>JADMLE010000004.1:1800000-2187500 GCA_016508685.1 Cytospora piceae | reverse complement strand
AAAACTCTTACTCAAATCCATCCGAAGACATCAGGATCGGTCGATGATGCGCCGAAGCTCTCACCTGCGTTCACTTTCATTACGCGTGCGGGTTTTACACCCAAACGCTCGCTCTAATGGACGACTCCTTGGTCCGTGTTTCAAGACGGGTCGCTGATGACCATTACGCCAGCATCCTTGCGGAGCGCGAACCTCGGTCCCCACGGGAGTATCGTACGGTAGGCTATAACACCCCCCCGGAGGGGGGCCACGTTCCTACCGTTCTTATCCTCCCACAAGAACCGATGCTGGCCTGAGCCGGGCAGAGTGCACAGGGGAGAACCCCTGATGAGCTGCCCGGCGCAAGTCTGGTCACAAGCGCTTCCCTTTCAACAATTTCACGTACTGTTTAACCCCCTTTTCAAGGTGCTTTTCATCTTTCGATCACTCTACTTGTGCGCTATCGGTCTCTGGCCGGTATTTAGCTTTAGAAGAGATTTACCTCCCATTTAGAGCAGCATTCCCAAACTACTCGACTCGTTGAAGGAGCTTCACACAGGTTTGGTGTCCATCCATACGGGGCTCTCACCCTCTATGGCGTCCCGTTCCAGGGAACTCGGAAGGCACCTCGCCAGAAGCATCCTCTGCAAATTACAATGCGGGCCTAAGCCAGCTTTCAAATTTGAGCTGTTGCCGCTTCACTCGCCGTTACTAGGGCAATCCCTGTTGGTTTCTTTTCCTCCGCTTATTGATATGCTTAAGTTCAGCGGGTATTCCTACCTGATCCGAGGTCAAATTTTCAGAAGTTGGGGGTTTTACGGCAGGGCCGCGCCAGTACAGTCCAAAGCGAGGGTTTTACTACTACGCTCGGAGTCCTGGCGAGCTCGCCACTGAATTTCAGGGCTTACCCTCCCGAAGGAAGGTAATGCCCCAACACCAAGCTAGGCTTGAGGGTTGAAATGACGCTCGAACAGGCATGCCCTCTGGAATACCAGAGGGCGCAATGTGCGTTCAAAGATTCGATGATTCACTGAATTCTGCAATTCACATTACTTATCGCATTTCGCTGCGTTCTTCATCGATGCCAGAACCAAGAGATCCGTTGTTGAAAGTTTTGATTCATTTAGAAGCTTTACTCAGATGTTACTCGGTAAATACAAGAGTTTAATGGGCCACCGGCGGGCCTGCTGTCCTTTTCCCAGGTGTTTGACGACCAGAGGAGCAGGGCCCCCTCCCCGAGGGGAGAGGCAGCCAACGCCGAGGCAACGATGTAGGTATAAGTTCACAAAGGGTTTCTGGGTGCACCTTGCGGCGCTTCCAGCAATGATCCCTCCGCTGGTTCACCAACGGAGACCTTGTTACGACTTTTACTTCCTCTAAATGATCGAGTTTGGAGAACTTTCCAGCCCTGGGTGGTCGTTGCCGACCTCCTGGGGCCAGTCCGAACGCCTCACTGAACCATTCAATCGGTAGTAGCGACGGGCGGTGTGTACAAAGGGCAGGGACGTAATCAACGCAAGCTGATGACTTGCGCTTACTAGGGATTCCTCGTTGAAGAGCAATAATTGCAATGCTCTATCCCCAGCACGACAGAGTTTCACAAGATTACCCGGGCCTTCCGGCCAAGGAGGTACTCGCTGGCTCTGTCAGTGTAGCGCGCGTGCGGCCCAGAACATCTAAGGGCATCACAGACCTGTTATTGCCTCAAACTTCCATCGGCTTGAGCCGATAGTCCCTCTAAGAAGCCGGCGACCCGCCTAGGCGGGCCGGGCTATTTAGCAGGTTAAGGTCTCGTTCGTTATCGCAATTAAGCAGACAAATCACTCCACCAACTAAGAACGGCCATGCACCACCACCCACAAAATCAAGAAAGAGCTCTCAATCTGTCAATCCTAGTTGTGTCTGGACCTGGTGAGTTTCCCCGTGTTGAGTCAAATTAAGCCGCAGGCTCCACCCCTTGTGGTGCCCTTCCGTCAATTTCTTTAAGTTTCAGCCTTGCGACCATACTCCCCCCAGAACCCAAAAACTTTACTTTCGTGTAAGGTGCCGAGCGAGTCAAGAAATAACATCGCCCGATCCCTAGTCGGCATAGTTTATGGTTAAGACTACAACGGTATCTGATCGTTTTCGATCCCCTAACTTTCGTTCCTGATTAATGAAAAACATCCTTGGCGAATGCTTTCGCAGTAGTTAGTCTTCAATCGATCCAAGAATTTCACCTCTGACGATTGAATACTGACGCCCCCGACTGTCCCTATTAATCATTACGGCGGTCCTAGAAACCAACAAAATAGAACCGCAACGTCCTATTCTATTATTCCATGCTAATGTATTCGAGCATAGGCCTGCTTTGAACACTCTAATTTTTTCACAGTAAAAGTCCTGGTTCCCCGACACACCCAGTGAAGGGCATGCGGATCCCCAGAGGGAAAGGCCCGGCCGGACCAGTGCATGCGGTGAGGCAGACCGGCCAGCCAGGCCCAAGGTTCAACTACGAGCTTTTTAACTGCAACAACTTTAATATACGCTATTGGAGCTGGAATTACCGCGGCTGCTGGCACCAGACTTGCCCTCCAATTGTTCCTCGTTAAGGGATTTAAATTGTACTCATTCCAATTACAAGACCCAAAAGAGCCCTGTATCAGTATTTATTGTCACTACCTCCCCGTGTCGGGATTGGGTAATTTGCGCGCCTGCTGCCTTCCTTGGATGTAGTAGCCGTTTCTCAGGCTCCTTCTCCGGGGTCAAGCCCTAACCCTCCGTTACCCGTTGTAACCACGGCTGGCCAAGACCCAGCCGTCGAAAGTTGATAGGGCAGAAATTTGAATGAACCATCGCCGGCACAAGGCCATGCGATTCGAGAAGTTATTATGAATCACCAGTGAGCCCCGAAGGGCATTGGTTTTTAATCTAATAAATACATCCCTTCCGAAGTCGGGATTTTAAGCATGTATTAGCTCTAGAATTACCACGGTTATCCATGTAGTAGGTACTATCAAATATACGATAACTGATTTAATGAGCCATTCGCAGTTTCGCCGTTTAGGTGCTTAAACTTAGACTTGCATGGCTTAATCTTTGAGACAAGCATATGACTACTGGCAGAATCAACCAGGTAACTATCGTGAACGCTAGAGAGGGGCCCCCCTAGCGCCTTGCCCCCCAGACGAGCCGGGAGGAAGAGATGTTGTTACCGGAGATGCGCCCAATCGCTCAAAACCAACACGAATGCTGGCAGTGGGCGAGAGAGCGCGCCAGAGGCAGCCCCCACGGCAAGGCCGATGGGAACCACCTGCTGGCTTCCGCTATCCCCTTCTAAATTTCCCAGGACGCGGTCGGCGGGCACAGAACGAGCTTCAAAGAAGTCGCAGAGTGCCGCCTAGGCGCCCCAAGAGGAGACCGCAGGCCCGAGAGATCAGCTATTCAGCGTCCCTCAGCGGGTGGGTATCTCCTGTTGCTCTTCGCTTCAGATTTGGCCATCGGCCAGTCATCCACAGAGCCCATCCAGCAGCTCCCAGAGGTAAACCTCTGGAGGCCATTGCTAGGCGTCCCACTGACGCAAACCGCCTGGGCGGCCGCGCTCGTGGGGGTTGGAACCTGCTATGAATCCCCCGTGACCGAGACTCCTGGTCTACAAGGCTGTTTAGAGGACCACGCAACAGGAACCGTTCAAGATACGGGACCCGCCTGCAGGCGCCACGACCGTGAGGCCGCGTGCTGCAGGCGCAAAGTTTGGAAAGGGCGGAACCAACAAGTTGGACACCGCCGCGCCGGGGTTATATCAGCCAAGCTGCGGTTACTGTGCACTGCCCAGGTTCTCATCACTACCACAATTACGCGCTCAGGGAGCACGACCAGCAGGGCTGGGAGGGGATGAGCTGTACCCGCGCGTTAACTTGGGAAGCAGTGCATCTCACAACAGAAGGCTTTACGCCCAGGAACGGGGTGCCCAGCAAGCTGGACAGCCCCCCCTGAGTCGTCGGAGGACAGACTACAGTGGGCGTGACTCAGGCGCAGTTCAGAGCTGAACTTTTTTTGCGCCCTTTCAATCACCCCTCTCATAGTCCCTCCGACATGGGTTTACCCCGCAGCACGCTGCGGTGGGCTCTGGTGCACGTTTGCGCATGCCGACAAATTCATTTGTATGGCAGATCGAAAAAATCGACTCACGGCCACCAAACTCATCTCCCGGCACGCACGCACCAGAGCAAGACTGGCTCAGAAGCATGCAGACGCACACAATTGAGGCAGCTGGGAAGGCCGCGGCATTACTGCTGCAGCAGTGAGTTAGGCGTGCCTCTACAGCGGCTACAGGCACTGATGCGCCTGTATGCCCACTGCAGCTGCTCTGCTCATTCTCACTTTTTTTCTTCCCTCTCATAGTCCCTCCGACATGGGTTTACCCCGCAGCACGCTGCGGTGGGCTCTGGTGCACGTTTGCGCATGCCGACAAATTCATTTGTATGGCAGATCGAAAAAATCGACTCACGGCCACCAAACTCATCTCCCGGCACGCACGCACCAGCGGCACTTCGCCTCCGGCTTATTCCCGCCACCACGCCCGCCAACCACGCGTGCACGCCAGATGGCCCAGAAAAAGCTAGGGTAAGTATACTTTTGCAAGTCTAGGGTAAGTATACTTTTGCATCGCACCCAGAACGGCCGCCACGCACGCTACACCGGCCAACCCAAGCATGCATCTGACTAGTTCGGGCGCGCTCTTTCACGTGGTGCCGGTCTCGAGCCGTCAATCCAGAGGTTCGTCGCGTTCTCGCAAAATCGGGTCTAAACTATATAATTCACCAAGATATGCATGACCAACCACACAAAACAGACAGGAACCTCCCAGGATTCGCATGCTGGCCAGTCGGCAACCTCGAAAGCACCGTACATACGTCGTTTCTGGCCTGCCCGGGCTGCTGGCTGCGAAGTTGGGCACCCCGACCTATCCGTCAGATTTTTTCACGGCCGGTTTTGGATGCCTTCCCGCCAGCGGCGAGGTCTGGCCGTCTCACACACACACCTCTGGACGGCGACGAAGGCTAGGGTAAGTATACTTTTGGTCATTTCGGACGTCTAGGGTAAGTATACCTTTGGGTGGGCGATTGGGCTTGGTGGGCATTGGGGCAAAAAAGATAGGGTAAGTATACTTTTTGCGCCGCCCGTTCTGCGCGTCCTGGGCGGCGGCGGCGACGACGTCTCGACGGGCTGCACAGCGTGTACGCGTCAAAAACACCCACGCCTAAAGTCGGGAGCTCCAGCACAGCCGATTTGGTGGATCACGAGTATACTTACCCTATTTTGGAGAGAAAGTCTAGGGTAAGTATACTTTCCCCCCACCCCCCCCCATAAAAAAAAGATAGGGTAAGTATACTTTTGGGTGGGCCAAAAAAGATAGGGTAAGTATACTTTTGGGTGGGCCAAAAAAGATAGGGTAAGTATACTTTCGCGTCACACAGAAAAGATAGGGTAAGTATACTTTCGCGTCACACAGAAAAGATAGGGTAAGTATACTTTCGCGTCACACAGAAAAGATAGGGTAAGTATACTTTCGCGTCACACAGAAAAGATAGGGTAAGTATACTTTCGCGTCACACAGAAAAGATAGGGTAAGTATACTTTTGCAGGCCCAAGGCAAGCACGCTCCTGCAAACTAACCGTCGCCGCCGCCGGCTTACCGCTGTACGGATGGTCTGGGGCAACCACTGGTGATGCAGCCCTCGCCGTCGCGAACCGTGGCGAACCGTCCGGGACCATCCCAAACCAAAAGGCTAGGGTAAGTATACTCGTGCGAGCCCGGATTTTCACCAAGTCAAATCGCACCCAGAAAGTATACTTACCCTATTCTTTTTCTCCCACCCAGAAAAGCTAGGGTAAGTATACTCGTGCGCATCCTGAATCTCACCAAGACAAACCAAACCACACGTCCAAAGTATACTTACCCTAGACTTTCTCCCACCCAGAAAAGCTAGGGTAAGTATACTCGTGTGAGGCGCCCGGTTTTCACCAAGACAGATCGCACACCGAAAGTATACTTACCCTATCTTTTTTCCCACACACAGGAAAGCTAGGGTAAGTATATCTCGGTTCTGAGCAGAGATCTTAAGACTTTCTAGTAAACTTAAATAGCATATAAATAATAGGGCAAAAGGGCTTAAGGCCTAGTAAAGGTTTCTCTTCTGCTTATTGCGATTAATTTACTTTTTTACTTTATATAAATTTAGTTTAGTTTAATAGTCTACTAAAAGGGAGTCGAGTTATGAGGCATTTAACTTACATAATTTCTATTTCTAAGTATCTTTTTTAAATACATATCATACAGTAACGCCTAAGCTCTTAACATTAATATATTCTATTAAAGACATTAGTTGCTAGGAGTAGAATTACAAGCAAAGTAAGAGGAGTAGTCTTAGTGCATAAGCAGCGCAGGAGCAGAGTAGTATTAACTAAAGCTGAGTATACTAGAATAGAAGCTGATCTCTGACCTTCCTTATTCCTCTCAGAAGGCCCTTAGCTACTAATTGTATCAGGCCCTCGTCGCCGATATTACAGAGGTAAATCTTGTAATGCACTGCGCAGCCACATCGGCGCTGTTGCGCTGATCCTCCGATACTGCCCCGATGTCCCGTCCCGGCCTCTCTGTCATTCCAAGCCTAACATTAATAATCCTAAGGTCTCCTCTGATCGGGACTAAGATCAATCCTCCTCCGTCAACCTTATTTCTTCATCATCTCTATCCGTAACAACCAGATACCCTGTGCGTTTGTCAGGATGTGCGGGTGTCGTAGGCTCGGCTTTCTCATTATCGCACAATGACTTAGAACTGTTAGACTTGTCGAACAACTTAGACTCGTCGCTTGCGATCCTCTGCCGGCCGGTGCTCTCTACACTAGAAGAACTAGGGTTACGTTTCTGCTCGCCTACGCCTAAGCCGTCCTCCGACCAGGACGGCAGTATAATCTGTTAATATAGTGTCTCCGCCGTCTTACTAGTAGGCGGCGGGGTTTGATTCGGCAGCTCTGCTCGTGCCGTTAAGGGCAGGCGGTAGATTTGCTTTACTTTAAAGTAGATAGTCAGGGACGGCAGGGGCGGCTAGTCTATAAAGGCCTAAAGGACACAGACGTAAGAGTACCCTATGCAGACGGTTTAGACCTAAAATAATTATTAGACGATAGAACTATAAGCTAGAGAGAAGTATCTCGTAATAATAAAGCCCGAGACTTACCTAAATCCGCGTTAGGGCTTCTAGTTAAGCAAGATGTTTATCGAATTTAGGTATCTAAAGACCCTAGTTACCGTACTACTCCTAGGTATATAACTATCGATATAGTAGGAGGATTATTACAATAACCTCGCTGCGAAGGATGTCCTATATACTATAGGAGGGCGGGCTAGCCTCTGTCGTAATATTGTCTAGAGGTAGTTCGGGTCTAGTAGTAGTAGCAGTAGCAGTCCTAAAATTATTAGTATTATAGTTATCGTGCAATATTAAGTCGATTAGAATATAGCTACGTTAGGATAGGGTCTTATCGTTTTTATTATCGTAGTATTCTAGCAGGTTTTCACCCCTCTATATAAGAGGGGGGCAAGACGGCTTATTTATATCCTATTAAGGCGGACAATATTCTCTAGAACAGAGGAACGCCTCTACGTCGTTACTCCCGTCTAGCCTAAATAGTGAATAAGTAAGCTATATATCTTGCTTTAGACCTGATTTACTTACCCTCTAACAATAGAGGCCTGTTGCTTGTTTATTAGTAGAGCTTTAGTATTCCTTAAAGCTCGTTAAGCTTTGCTAGCTAGGAAATAGGCCTACTCTAATGTATTTCGTTTAATTCGTCTACTATTATCTGGAATAAGTTCCTAGGGTATCGCATTAAAGAGCGAAAGGGGGGTTCTAGTTGAAGGTAGGTCGTGAAATACGAGAGAGACGTCCTCGCCTTGCAGAACATGCTCAAGCCTCTGCTGGGTGAACGAATGATGCGAAGAGGATTTCACCGTGTTGAGCACTCTAATAAGGGTGTCTTGTAGTGTGTCTAGTGCCTGATCCATGATAAGCATTGGAGATCGCGTCGTCTGGCATGTTTACACAAGAGGGATCGTTTGCTTACACTCTTAGCCCGCTGTTATGCCAACAGTGATCGGGTTACTTTTCGGATCGGCAAAAGGTTAAGGCCGACAACAGATGATGACACCCTGTCGGGCACGGTCCAACATTTCAGCCAATCCGCGGTGATCCAGTCTGTAGCGATACATTAAAATACCGATGGTCTTAACTACGGAGCATCTTGACCGACATTGTGTGCCGTGGATGCTAAAGCGAGGTTGTCACGATTGGGGGTCGCAAAAAATGGCCGTTTCGGGACCGAACATCATCACCTGACCTTCTGCCATCAGAATTTAGGTGGGGAGTCTGCAAATCCAATGACCCACTATGAAGTTACAGGTCGCCGTGGGTAATAAAGGTTAGTTCGTGACCGTACCTGTGGATTGGTGGACTCAGCTCCACTATAGCCGCAAGAGAGTCTATGATTGGAAGGATAACTCCCAGGTGGGCATCGCAGCTGGACCTACGAAGTATCTTCCTATAGAACTTGCGAGAAGCAGTACAAAACAGGGCCCCTTGTCGGTAAAGTCACGGTTTAACCTCTATTACCCCGGCGACCTGTAGAATCAGGCTACCAGACAATCAATCAATTCATTCTGCCTATCGTATAGTTCATACTTTAACATAGACTTTATCCTACCTAGCACATCCACAGGCTAAAGTTTACCCTTCCCAGAACCGCGTAGAAACCTGCGCCGTTCCACTTCCATTGAATATAGCATAACACTAACCCTAGTCGTGCAAAACGAACTTCTAATCTTTATGCAGACTTAGAGGGTAACGAAGACAGTACTAGTACTCGCAGTCACGCCGATCGTCGATGCAAACGTCGATACTAATGTTGTTGTCGTAGCATCTTTAGGCCGAACAGAGGCTGTACGGGCAACTGTCGTAACTACCGTCGTAGTTACCGGTTCCAATATCGTGTGGATAGAAGTAATATGCTCTGGGGTCGAACTCATAGTAGTCCATATCGTCGTGCTGAGTACTTTCGTTGAAATCTTGGTCATCCACGACGGCTCCGGGAATTTCTCGTCATCCCAATACTCGAAGTCATGTGGGATTACGCATCCTTCGTTCTCACCACCAGCCATCTGAGGATCTGACCTGTAGTGTATATTAATCATAAGGCTCCTCGACAGTATTCGAAGACAGGAAAGGACATACCGGAACAGCCAGGAGCCGAAGTTAGATCTACCTTCATCGGCCTCGCCTCCATGCATACACCTGAAGAGTGGTATCTCTAACCCACTTACTATACAACAGGTTTATTTAGTAGCAATTAAGTTTATGCATCTGAGGAGTGTGCCTTACTTAAGGTAACTTTTAGGGGAAGGACTTACTGCAGGACGTTACGTCAAGCTCCCTGGCTTCTTCAGAATAATTCTTCATTCTAAAGATAACGTGCATAATAGCGAAGGCAATAGGTGACCAACTTGGTTGGATAACATGGTGGTGGAGCGTCCAACACTTATACTTGTTCTCCCATGGCTCGAATGGTTCGGAAGCCCACTCGCTATTGCAAAGTTCATGAATCGCGTCCAAGACTTCAAGCCTTGCGCTACCCCACCGATCCCAATTCGGTTCACACTCGTAATTGCCTGGGTCATCCTTCCTCCCACCCCATCTCAAGCCGTCGCTATAACATTTGTAGGGAGCGATTTCTCTGCAGCCTAGGTAAGCTAAGGCGGGGGCGAAAAGGGCGAAAAGAAATAGTAGATTGCAGATGACATGCATGTTAGAGATTGTTGCCTGAAGTAGAGGGAGTGAGAAACGCGATTATCGAGGAGAGAAGGCAGAAGAAGGCTCGGAAACAGGCGAAGGTGGGTGCCGTTCGAGTTATATTTGGCAGTAAAAGTCACCGTCCTCGGCATGTCCTCTGCACAGACAGGAAATAGAGTCTGTGTGTAGTCATTGCTAATCCTGTGACAGAACTTGAGTAGCCTGTCACCACTAGAGACATCTTTGCTAGACAGAGTGCCATGTGTCGGTTTTGGCAGATGTTCAGCAAGGCGCGAGCAGTCTCATTGTTTTGAACCGCCAAACTGCACATCGTGCGTGTCAGCGATGTGATCCTTACCGTGTCCGTTCACGGACCACGCGGGCCTGTATTCAGAATTCTCACCGAGGGGACCCTCGGACCTCGGAAATAGTTGGACTAGAGAAACCAACGAACAATGCACAGACCTTATGATAACAGTGCGTACCGTATCTTCCCTCTGGAGTGACTTGCACTAGGCCAGACATAAGCTTGCACAGTTTCGAACTGTTCTAGACTAGTTCATAGTGCAGCTGACGATGGAAACTTACCGGATCTTGATGGCGTGTGGGGTTCCTTGCTATTCCTTATGTTTTAGGTCACGACTCCGCGAGATTTCTAGCATGTGGGGAATGCACGAGCACGGTCACCTTCACCTTCGGGCTCGAAACATGTCCCTGTACCAGTCAAAACCGAGCAGTTTCCCCTCTTGACTATTAGGCGGCACCCGACCGCAGCTATGACCTCGGGACTCGGGAGTCAGTACATATGTACCCATTTAAAAGAATGATACACGGAGCAAAATATGTATGACATGGAAGCAGTTGTGAGTCTGACCATGGAGCGCAAGGTGCAGGAGTGGATCGATCTAGAAGACACGTTGTCCTCCATGAGGGTGATCAACATGGCCTATGTGAGGAGTGTTGCTAGGGTCAAGATCTGAAAGGCTAGCATGAAGTAGTGAGGGCTGAGTAGGACAAGTATGGAGCAGGAATTCACCAGTATGTATCGTGTACATATACAATTCTGAACACTTTGCTAGCTGCTTCTAGTCTGAAAGTATCGTCGCTGTGTCGCAAACCCTGTAACCTGTGCCCGTGTGCTCTATGATAGTGTATGGGTAGCAATCGCTACAAAACACAGAGGCTGGATTAGAAAAGTAGGCCGAACAACCTGGATGATGGTAGATTAGACTACTCATGTCATCCCCTGTGTTGATGTCCACCCCACAGGTTTCACATTCGCGAAAATCAAAATTCCAACTGCTTTTGTGGGCGCGGAGCTGTGACCCTTCGCAACCGAGAATTGCCTTAGAATATGCAGCAGAGAAACCAGACACATTATCTAGGAGTTCGATGAAAGTGTTGTGATCTGCCAGAAATGGAGATAGAGCGCAGGAAAGCGTGATGAGTTCCATCTGAACTGGTGTCGAGATTCTGTCCGGGTTCCACGCCGCTCTGATGCCAGAGACAAGGTCGGCAATGTAGGGGATGCCACCTCTCAACGTTGATAGATGTCCTGCCTCTATTCGAAGGAGTCGGCATCGACCAGACAGTTGCTCCAAGGCGTAGGTCGCCAGCCGTTTGATGCAGAAGTAGTCACCAAGGAACCAAAGTCGGGCACACGTCTCGAAGTATGACTTGGTTGCGGTAGCACTCTTCACTTCCTCAGGATCGATGTCTGCGTGGCGGACAGTTAGCTTCAAAGCGTTGCCTTGTATTGGAGGGGGGGTATAACCAACGAGGAAAGTAGATATACGACAGCAGCCAGCCCACCTCTATCGACGTGCAGCCTTGGATGGTGATCTTCGACTCTTGAGACTCCTGTGGGCATATGTAAGCAGCAGTCGATGGGCGAAGAGAGACGATGCTATTCGTACCTTGAGACCATTGGTGATGGCGGATTTTGAAATACGGACATCGAATGAGGATGGCTTTGTGTGTCTTCCACTCAACACCATCGCATACCACCGTGAAGTCGGCGAATTGACCGGTTTCGAGGAGGCTGCAGTTCCATTAGACAGACAACTTTCGACAGCGTAACCAATGATTGTGAGCAGGCCTTACCTCATATCAGACTCAAGCTGTGACTTTGGCACGAGGGCAGACGGATCCTTGTGACCGGCGCCATCGCCATCCTGAGTGTCAGACATTTTGAGACGTCGAGCTGGGTTTGAGAGAGCCTGAGCAATCGATGACTCTATATGGATGGATGAAAAGTACTGAAGGCCACCAGGATGACCGAGGCGATAGGAAGGTTGGTGAAGTGACGAGTGTCGAGGTAGAACGAGGCCAACTTTGATGGCGGGGCTGTAAGGTGTAGGTAGGTAGGTTTTCCACTGTCAAAATTCGGAGTCGGAGTCAGAATTTTCCAAAAAGATGAGCTTGGTTGGAAGAAGCTGTGAATATGGTGAAGCTTGGAAGCTTTCATTAGGCAACCGCTGTGTGCGTTCCGATTTTGGGGGAGCTTTTTTCCGGGGGCTAAACCTTGCGCAAGAGCTGTCAGGGCTTTCTGCCTTTGACCTACAAGTTTACAACAAACACAACAAGCCTTGAAAGTGCTGGCATCGCGAAATCAAAAGCCTCTGGCTCCCTGAGACGTACGCAATTCAGGTGATTACACAAGACAACTCTACATTTTCCATGCACAGAACTGACAACGGTGTAGCAAATTGAGCAGGATGTCAGAAGACGCTTTGATGGACGAAAACGACTGGGAGGACTGCTCCGACGGCGAGCAGCCCACAGGCGGCGATGCTGGAGCCAACCAGTCGAAAACCAACAGACAGACACTCGAGCCCGACAAGAATCGTTTCGAGCAAGACGAGGAGACCCGACTCTCCTTGAAGCAGAAACACCGAGTCACGAAGGCAAAGGTCAAAGCTGCCGAGAAGAAGATGCGCAAGGCGACAAAGAAGGGCAAGACAATTCCCATCAACCGCCTGGGCGGGGCGGACCTGCATAGCTCCAAGTACGTCGACTATCTCTTCCAGGAAGGCGAAGACATGGAGTGGAGGATCATCTTCAAATCTGTACTTGGCGGGGTCATTGTCTGCATTGGACCTGCGATGTTCATTTTCCCATTCCACAAGCCCGGCAGCGCGAGCAACAAGCCGATCAAGCTCAAGAACAAGGAGGGGATCAAGGCAAAGCTCAGAGTCCTGCCCGACGACTGCTTGAAGTTCACTATCAAGCTGCGACACCTTCTTCCCCACAAGCCTGAGTACGCTACCTCAACAAAGAAGGTCACATTCTACGGTGTCTTGGATGACGAAGAGGAGGAAGGCTATGATGATGATGATGATGATGATGATGATGATGATGATGATGATGATGATGATGATGATGATGATGATGAGGACTACTCCTCCGGGGATGAGGTCGATGCCTTGATGTCGGAGTTCATCGAGTTCGAGCAAATGCGCCAGGGAGCCAGGTCAATGGGTATTGATGCGGGAACCATGATGGCCTTGCTCGAGAGGGACAACGACTCGTCCGACTGGCTGGCGGGCCATTTCGCTGCTTTGTAAAGCATCCACCTCATGCCAGGAAGTATCTGGTTGTTGGGAATATCACATGTCAAAAGGTGCTGGCCTCATAGTATCACGCATGACCAGGAACAGGCTGACATACACGGCGTCATGGCAAAACATCTGGGATCGCAAAACAAGCCTAGATTATGCGATACTTGCCTTGGTCCTTCTTGCAGGGCAGAACGGTACAGCTCCACCCCAGCATGTGAGACATCTCGAGACTGTGGTGCCCTGTGATTTGACAACATCTCCACACTTACTATGCACCATGGCAAATACATATTTGTCAACTCTCGCAACCCATCAAAACCCAGTCCGATTCCATGTACTCGCTCAAAATCTCCCGCACCATCCCGTTCAAAGCAAGAGCCCACCCAAATTCGGAAGAGGGCTGTCCTGTCCCCAATAAATATCGTTGCCCTTTGTGCGAGATGAATAGTCCCATGTATACCATTTCGCTCCGTATTTCAGCCATCCTATTGCGGGGAAAAGTTTCGGCTTGCCAGTTCCAGTTCCTTCCTGTACTACAACCGAGTGGATGGACACTGGCGGTTCACGGAATGAGGACTCTTGACAGAGAGATTTGGAATCGGTAGGTTGATCCGTGCATGCCCGCCCGTCGCCGATCAGGACGATTTGGAGGTCCGCTAGGAAGACCCCGGTGCTGAGTGTTGCCTCCTTGATTTTGCGAAGACAAGCAACATATGCTTCCGAGCCATCGGCCTGTTCACACTTCAAAGCATCCTCGTGAGCAGTCCATAGACTCCCAAACTCGGACTTCACCCTTGCTTTACGTTCCGGTCCATGAACAACAGTCATGACATACATCTTGCAAGTCGCTCGCTTGAGGTGGTCAAGTAGATGGGCATAAAACCTCTTGACGCCTCCTGTGAGACCACTTGAGGACACACTCCCACTCAGATCCACGCAAATGGCGACAGTGCGGACTCGGCGTCGATCATATTGCTGTAGCTTCCGAGTGAGTTCATCGACGACGTCATTCTTTTCCTGCTGAAGTCTCTCTCGTTCGGTCTTTGACTCCTGCTGGAGTGCTTTCTTTTCCTGTTCAAGAAGGATAATACTGATCCCTCTAGCCTGGGTTTGGCTCTGTAACCTCGCTAGAGTAGCCTTGAGCTTCTCGTTCTCGGTGGTAAGGAGTGTCTTGGCAGTCGTAAGCCCCTCGAGCTCATCTTCCTTCGCATCGATGTCCCGCTGCGGTTTCTCCGTCTGCTCCGTCGCAACTTTCTTGACCTTTCCCAACTCGGAGTTCCTCCCCTTGACAAGATCACTCAGAGTGTCTACTGTTTGCTCAGTCTCACTCGATTTTGCCTTAGCCGAGGTGTTAGAATCGCGCATTTCGTCATGTTGCTCTTGATCTTATCGAAGTGATTGTTGCAATTTCGTATTGCTTGACCGTTGGGTGTTCAAGTCTCTCTTCAACTTGTTGTGCTTTTGGCGCAGCTCTGTTTCTACTTGCTTCTTTTGTGCCAACTCGAGCTTTGCAGCGTCGAGTCGACCTTCTAACTCCATGATAGTGTTGGTGCGCTGCTCAACCGTTCCTCAAAAGTTCTCGAGATCGGCGTCTGTTGCTGACGTGTGTTCCTTAACTCGTCGATGCTGGCGTTCAGAGTGGCAATCGTCTGTTGCAACCCAGCACTCATCGTCTCATTGTCTTGGGCCCCGATCTTGATCTGATCCAACTCCCCTTGAAGCTGCTGAACTCGTTGCTCAACATCATCCTTTTGCTGCTTGGCTGCTGCGAATTTTGTACGAAGGTCACGATATAAAATGGTGAGGGAGATGAGTGTAAATAATAGAGACAATAGGCAGATGGGTGTAAGTCCTCAATATCAAAGGTGAATAACTAGAGTGGTAAGCCTGAGGATAGTAGGCCCTATATATAGTTATTAGGTAGGTCGCCCTGGCGGCAGTCAGGTGACCCTGTGAGCCTTATATTATTAATTATATCGATTACCAGTAGTTACTAGAATCTTCGATATAACTCACAGTGTCTTGGGTGATTTTGCCAGGTGCTGAAGCCTCTTGATGAGGAATTGGGCGGCTGGTGTTTGTCCGATGAGGAAGTACGGAAAACCCAGGAGGTTCTCGGCATTCTTGAAGGTGAGGCTCGAGCCGTAGGAGTGCACCAAGACATAACTTTGGTTTGCTCTGCCAGCTCCGACATTTCTTGGTCCCCGTGGCCCTCTGGAGGCAGGTCTCGTTCGAGTGGTAAGTAGAAGGCCTTCGGCAGTGCGAGCGGACTTGCAACGAGGCTGAGCAGTGTGGCTACCACCTTGGTAGTATCCGTCTTGTAGGAACCGCCCAAGGCCACAGCGAAGGCAAGTAGTGGGACGTCCTTGGAAAGTCCACAGGTAGCCTTGGCATCAACGTCGCCGCCGTGTTTCACCCAGAGCCTGATGAGGTCTAAATCTCGTCTCTCCACCAGGTAGAATATCGCCGGGAAACCTGCAACTTGAGCGTTGATATGAGCCTGACGGGGGGATTGTATCCGAATCGTAGAACGCGAGGTAACTGCGGACTCTCTCAAGGCTGTCACCCCCTTGGATTGCACCGATGAGTTCATCCAGACAGAAGTTCATACGTCCATCCTTGCCTCCGTTGACGAGAGTCTCAGGGGCCGGGATCTGCAGGAGCGTGAAGTCCCACTCGGCAGGGTTGTCTTCCAGTGGAGTTGTCGGAGCGTCTGGCTCGGGTGTACGCACTTCGTCATAAGCATCCTTTTCAGAGTCCGACCCTTCTGCAGGCGATTCCTGTGACACCGTAGTAGTCTTGTCAGATTTAGATGGCATGGAAGGTAGAGAAGGCAAGGTGGAAGCCATTGCCTGCCACGATCGAATCGCCTTCTCACAGTCGTAATTGTTTGCTTGCAAGAGTAGTCTGGCACGGATGGTGTTGCTGAAGCCGAGGGTCTTGGCCACGTACTCTTCGTCCTTCGAGCGATCCATCTGAGTTTGGTTGATATTCCGGCGGGTCATGGAGTATCAGAAGATTGGGAAAAAGGATCAAATTACTCTAGTAAATATATGAAGTATGCAAGAGATTGACACTGGGACCGAGGATGCTTTTTGTTTGACCGGAGCGGATGGATACCTAAGTACGTACATATGGCAAGATGAGACCGCACCATCATGGAAACTCCGGGAAACATCTCAACGGCTTGCCTCTTTATTTGAAAAACACACTTGTGTATGCAGGTGGCCGACCAAGTTTGTGTTTCGTTGTCCAGTCCTAGTTATGCTTGATGAGGTGTGGTGGGAAATTCTGGTAGGCCTCTTGCCTCGTATCAAGGTAGGCCTCCTGCATTATCCGTTGTGTAATTAAACTTCATTCGCTGAATCCGTTTGTTGAGCTGCGCGTGAACGGCACCTTGTCGACGAACTATTTCTTCCAGCGAGTTGATGCCTAAATGTAGTCTGGTTTGTTTGATAAGCCCAGGCAGTGTAGAATTCAGACTCGATCTTTGGTAGCTTCAAAGCGTCCTTGTCCAACCACCTCGCAATACTCGTCTCCGAACTCATGAAAAACATTTCTGGATCGACCATTTCAATCTTTCCTGCCAGGATAAATACTCACAATAGTATCGCAACTTGCCTCTGTGCCACTCACATCATCTCGCCTCGCAACCTTGGAACCCCTGACCGCCCAAACATTGAACATGGCACCCAGCGGTAACTCAGGCCGCAGGCCATTCGCCGGTACAGGCGGAAGCTTGTCCGCATCCTTCGCTGTTGCAACCGAGGACAGTGGCCAGTCTGGGATCACACAGTCAGCGGCAGATTCAGATATTCGAGGATCGCAGCCGACCGACTCTCATCCTCCATCGCGACACCCAGGAAGCGCAGCCTCGGCAGCATGTACTACGATGAGTGATGAGCATGCTCATGAAGCTCCCAATGGAGGTACGGCAGAAATCCGAAGCACTCTATGAAGAACTTGTGAGTTATATAGAAGATTCTAGTAACTACTAGTAATAGATATAATTAATAATATAAGGCTCACAGGGTCACCTGACTGCCGCCAGGGCGACCTACCTAATAACTATATATAGGGCCTACTACCCTCAGGCTCACCACTCTAGTTATTCACCTTTGATATTGAGGACTTACACCCATCTGCCTATTGTCTCTATTATTTACACCCATTGCTGTTTTATATCGTGACCTTCGTACAGACACCTTGTTATGGTCTTCGCCGGTCCCTCTGGCTATGGCAAGACAGAGCTCGCGAGGAAACTGGGTGAGCTGATCTCTCTTGATATGGAGATTGTGGACTGTACGAACAATAGCGACGAGAAGGAAATGTTCGGTGCAAGAAGTCCTTTCCAAGGATGGGAGAAGGGCTCCCCGTTGAACAGCTTCCTGGCTCGCAAAGCCGGAACAAGATGCATCGTCTTCCTTGACAAATTCGAGAAGACCACCGAAGATGTTCGTCAGACACTGTTGCTTCCTTTCCAAAGCGGTATAGTCATCAGCCACTCATCAATGGAGCGTCTGGAGTCTTTGCCTAATGTTAAACAGGCGAATATGAAGACAGAACGACCAAGGGCGTCGTCGACTGCTCCAAACCGATTTGGATCTTGGCCACGAACGCATTCAATGAGACCATCGACGACTTTTGTAAATCCAAACACGAGGCCCTCTTCCAGTCCAAAGACCAGATTGCCATACAGGTACATGTAACAGGCCTCTGCAAAACACTTTGGAAAGAGGCCATATCTAAAATTTCGTGCACCCTTGACAGGACGTATCACAGAATTCGTCCCATACTTGACCTTCTCGGCCGCGGAACAGGCTGCAGTTGCCTATAAGTATCTGACCGAAATTGGCAAGAACTGGCAAAGCCAATCGTTATCTTGGAAGACGAGGCAAGATAGCATTTCGTTGGTGACATCGACTTACTGGTCCCTAAGGACTACTCCGTCTGTCGCATCCCTGTCAAACGAGAGTAAATAATCTCCATTTTGGGTAGGACTCGCCTCCTGAGACGCTGTTTCTAGAGTGCATTCCGGAGTTTGAGACATGTCTCTGGAGTTGAGACCCCTGTTTCTAGAGTTGACACCTTTGTCTCTGGAGTATCTCGAAGACACAGCCATTTCTTTGCCTCCATCTGGCACTCGAATCGAGTTAGCACCCATTTGCACCTTTTGGTGCCAACTACCTCGAAACTGACTTCGAGCAACCTAAGTAAATTCCAAACTTCGCCCCGGTGCCACGCTTCCTCTATGTCTACCCTTAGAACGAAGGCCATAAAGAGCAGGAAAACGAGGTAATTGTTTATGCAGGTATTTAAGAGATAAGTATTCGTTCCTGCCTTCCTCTTCGTTAGTGAGTTTAACTATAATACTGTCGCTGACTTGGAAGAACTGGTTGCTGTGAAGTACTTCGCTTTTAGCTAATAGGCCTATAATAGGTCTGCATAGATTTGTAGTGTTTCCGAGAAGCATTTTCATCTCAGTTGATAGCTCAAAGATAATGGCAGATGCATTAGTCAAACTTGGCCTCGAGCGGATATCCTCTGTAGCGGGAGGTATAGGCATTAGCTGGTTACCTATTCCGTTCTAAATTAGCTAACATTATCGTAATAAGTCAGTGTAGGTGATATTACCACGTTTCCGGAGCGACAGTAGCTTTTTCGCATATAAGGGCCTTAAGTGTGCAGAAAGGTGTTCTTAGGGTCTGCGAAAGGCGGATTTTGTCAAATTGGTAGGGTAGTCATTCATGGGATTACAGGGTTAGGGTCGCGCACGGATCATGTACTTCATAGTCACGTGACCCAGCATACCTGGCATCTACAGAGAAGATCTGGCCCGGAGATGAAGTTCGAAGAGCCTTTATGCAGCTCAATACAAACAATTAGTGCCCTACACGTGTAGTCCTTTAGTTGTGTGATTTAATACGATCCGACAGATTTGAGCTTTTTCAGTATTTGTTTGTTCCATGTCGCAGCTGGTGTAAGCTTTTGCAGGACGCCGTCCTCTGGATGGCTTCCTGTCTGTTTTCCACCGTCGGTGAGATCGAATATTCTTTGGCGTTGCGTGCAGGTAACCGGTCGGTTGGAAGAGAAAGTTTAGGATCCTAGAGTTTCGATTAGAGCACGGGGGTACTTTAAGAGGGGGGCCGGGGAAGCCCGGAGAGAAGTCACGTGGGGCTAGATCAAAAGCAAAGCAGTCGACAGGAATCTTAGGAGCATTTGATCCGCCGGTCCGAAGGGAACAGGCTATATAAACGACCTGGGAAGTTGTTCACGCTTGTTAGCTTGTAGCAAGAGCCAGAAGGGCCCCGGAGGGTGGAAGTAAGTCATTGAACATAAAACAGTCGACAAAGAATTATAAGCAAGGCTGATCAGGACCAAACTGCGCAGATGCCACTTGCTATTCGATGTTGCGGAAGAGTTTTTCTCAAGTAAGTACCACTCTGGCGGGTTTATGGAAATACGACCAATCCTCTGTATAATTCATAACACTCCTCGTTATCATACATCTTTGAGGCTTGCAAGTTTCCACTGGTAGAACGCTGCTGCGCTCAGACAGAAGAAGCTTGAGAACAAAACAATCCCTAATTTTAACCATGCTGTCGGCGACCAAGTACCTTCCTGATCAGTGTAGACATTCATCAGCACCGTAAGCAGCCCGCTTAGGCAATTCAAGGTACTTAGTCTGTGTTTCAGGTCAGCTATAAGAGCAGGGGTAACGGGAGAGTTAGAAACGTGGAAGGTGAGAAATCGCATTTTAAGATCGAATGTGGGGCTGCGCTTAGTCTGCTTTCCGGATCGGCAGATAGATCTGATACTTAACATATCCGTTACTTCTTTGAGGCTTGTTACGCAATAGATGCGGATTGTGTCCCCGTTGTGAGTTATATCGAAGATTCTAGTAACTACTGGCGCTTAGCCTTAGTAGGATCAGCACTAGCGATTATAGCTACTATAGTGGGTAGTTTTGTAACGGTTTCCTTATAGGAGGTCAGGTAAGGCACAATGTAGGTCTCTCTTTGTATTCAGACTGAAACTTAGTGAGCTAAGTTGTAGTGTTCGTCGTGCCTCTCCTGAGAGGGAAGCACGACTCGCGGGCGGGTCCTATCAGGACCCTAACCCTTACACTGTCGTAAGGCCCCGGTGACAAGTTTACAGTTATAGAATGCGGTGCAAGGGTTATTACTACTTACTGCAACAGCGGGAAGTTTTAAGAACCTTCGTGATTATCTTATAGCTAAAAGTCACCTGGCTTCTGTTATTAGTCACCTTCTTAGCATTATAACGCAAGACTTCTAGAACATTCCGTATATAGACTGCGAAAATATAAATTCCACCGGTCCCCTTAGACCTATTTACCTGAGAGAAATCAGAAAAAAAAAAAGATAATTACTCTGAATGAATAGTTACGACATTACAGGAAATTTGTCTAAGATGATGCTCCAGACTCGACCTGTTCGACATCCTATAAACAGAGTCTGCTGGAAAACAGCAGACGTAGCAGGCCGGAATTCTGTCGGTAACCACAGTATATTCCGATGATCCCATGTAATCCATGACTTATCGGCACTGATACCGCAATCATCCTGCCTAGGGTGCTGAAATACAGTTGAGAAACTGGTAGCAGAGTCGAACTCGAGCTGGTTAGCTAATGTGCTATTCTGGAGCGTCGCTTCACAGGCGCCGCTGTGCGCGTCCCAGATCTTAACGGTCTGGTCGTCAGACCCCGAGGCGACGCGGCGGCCGTCGGGCGAGAAGGCGACAGAGCTAATCCAATCGCTATGCCCCTCGAGCGTCGCTTCACAGGCGCCGCTGTGCGCGTCCCAGATCTTAACGGTCTGGTCGTCAGACCCCGAGGCGACGCGGCGGCCGTCGGGCGAGAAGGCGACAGACCTAATCCAATCGCTATGCCCCTCGAGCGTCGCTTCACAGGCGCCGCTGTGCGCGTCCCAGATCTTAACGGTCTGGTCGTAAGACCCCGAGGCGACGCGGCGGCCGTCGGGCGAGAAGGCGACAGACCTAACAGGACCGCTATGCCCCTCGAGCGTCGCTTCACAGGCGCCGCTGTGCGCGTCCCAGATCTTAACGGTCTGGTCGTCAGACCCCGAGGCGACGCGGCGGCCGTCGGGCGAGAAGGCGACAGAGCTAACAGGACCGCTATGCCCCTCGAGCGTCGCTTCACAGGCGCCGCTGTGCGCGTCCCAGATCTTAACGGTCTGGTCGTCAGACCCCGAGGCGACGCGGCGGCCGTCGGGCGAGAAGGCGACAGAGCTAATCCAATCGCTATGCCCCTCGAGCGTCGCTTCACAGGCGCCGCTGTGCGCGTCCCAGATCTTAACGGTCTGGTCGTAAGACCCCGAGGCGACGCGGCGGCCGTCGGGCGAGAAGGCGACAGACCTAACAGGACCGCTATGCCCCTCGAGCGTCGCTTCACAGGCGCCGCTGTGCGCGTCCCAGATCTTAACGGTCTGGTCGTAAGACCCCGAGGCGACGCGGCGGCCGTCGGGCGAGAAGGCGACAGAGCTAACAGGACCGCTATGCCCCTCGAGCGTCGCTTCACAGGCGCCGCTGTGCGCGTCCCAGATCTTAACGGTCTGGTCGTCAGACCCCGAGGCGACGCGGCGGCCGTCGGGCGAGAAGGCGACAGAGCTAATCCAATCGCTATGCCCCTCGAGCGTCGCTTCACAGGCGCCGCTGTGCGCGTCCCAGATCTTAACGGTCTGGTCGTAAGACCCCGAGGCGACGCGGCGGCCGTCGGGCGAGAAGGCGACAGACCTAACAGGACCGCTATGCCCCTCGAGCGTCGCTTCACAGGCGCCGCTGTGCGCGTCCCAGATCTTAACGGTCTGGTCGTAAGACCCCGAGGCGACGCGGCGGCCGTCGGGCGAGAAGGCGACAGAGCTAACAGGACCGCTATGCCCCTCGAGCGTCGCTTCACAGGCGCTCCAGTCTTGCTCTGTTAATGGCTTTCTGGTTATCCAGTCTGGCTCTTCGATTTTGAATAATTCTCGTGTTAAACTGTAGCGCGGGCTGAAAATAAGTGCTGATGAATATATTTGCAGTGGAGCTTTCTCAAAAATTCCTCTGTAAGCACGAGCAAATCGGCACATATCACGAGCTAGGGTGAGAAGTTGAGGTTGCGAAACGGCTCCCTGTATTAATTAGCCGCTAGCATATCTTCATAAACTATAGTTACTAACCTCTAGCCAAGTAACGAGTTTCAGCATTACAAGTACGCCCTCTGACGTGTTTCCATCAAGACTTAGAGCTTCAAACCAGTGAAGGAAATGCTTGCTTAGAAAGGCGCTGATTGCACTGTTAATCTGGGGACTTTGGATCTCGCAAAGATGGTCGACCCAGAAGGTGCAGGCGTACCGAATCGGGCCGAGTGGATCTGGGCTTGGAAGTTCGATATCTTCGATAGAAGTACCAGGATGCCCTAAGCCGTATATGTCTCGTTGGAGGGTCTGAGACATAGCCTTGATCGACCTCGACAAGACGGATTGATGTTCGATTTCTTTCCCGCGAGGAAAAAGGGTTGTAGACTCCTTTTCAGAAAGGAAGTCTTTCGCGGATTGGTGGATGAAGAAGACAGTTTGATCTCGTAGTGTCAGGAACGAGCCACAGTGTCCTATGATCTCGGGGAGAGCTGTATGGTTGCTGGATGCTTTGAGCGGAAGCTCGACCAAAGAGGCCAGTTCCTCTAATCTGATGGGTCGGTATGCGATGGAGATGGCGGCCAGGATATTTTTGCAGCGCTGAGCAGATCTCAATTTGCTGATATGGTCCATCATTAGGCTGTAGAGGCCGTCCAAGCCAGACGGAAATGTGGCTAGCATCTTTTCATCAACCTCCCAGCCTGAGGTACCAGAGAGCTCTCGACAGACCAATGCTACCCAGAGGAAGGTACCATCTGCTTTTTCGGTTAGGTAACGGCCGACACCGCACCGTGTGTCGTCGTCGTAATCGTTATCCTTTGCCAGCCTCTCTACCTTGAACTTGATGTACGTTGCCACGGCTGCGGAAACAGACTGTTCATTCAGCTCAAGGGATAGCCTAACCTTCTGGGCCGCTTTGCTAAAGGCTTTCTCGATATCCGGCCAGTTGCGACTCGATACAGCCCATTTAACAGTCGGGGCATTCCTTGACGAATCGATAATAAGATCCAGAAGTTGTGGCAAGCCCGTTAGACACTCGTCAAGCGCATCGATAATTATATAGGTCGTCGTCCTCAGACTTAGATTTTGGAGAATACTGTTGAAGACTGCAGACAAGGCAATCCAGGCATTCGCATCCTCAAAAAGCTGTTTGCCTACTCGGTCATATTTATCCCGAATATGCGATATAAGTGACTGCTGTTGGTCGACGAGTAAGTAGATAAGACCGCGTAGTATGGCTGTAGCGCTGTTGATGCGCGAGTCGGTAGCTTGGCAGAAGAAATAGGATATGTTCGCAACTGGCTGCGTCTCCTTTTCTAACTCATCGATGATTCCACAGAGCAACATCGTCTTCCCTTTACCGGGATCGCCTTTGACCCAGAGCAGCCGGCTCTGGTCCTCGTTCCGCCACCGCTGGAAGTCGTCATGCCCCAAGATCCACCTGTACGAGTCTCGTAGCAGGCCACCTTTCGTCTGCTCGATGCGCTTCTTATCGTCGCGAGGATCAGTGCTTAGCAGGTGTTTGCGACATTCCTTGTTTTCTGCCAGGGCTATGTTAGCTAGATTACTATCTCAGCTTGAAGAAGAAAAATAAATTAAAAAGGGCGGTCAATATACTATTGATCTCCTCATTCAGCCGACGAATTGCGTCTTTCTTCCCTTCGCCATAGATATGTGACATGGTTACGCCGAAGATACCCTGAAGACAGTATGCCCAGTCTTCTTCGCGCTTGGTCTGCCGTTGTTCTGCCCATTGGAAGCGTTCCTTAATGCTGAACTGAGTAAGAGCGTTTCCCTGAAGGGCTGAAATAGCAATGCCTGTTATTTCGTAGATCTGTTGCTCGAGAGACCTTTTGTCGCCAAGCCGCCGGCCCTCCTTTGTGAAGAATTCGATTAACATAGGCGCAAGAAGTTCTTGGAGCGTCCAGCCTCGAGTAAACCAGCAACTCGCTCCAAAGGCTAACTCCCATGCGAGCTCAGATTGCTGGGTATCCGAGAGATCCGATAAGTATACGTAGCATCGAGTCGCATGTTGATACCAGCAGAACATGGAATTGATTGCCTCGGACAGCTCGGCCTTATTTGACTTGTCAATGCAGCAAGTATCCACCCAGAAGTATCGTAGGCCATCACGCCTTGCTTGTGCGGCACAGAACCTGATTTTCTCGTAGCCAGTTTTATCCTTCCCGGTGCTATGATTTAAGTCTTGAAAAGTAACTTCTTCGGCATCTGGGCCCCATGTGTGCGATAGTATGGCATACTTGGGTATTTTGCGAGCCGGGTGCTCGGTTAGCTTGATGTTGCCGTCGCTGCAGTCTATAAGTCGCATCATTTTCAGGCGAGATTCGTTACTGTGCGAGGTTGGGTGGGCATCGAAAGCCATGGTTGCTATTGACCTTGCTGTTAGTAGGGACTATCGAAGGCGCGTAAAAGATCCGCCTACTGACAAGGAGCATGTAAGATATTGATTCCGACTTGTGCTAATGAGTAAAAACTGTATTGTGCTGTCGGGATAATCCAAGGAAGCAACCACAGGCTGGCAGCAGACGCGGGGAAATATAGCATATAAGTCAGCAGAGGTCTTATCTTATCTTGGATTCAAGTTACAACCAATAAGGAGAGAACGACGCTGTTTCTTTAGAACACCATGACACCCCCCCCCCTGTCAGATGAGTCAGTTCCGCGCCACACACCAAATTTTGGCTGGAATCTGGGGAAACTCAACATTTTGGCATCATTTTTGGCCCTCTCTTCAACCACAACGTAAATGAAGCCATCGTGATGCTTGGATATATACTCTCTCCGTACGAGAAGGCTGCCCTGCTGTATTACCTCAAATTGGAACCCTCGCCACCTACCAAATGGCTAGAGGGCCAGTTCCGCTGCAGCCGTCGCACCATACAGCGATATCGCGAGAAGGTCGCCCTCACAGGGACTGTGTACCCAAGCGTGCCGCCGTTGACGCCACCGAATGCCGTTGTTCTCGAGCAATAGGCCTTAGAGGTTGGTGTTTCTTCTCTGATCTAGTACCTGCTGAGCTCGGTTAACGTGTAATCCTCACTATACAGGAGCTAAAGGACTACCTCCTCGAGAAACCTAACCTGTATCTCGACGAAATGCAGGTCTATCTGGCCGAGTTCTGCCGCATCGACGTCGCTATTTCCACGATATCTGTAGCCCTTAAGGCGTGCGACTAGTCGAACAAACGTGTCCACGTCCTCGCACGACAACGTAACGAGAACCTCCGTGCCTATTACCTATATAAAGTTTCCAACCCCGAGTATACAGTCGACATGTTTGTGTTCTGTAATGAATCGGCGACCGATAAACGCGATAGCGTCAGGAGGACAGGCTAGGTACCGGTTAGGTAGAGGCCGCGGGTTGAAAGCCTGTTAAAGAGAGGCGGGAGGTTCCATATATTACCTGCTATCACGGTCAGCGGTCTTCTCGACGTGCAGATTTATCAGGGGCATACGACAAAAGACTTCTTCCTTTGGTGGTTAACTGAGAAACTTCTCTCTCAAATGACCCCATTCCCAGGCCCGCGGTCTATTTTGGTGATAGATAACGCCTCGTGGCATCACGACGAGAGGATCTATGCTGCGTGTGAAGCAGCCGGCATCTAGCTCCTGTATCTACCTCCGTACTCGCCTGATTTCAACCCTATCGAGGCTTTTTTTAGTGATCTAAAGAGGTACGTTAGGCGCCATTACAAGTACCGAATAGATGACTTTGACGACGATGAGAGGTTTGCCGAATTCCTGAGGGAATGCGTAGATGAGGTTGGGCAACGGAAGGAGGCCATCGAGGGTCACTTCCGCCATGCGCGGGTGCCAGAGAGAAAGTCTGTAGTTGAGGGCTAAGCGAGATAATTATATTAGGTTAAAGTATCGTGATAATAGAAAGGAAAGCCAGGCCGTTAAGGGCGTGGTGTTGAGTTGAAGGGGGAAGGCTAGAGTTACCTCTGTGGTGGCAGAAAAACTAGAAAAAGCTCCCTCTATAGTAAATACACTAAAAGACCTTTCTAAACACGCCTGTTTTATATCCTCGCACACACCGCCCGATTTCGTGTCAATATCGCGATCACCTAGCCTGCAGCCGGCATCTCAACCACCACCTTAACTACCACAACCTCGCCGTGATATCACGAGATCTAGCCCGCCAGCCACCTATCTATTAGCCTCGAGATCGCTCATAAAGTCGCGGGCATCAGGGTACTCTTCCTCGTCGTCCTAGGTAGTCATTTGTGACCACGTAACTAGCTCTAGAGGGGGCCGTACAGGCTTCTATAGCAGGCTATCACCACCCTCGTCGGCGACGTCCTGCGGCTCTGTTTCTTCGTCAGTTTCTAGCAGCAAACTTAACTCTTCCCTTTCCCTTAGGTATAGATTCACAAGCTGTCTAACTGACTTCACGGCTGACAGGGCATGCTGATCGAACCAGGCATCTTCCTTTACCCACAGATCCCTCACGTCGATGCCCTCACGCGCTATCACCCTCTTTAGTACCACCAGCTGCGATCTCTTAGCCGAAGCCTTAAAGTGCTTACGCAGCGAGTCCACGATAGACTCGTTCCTCAGCGCCTTCGGGTCACCTTCTAGGCGCGGCGGCGACGATGACATCACAGCCACCACCGGTCTTCTCGGCGTGGCTAGCCGGCGTACAGAGGTAACAGATCCTGCTACAGAAGGCGGGAAGGCAGGTGGCAGCCCTTCATACCCACTAACTGAAGGCATCACGGAAGCCGGCGGCGGTGGCAGCGTTGTATACTGCCCTGGCTGACCAGCATACAGGTTAATAGCTGGGCTTACAGTAACCTTGATGCCATCGTGAGTTCCTTTCCCCCTTCTAGCCTTCTTTCGCGGCCGCACGAGACTGACGCCATCTCCATAGGCCTCGCCCTCGCTGTCCTCGTCCTCAACCTCTGCCTTCCACTTCAACAGAAGCATCGCCGGCGGGCCCTTGAAGCCGGCTTCCTCGGCCTGAATAGCCTTCGCCCAGGCACGAAGATCTACGTCAGATATATTCACGTGGCTGCCGTTATCTATAACGTAGCACCACTGCTGCAGAGAATCGCCTTTGTTGCGATGGCGCCTGTTTGCCCTACAACGTACGCCGAGATCACATCGCCATAGCCCCATCAGGCGTTTATGGGTGTCCCATTCAGGGTCACTAGACTGATTCTCCATCGCAGAAAGCATCCTCCCTGTTGTTAACCCTCTCGGCACAGATCTCGGCGTCGCGATGCCCTCAACCACCCTCGCCGTAGCCATGTCATCTGCCGGGCTAGGCGTAGGCCGCGCAGAGGGTGGTGCCAGGCTAAATAACTCAATCGCAGACCGCTTTGGTGTAGATCTCGAGGCAGGCGTAGCAGGCGCCTTCTCAGGCAGAATCACCTTATAGGTATGTGTGACAGTCAAATAGTATGGCCCTTCCCTAGCTAACAACGTCCTCACGAGATCGTCGCGATCGTACACGCCTTCAGGCCATGCCGGGTCTGTCAACCGCGCCGGGGCAGACCAGTATGGCATACTACCCCTCGGCTGCTGCCGCCCTGCCTCTACGAAGATGCCGCGCAGTGCCCACGATGCCCCCTCGATATCAACCAACTCGGCTGATAGCCTTTCCTCCATACCCTCGTGAAGCCGCCTTTGTATGAAGCGGAGGTCGAGGGAAGGCATCTCGGGATCTATATCAACACTACGCCTTTCTGGCGGTGGCTTCCGGCTGCCACAGCCTATGACCTTCACGATAGAGGTTAGAAACAGCCGCTGCAGTTGGCGTGGCGCCGGCGGCGGCACAGGCCGGCTGTCCGTCAGGACGACATCGTCACTGCTGTCTTTACTGCCAGAAGCCGTCTCGGAAGGGGACTGGTCGTCGCTTTGGCTGCCGCTATGGTTGTCGCTTTGGTTGTCGCTTTGGCTGTCCTCTGTGCCCGCCCCGCTCTGACTATCGCCCAGGCTATCAGCTACCTCCTCTGCATTTTCTGCGGCACGGGCTGCTGCTGCAGCGGCAGCTTTAGCCTTGTTGCTGGCTGTCTTTGACGATGCCTTCGACTTCTTCGCCGTGGCCTTCGGCTTAGGCGTGGCCTTCTGCTTTGCTGTACGCTTCGTGACAGCAGCAGTATGGCGCCCTTTGGCTGCTGCCGCCTTGGCTGCTGGCTTTCTGGCACGTGGCGGCATCGCGGCAGGTTCGTGTAGGGCCGAAGGCGACGGCAGATGGGCGTGGGCAAATTGGACCGATCGTCGCTTTGATCGGGTCTGCCGTGTAAGTGTTTCGGGCTGTGACTGGGAGTTCCCTGCTAATATTTGCTGTTAGCCTTCAGCGAGATGCCGAACGGGCTACACAACTTACCGGCTAACGAGAGCAACGCACGCGCGGTCTCACGAGATGGGCTGGAAAAAACCTCGTCAAACGCTGGCATGGCTAACGGCACTGAGGTCACGATAGTTTCATTTACAACCAGATGGCGTTGTGGTTGTTATGGTGGCAGATATGATCAAGAATGTTGAGTTTCCCCAGATTCCAGCCAAAATTTGGTGTGTGGCGCGGAACTGACTCATCTGACAGGGGGGGGTGTCATGGTGTTCTAAAGAAACAGCGGCGGCTCTGCCGCGCGCCTATTAGTCGCGCATAGTCTCTATATCCGACACTATTTCCTAGCGGGCCACTTTATACAGGCTTAAAACCCCAGGCCACTGGCTAAGGTTCTTATCGATGGAGGCTACCATGCCGGCAACGGATAGCATTCTCTCTGAAGATCCGGGCGAGGAACGCGTCAGATCAATGCCAACCAGCATAGTCTTGTCTTTCTGAATGAAAGAGAGGCGACGGGGCTCCACCGTCTGGTTGTTGCGCAGTCCGCCAAGCTTCAGGGCAACTTTGGCAAAGTACTAATCCTGACCCATATTACCAGGAAACTCGGACTTGCCGCGGGTCGAGCGCTGAGAGGCCACCGCGTGGGTCAGCTCTGATAATTCAGGCTCTGGAGTTGAGAGAGTTACTAGGAGGCGACTTGGGAGGAGGCGGCGGTAGCGGAGATAGAGGCGGAGGCAGAGAGGGAGACGTCTAGGATATGTTCGTGAAGCAGACATAACGCCTTCCTTAGCTACATAATCATTATCCGTTCCGCATGTGTAGAACATATAAAACTGTTCGTGATAATGTACTAGCCTCTGTCTGTTGTCACTTTCCACGTTTTGTTCACCGCTCAGCAAGCGTACAGGCTAATACTGTATAGCTTGTCGCCCCCCTTGCTTGAATTACTAGACGCTAGCCCCATGTCATCCTCATTGGCGTCGTTTGCCTTCCTGTATGAACTACCCTCCTCATCAACCCGAGCTGCACTTGCGGACTAACCGAAGATATCGTGCCTGGATTGTTAATTAGTCGCCAAACATTAGCAGCATTGCCACACTGCAGACTTGCTTACTTGTAGCTAATAGGGTAGGACAAGTCGGCTATTCTGTTATAATAGATATATCCTCTTCGCCAGTAACATGTGTTATTCACTTAGTGCACCGTCTATTCAAAGCAAGCCGACTATTCGCGTTCTCCTTAACCCTGCCTTCTTGGCCCTGCTAACTTGACCTTGTACTCGACCTCGTCGGGAGCATCGGAGCACTGGCGCGAGTCTAGGATGCACTCGAACCTCCAGGTGCCATAGGATTTCCCTTGTGTGTCTGTCTTACGTGCACAGAGCCCTTAGCGCGAGAGTTCTTGCTGGTAGGCCGGTTCAGGGTCTCCCGTTTCCGTGTAGTCGTGCTGACGGAGCCAGATTGTGGCGAAATAGTGCTCGACCTGGCAACGGTCTTTGAGGCGATGGCGACCTCGGTTTGAGGCCTTTCTTCGCAGCAGTCCCATGTAAATTGAATCTGGAAGGTTGCTTGGTTGTCCACTATAATACGCTTTAGAATCGCATTTTCAAGTGGCTACTCCCCGAACTCCGCGATAGAGGCGTCTGCTGCTCGACCCTTCATCCCGTGCATTTGTAGAGAAGACGGTTCAGGGCTGCTACGCTGGCTCCTGGGCCTTTGCCTTCGGAGAGGTGCTGGCATAGCGGAGCTTGGCCTGCGGCGTTTCCGTTGCGACCGGCGAATATTGGGTTTAGTATCCTCGTTATGTTGCTGTTCGGTATGCACAAGACAGTGTGTGCCGGAGTCCGGATCGGTCCTAGGGGAAGCGTCCTTATTAGCTCTGCTCTCTTTTGGTGCAGCTCCTTGGAGCTGAGCTGAGGCGTGGCTGGAAGCAGGGCTTGGGGTATGCTGAAGAGATCCGATGCTGGTAAATATTGGCCAGTCACGGGTAGGCTGAGCCTCTATGCTTGCTGAGGCACTGAGGAGCCACTTTCGCAGGCCGAGCTCGATATCGGCTGTACCAACTAGACCAGCTAATCGACCCAAGAGACCAATTCACCCGCCCAAGAACAAGAAAAAATCCGAAAAACAAGAGAAAGCCGGAGACGAAGTTTTACGCAGAATGCTGATAAGACCCACTAATGCTTTCCCCCGAACAAAGCCCAACAAGAACACTAAGACGACGATAAGACTCTAGAGCTTCTCAACGATCTCAAGCCTCCACAAACGCAGTCAGGTAGGCACTAACCTACGTAACTCAGGATTGCTTAAGTTATCTCAGATAGAAAATACAGACAAGCTGCTACACCGCAAATCAACATTGATGAATCCGAGGCACCCCGGAGACCTCTTATGCAGTCCTTACTCTTTCATCATTGATAACCTAAGCCCTAGCCCTACTACTTAGCAGGGTATCGCAAATAGTACCATCTATTAGTGCTCATCGAGAGAAGCAGCTAATTGATAATAAGGATAAATTACGGTGTAAGTTTATGTTCTATCTGATTTTCTAATGAGTTTTCACAAGCCGGCCCGGGCAAGGCGATCTCGGTCCAAACACAGTTAGAAAACCAAAGAGAACTATCCCACGGTAACAGCCCACAAGGTAACAAATTTCCACGGCAACAGCCTACATTGCAGCAGAACCTACAGGGTAACTAGCTTATAAGGTAACAGATGCTACGGCATAGCAAATCCTACCAGAGGTAACTAAAACTGCTATACCAGATCCTACGAGGTAGCAGAACCCACCAGAGGTAACAGAAACCACCAGAGGTAACAAATACTACAGCAACAGATCCCACAGCAACAGATCCTTCGGTAACAGTCCACTTGATAGGGACTAAGGTGCCGGGGCCTTCATTGCCGCCCGGGCCTTCATTGCCGCCCCAGTCCCCACAGTATTACTAAACCCATAATTAATAAAAATATCCTTACATATGCTTTCGCAGTAGTTAGCACTTATACGGTCTAATAGACATCACTCCTAGCGTACAAGCCCTTTTGCCCCCGAATATCCCTCAGCACGGCTCCAGATTTGACAGAACTTTAGCATCACGCTACAATCCCCTGGTCCTAAAGTAGCTGCAACACTCCTGGTGCAGCTTTTTAGCGTTCCCTAGAGGGAGGCTATCATCTGTCGCCCTTCCGGAAAAGGGCCTGTACCTTTACACCACAGTAGGTATGCCGGAGCAGCTACGCTCGTAAGGCTAGTACCTGCTATAAATCTCCCATGGCTAAGACTCCTGCTTTGCAAGGTTATATAAAGGACAACTGCTTTAAGATACGGGACCCGCCAGTAACTCTCACGGCCTAAAGGTCGCGCGTCACCGGCGCCTGGTAGGAAAGTTCTAAGGTGTTTAGGGAACCAGCCGTAGCAAACAACTATAAGGGTAGCAGAACCCACCAATAGGAAGCCATTATACGCTTTAAAGATCGGGACTAGTTTCGACACCCAACTGCTCGTCCACACCGCCCAGCCTTTCCACAATTGTATGCACCGTAGTGCGACCTCTGCAGCGGGAGGGGACAGGCCGTACCTACTAAGGTAGGCATACCGCACGGCTCACGCCGCTTGGAAAACAGTGCAACTCATAGAGGGGCTTACTCCTATAAACTAAACCCGCCACGTACAGATCGTCTTACTCCCAGAGGCAGGCCTACACCCTTACAGAAGGTCTAGGAACAAACCCGCAAACCCCACAGAACCCCCACACCACCACAGGCCTTAGGCCCCAGCTTTTACTATACACTACCTAGTAAGTGGTGCACCTCACTTAAAGGGGGAGAGGCCCAGGAACGAGGTGCCTAGCAAGCCAGACAGCCCCGCCTGAGTCGCTGCTATTAGAGTAGACTACTACAATTCCATCTCCGGCATCCTTCCTTCGATTCGATCGCCCCTCTTATAGTCCCTCCGACATGTGTTTACCACGCAGCACGCTGCGGTGGGCTCGAGTGCACACTTTTCGATTGCCGACAAATTAATTTGTATGAGATTTGCAAAAATCGACTCACGCACACTAAATTCATCTCCTGGCACGCACGTACCAGAGCAACTTGGTCATTTCTCGCCGGCCCTCAGCCATTTGCTCACACCCACACAGAAAGGCTAGGGTAAGCATACTCTCGAGGAGACGAGACATCTCAGCCATTTGCCCATATAAAGCTACGGCAAGTATTCTCTCGAGGAGACGAGATATCTCACAGCCGTTTGCCCACTGCCCAATGAACCTATACGGTTGATGGAGGTCATCAGTTGGCATCAAAAGGTGCGAACTCAATCAATCCATAGGCAATTTTGGTTGCAAACTGCCAGCTGCCAGCCAGATGCCCACTGCTAATTGCGTACTGCCAACTAATCACAGGCAGCACCGTAGATAGCCTCACCCACTATCAATTGCCAATTGCGCACAGCGATTTTCCCACTATCAATCGCCTACTGCCCACTGTCTATTACCCACAGCATCACCCACAGCATCACCCACAGCATCATCCAATTACCCACGGCAGCATCGTAGATAGCCTCACCCACTGTTAATTGCTAATTGCGCACAGCATCACCCACAGGTCGTTACCCATTATAACACACTAGACATCACCTCTAATATTACCTGCTGTCAATTGATTTAGCCAATTGGACCCACTGTAGCATAGGTATCAAAGTCCCTAAGTGTCGCGCACTGTCATTCGAGTCTGCATTTCAATCAGCCCCCTTATAGTCCCTCCGGACTTGGTTTACCCCGAAGCACGCTGCGGTGGGCTCTGGTGCACATTTGCCCATACCGACTAATTCATTTGTATAGGCATTTGAAAAAATCGACTCACAGCCACCAAACTTATCTCCTGGCACGCACGCACCAGAGGCACTTGTCATCCAGCAGCTGCAGGATATCTAGGGTAAGTAAGCTTTGCAGGTCTAAGGTAAGTATACTTCTAAGTGTAAGGTTCTGACTGGTTAAGTTCGCACCTTCTAGTGCTAACTTCGCAAGCAGGTGTATTAGGTATGTTACCTATAAATCTATATTCTATAGGTATTTACAGGTAATGCAGTAGGTAACGCAGTAGGTAACGCAGTAATAACGCAGAGGGTAATGAACTGTATGAGAAGCTATAGGCAATGGTTAGTAGGCGATTGGCAGTGGGTAAATATAGTTTAGCATTAGTGAAGCTATCGTGGGCAGCTGATTGTCTGTCGTTAGCTGTGGGTCGCACCCCCGCTAGTTAAGGCTCTGCGGGAGTTCCCGCAAAGCTTTGTAGGGCACGTGATCCACATTTTCACGGACTTTCGTCAGTGCGTGCATAGCTGGAGATAGGTTTAATGCGCGAGTTGATTTTTCTGATTACCTATACACACAAATTAGTCGGCATGCGCAAACGTGCACCAGAACCCACCGCAGCGTGCCGCGTGGTAAACCAACGTCGGAGGGCTATTGTATAGGCGCAATTGAGATGGCAGATAGTTGGCGATAACAGTGGGACAGTGGGCAGATGCAGTGGCGGTGGACAGGCAATGTGCAGTGGGCAGTGGGCAGTAGAAGGTGCTGATGGATAGATTGAGTTCGCACCTTTTGGTGCTAACTAAGACGAGGTTCAATCAATTGTATTATTCATATACAATGGAGAATGACGGGAGTGGCTTCGTATTGGCAAGGGTTTGGGCATCGAGGTCTGTGGGCGATTATACTCTGCTATAAGGAGAGAAACAGCTGTTGAAACTGTCTTGTTTGGTTAGCCTATTGCTCTGTTTTCGGGGTCATTGACAGTGAGGCGCGTAGGTTCCTGACAAGTACACCATACATCCGAGCCGCTCCCCACAAATTGCCGCCCACAAACGTGTGCATTCAGCAGCCCCACAACGGCCGCCCTATCATACTGCAGATGAGGCCGCCTACAAGAGCCCTGTTGGACACCGTAGTCGCCATAGTTAAGCGCAGCGCTAAGTTATCCAAATTATTTATATGCCAGGTGTTGTACGGCGAGCACCAGAGCCAGCGTTTGAGGGTATATCGAATAGATTGAATGAATTGAGTCTGGTTCTAAACTAACTAGCAGAGCATACGAGAGAAAGGGCTCAGTTCTTATAGAGCTGAGCGTGCCACAAAGGGCGCCATCGTGGTGCTCAGAATCGTCGCTGTTGTCTGTTCTGGAACGTGATAAACAGGGTACGGAACGCCGTTGTGCACGGCAACGGCCGGTGCGGCCGGTGCGCAGAGCAACGGCATTCTGCCGTGCCGTTCTGCCGTGCCGTGTGCTACAGAACGGCATACCATGCAACACCAGGTTACCTCCACACGAATATTATCGTCCACAATCCTCTACAGTCTCTGAGACATTCTTGTCTTGACACTAGCACCTCCTTCATCCCTGTACCCTCACCGTGGCAACCACGCAGACTTTATTAAACGCTTCACGCATAGACACTCACAGAAACAACCTCGACCGCAGCCACCCACACCTGGGCAACGGCAAGCCCTCCGCAAACAACTCAAAGGGGTTCGGTCCCTCAAGCCGGACTTCGCTAACAATACCAAACTCAATATAGTCGGAAGTCTCCGGAAATAGAAGCAGTACTGCTAGTCCGCTGAGCTAGGGCCATGGATAGAGGCTATGCGAAAAGCTGATCGGAATATAGCAATAGATTTTCTCTATTACCTAGTCGAGAGTTGCAAAATTGAGTCCAAGGGCACTTTGTAGGGATACTTTTGCTAATACAAGCAGTTATATGCTAGTGTTACTTGTTACACGGAGTCAGTCATTCAAAGTCCCGTAACCTAAGTGCTTCACGTGTAGATTTAAATGTGATGTGTATTGTTGTATATCTGAAGGTACATGCGGGGAATGATTCCTGCCAGTAGGTGCTACATGCAGAGCCTTGTATTGGGTTGTGATAAAGTCCTGTCTTTTGGGGGCTTGCAAGCAGTCTTCATTAGAGCCATTTATCTGAAGCTGTCACCGGCGATCAAGGAGTCCGAAAGGCGAGTAGAACCTGGGCACGGTCCAGGCCTGTTTCGTACTATCTGGCCGGAACAGCTAAACTACCGTAACAGGGCTATATCTCGGCTATATCGTCGTAAATATCGTGATATATCCGTAGTGTTTAGGCGTAACTATAACTAAATCTTCCGAGGAAACTGCTGCTGCCTATATTATAAGCAGTTTAGCAGGTAAGTTAGCTATAAACGTGCTTAAGGCTCGGACCTAACCGCTATTATAAACTAGGCTCGATATTAGCCCCTAAACCGTTACCCTAGCGCATACGTAGAACCTCGCGACTATCTAGTTGTCTAATTAACCTCGATATAGCGCCTAGAAAGACGAAATCGAAGCCCTTAAAAGCGCTATTAAAAGCATTAAAAGCGATAATAAAGGCCTCGGCAGTTCCGGCCTGTAAGGCCGCCTAGCCGGCTGCTAAGCCGGCGGGAAAAGCAGCTACTAAAGGCACTACTATAAAGAAGACCTCCGGCCCTGCGATACGTATAAAGCGTAGTACAGATAAGAAGAAAAGGGTTATAATAACCTCGCTAGCTGCAGCCGAGGCCTATACGAGAGAATAAGCACTACAGAACGAGGCCGAGGTATAGCTAGAGCAGTAGCCGAGCTTAGAAGCGCAGTTAGACTAGTAATCTAATGCTCTTAAGAGTTCTGCTAATACCTCTAACCCGTTTGCTTCTTCTCCTTATCTGCTACTATTGCCGACGCTATTACTACTATAGGCCGCGCCTACAGACCTTTATATAGCCGTAGTTTCGAACCTCGAGTTTCTTTTAAAAAGCTAGTAGTTACCTCTTTTAGCCCGGCCGCATCTCTAGCCGCAGCACGATAACCTGTATACAGATACGGTCTAGGCGCCGTAGCAGATTAACAGGTTATTCGAGAAGATAGTTAATAGCCTAGAAGCTTAGCTAAACATTATAATAATCGGGCGTGCCGGGACGCCGTCCTTTACGTACGCCTTTATAGCTACGACGAAGGGATCGAGAAGAGAATTTATATAGAGTAAGGATATCGTTTCGAGCAGCCTTAGGCCTAACTTTAGTGCTATATCTGTTCGAGATATTATTAGTGCCTAGTAATTATATAAACTACTATATAGACTAACTGTAAGCTTTAAATATCGGCTACAGGCGCCGCTACTGTTAGAGCCTATCCTTAGCCCGGCCTATAATATAGGTCGGCCTTTACAGCAGAAGAAGGCCGCATCGCGTACTAACTAAATAAACGAGGCCGGCGACGAGAAGGAGAAGGCTCGGAAGGATATCTAGGTAGTTTTAACTAATAATTAAGTATATAAAGAAAGGAAATGCTATAACCGCGATAGGGCATCTTATATCTAGTGCTAGCCGTAGCGGTATAGCGGCATATACCTACGCCTTCTGTCTTTAGACCTAACTAACTAGGCTAATATAATTTAGTAGAACCTCTGTATAGAGGCGATGCCGCTAGAACCCGTAATATCTTAGGCTAGAAGCTGTTAGCAGGCGCGTTAGGAACGTAACGATTTCGCGAGAAGGTTAGCGGCAGTAGGTATAGAAGGGAACTCGCCTGCAGTAGCATTAACAGCTTAGCCTAGTATAATACTATCGCTAGTATAGATAAATAGGCAGCTATAGGGTATGCCCGGGATACTTAGCGTAGGTAGTATATAGTTTAATATACCCTCCGGCATACCTTCCGGCTTAAGTAATCTGTCCTCCTAAGTACTAGCAAAATTAGCTGCTATAGAGGAGGCATTATCGAAGTAGCAGGGAAAGAAACCGGAGCCGTAGCTATAGCTGCTACCGTAACCTATAGTTATATTAGTTAAAGTATTACTATCGGAAGCCTAGCAGATAAAGACACCTACCGTTAAAAGGCCTAAGACACTAAAAATAGCGGGGGCACTACTTCTTAGTTTATCGCCGCCGATCCCGCATAGTATACCTACTAATAAGCTGCTATTAGAATTCTGCTACGCTTTTCTTAGGCGTTACTATAATAGCTTAAAATCGGAGCACGATAAGGCTCTCGTAAGGGCTATAAACGTAGTAACGGCGGCTAGCCTGTTAGTTATCTCGATTAGAGACCTAAAGGAACGCTAGTTCTAGCAGCAGGGCATACCTAAATAGGTGTATAAGCCGATAAAGGCGTATGTAAAGCCCTTCTTAAGTAAATAGGAAGGCATCGCGAAGGAAAAGCAGTAAGATAATCGGAAACGGAAGCGTAAAGAGATAGAGGCTAAGGCCGAGCGTAACGTCGAAGAGGACGGGAATAAGGCTATCGTAGGCCCTAAGAGTAACTATAGGCCGGCCTAGATAAATCTGCTACTACGTTAGTTATCTCCGGTATATTAGGAACTATATAAAGGCGAGGAGATGCCTTTATCGCCGCCGGTAGTTAACTTACTTTTAAGGCACGATCGCGTATAAGAACTACCTAATCTAGCCGAAATATCTAACGATGCCGGCGAGCCTAATAATACCGAGTTACTAGAGTCCTAGATTACTACGTAATCGGGCTCGCCGGGGCCTATTTTAATTAAGGACGAGGGTACGTCGGATATCTCGCGGCTATCGGAAAGCGATAAAATAATCTCTAAGACCTCGAGCGAGGTTCTAAATAGCGGGGAAGAGTAATAGCGAGGGTATAGATAGCGAGGTTAGCGATAGTGTAGGTAGTTATTTTAGGGCTTTAATTCGGTCTGCCTTAGAGCGAGTATAAGAGGCTATAGGGCTATAAAGGCGGTAAAAGTAACTATAAAAGGTAGTTATAAGGTATAGATAAAAGTTTTAGTAGTAATACTATAGATTTCTTCCTTACTATATATATTTAGAGTTTTTCTGCTGTTTAGGGTTAATCGAATCGATTAAATCTACTCTATTAGACCTACAGACCTAACCTACAAACCTAACCTATAACCTAACCTTCTATACTGCGTTCTGCACCTATTTACTCTGTAAAGCTATCGCGACCTCGTTAAACCTGTTAAAATTTACCCGCGCCTGTCGGAAATACCCTCTAATGCCCTTTACGTTACTTAAAACCTCTTAGGCTACGGCTTCTAGGAAGGCTACAAACTCCTTAGGGCTTACGCTATCGCCGCACTCCCTAGTATATCTCTGCCGTAGCAGGGTCTTAAAGTCCTTAAAAAAGGCCTCGATAGGGTTTAAATCTAGGGAATACGGTAGAAGATATACTAGCTTTATACTAAATTCCTTATATAACAGAGTAAGTTCTTCGTAATAATGCTATAAGGTATTATCTATTATAAGCACTAACTTAGGCCTAAGGAACCGCTAGCACTAAGGTAAATGTAATGATCACAGTGGTAACCTTTGTAGAATACCTGTCTGTAGTCGTAGGGTTGATGTTATCAGAAAGTATGTGTGTGTAACTGGTCTGAGCAATACTCGTTCTTCGTCGTGTTCACAAATGATCAAGAGGAAATGAATCCTATTGTATAAACAATACTTAGATTGACAACTGAAGAGCAAACTATGAAAGCTATCTAGGTGGTGATGACCATGTTATATATCCAGCTCTTCAGTATGTGACTACGTTGACTACGTGCCTTTGTCTGCGTAGTCGTTCTTGACCACGTTGACTACGTCCCGTAGTTCACGTAGTCATTGTAACCCTAACCCTAGTACTGACCGATGGTTGGACTCCGTAGTCTAGTGCTATTGGTTCGGCACCTCGGCATCCGGGTTGGGTTTCCTGCATGACCTGAACAGGCACCCCTGGCGTCTGTTCCCTTGGGTCATAACAGTAAAATACGGTGCCTAACCTAGTTTATAAAGCCCTTTATATTGCTCTGCCTAGGGTATACGAAGGCATCGAGAAGCTTATCGATTGTAATAGCCGGAAGTAGGTAATATCGTTACCCCCTCTCTAGCCGGCTTTTACCCTTAGGTATAATGCCTAATAGCGCCTAGCTATATCGACGTGCCCTATCGCATTTATTATAGCTAGATTTATCTACGTATACTAGCTAATATAGTTTATATAAGGCCCTAAGTTCCTCTACTTAGGCCTCGCGCAGTTCCTCGTCCCTTTAAGCCGCGATTAGCCTTATTTTTTTATTCGACTAGCCGATACCTTTAAGGTGCTTTCCGATTGTAAAAACATCGACGATAACATTATATTCCTAGTATAGGAACTAGCGTACCTTATAGAGGTTGCTATCGGGCTTTAAGGTAAGGAGTTCCTCGATTTACTAGGCATATTAGCTAACGTACAGATAATAAACAGGGATAGCGGGACATATACCTCCTCGAGGTACGGCGTAATCTTTAACCGGCCTGCCCGAGGCAATCGCAGGATATCTATACTGCCTCGAATATCCTATTTAGCTCGATTTCTCCGTATGTAGCGATCGGTATACTGTATTACCGCTGCAATCTCGCTGTTATTAAGGCCGCTATCGAACAGCATCTGTATCCGAGACCGCTCCTATTCGGTTAGGTTCTTACCGTAAACGCCTATATTAATAGCGCGCCTAAACACTATAGAATATTACGAGGTTTGCGATAATAACGAGGTTAAAAGCTTTAAAAATAGTGACGATATAGCCGAGATATAGCCCTGTTACGGTAGTTTGGCTGTTCCGGCCAGATAGTACGAAACAGGCCTGGACCGTGCCCAGGTTCCACTCGCCTTTCGGACTCCTTGATCGCCGGTGACAGAGGATGTACGTATTCTGCCTGCTAAGTCAAACACCCTAGAAGTGGGCCACCCCCGGAAGTGGGCCACCTCCCATATGATCAACACCATCAACACCACCAGAATAACTACTCGATTTCTCAACAACTAACTAACCTCAATACAGGATTCTTCATCTATAGGGTAGTCAGGCCCGTCTGATTTAACGGGACTAGTTTCGAGGCCATTAGCCTTCATCTTCGACCTATAAATAGCCTCGATTCCAGCAAACGTGGTGTTTAGGTCCATATCAACCTTCCTTCGCTTAGACGGCCTCAAAACTTCCAACTGGGCCTTCAACTGTTCGTTCTTCCTCTTAGCCTCTGCTAATTCGATATCCCTATAGTCCCAGCCACTTCTAACCTTTCTAAACAACAACCTTCGCGTACGATCATCGTCGCCCTTAATAGTTAAGAAGGCATCGAGTTAGGCCTAAAGGTCCACGGTCTTTCTAGGGGTAAACCAGGCAGATCTCGGGCCCTTATTACGACCATTCTAATCAGATTTAATCGGAGAGAATCGTCGTAGTAGTCTTAAAGGCGTACGAGGTCCTTATACTGCTGTATTTCGATTCTTAAGAAATAGGGGGCTCATCAGGGGCTTAGCCATAGAAACTAGCCATAACCCGGCCGCCTTCCACCCACTCTTTATATTTAAAGCCGTCAGACCTTCCTTCCGGGCCTTATCAAAGCAGACGAGAAAGTTCCTCTTCCCTATAACTAAGGAACTATCATAGTAGCCTAGTTCTAATAGATACTTCCGGTAGGCCCGTTCAAGCGTTAATGTCAGGACCTAGATGACCGCGGGGCTCTAGAGCAGCTGTGGGGCTGCGAGGTAGCAGGTCAGGTGACAGTGGGGCGCTGCCTGAGTAGAAAAGGAGCTCCTACAGGCTTTTCTGTTTAGAACCGAGAAGGTAGAGACCAGCGTCCTTATTACTCGCACAGCTACTTAGCTGCTTCTGCGCAGCTTCCTATCAAAGTCCACCCTGTTCACTCTGCCTGTGATTCCATCTCTGACAGTTAAGAAGACTAATAGATCGAGAGGTTAAAGGACGTAGGACGTATAGGCAGGGAGGAAAAGAAGGTATATGTTATTTAAGAAGCAAAGCTACATAAAATCGTCCGTTATATAGCTTCCATAGCCATCTAGGACTAATAAACAGGATTCTGAAGGGACTGCCGGTTAGGTGTATAGAATAAAGATCTTCTCGAGCTACTCGATAGCCGTTAAGTCTGTTGTCCAGCCCTTTTTTATCGCTGTAAACTACCAGTCTTTATACTCTAGTCCGCTTCGAATATTATCTAGAAACCATTGTTATTAGACCGTATAGCCTTTAAATATAACCAGTAGAGAAAGGGCTTTCCCGGTAGCAGAGATAGCCTCTACAAAGGAGATCCAGGCCCTTAAACCAGGCACCTTTTTCTATACAGAACGACTATTAGAACTACCCAGAACAAGGCCATTCGAACCTTAGCCTTCCATCAGACCTGCTTCGTCCATATTGTAACGATTCTCAGCCTTGATAGCTTTAATATAAGGGAGGGCTAGATAATAGAACCAGGGCTTAATCACGGCCGTACAAGCATTATTCACCCTCAAGGCTTCCATCGTCTAGCTTCTCTAGGTTCGAATTAAGGGATTTCTAGCCAGGAATCGTTCCATCCAGTAGTGGCCGATAGGCTTAAGGTCGCCTTAAATAGCCAGAATTCTCTAGGCAAATTCCTTCACCTAGGCGTAGGTTAGTAGCAGGCCCAGGTCGCCCTTGTAACAACCTGGAGAATGCAGCCAGGCGAGATGGTTCACGGTGGGTTCACGACCAGTTCGAAAGGGGTTCGGAGGCGAGACAGTTGATATTCCAGGTGCTGCTACAGGTAGCGAACAGAGACTGATTCATACCAGAACCAGCAGAGAGTGAGACCAGAGACCGGGGGCCTCTAGATCTATTTATATGTCCTGACCTATTGCCGAACCGTCCCTAAAAACGGTCCGAACGGTAATTCTCCGAAGAGGGCCCGAACGGCCCCTAGGTCGTTACAACTGTTCCCCCCTCCGTAACGACGGTCCCTGTCGTCGCGATAACTTCGTTTAAAGCCCTGTTCTAGAGTGCCTCGTGTGAAGTTCCATTCCCGTTTCTTGCCGCTTGCTCTCTAAGGAGTAACCTATTCGAACGCATTTCCTATTGCGTGCGTGCGCTTCTTAATTCACTCTCACCACGTGCGCAATTCACTCTAGCACCTTTGCCGGCGCACACTTTCCTTCCAGTTGTAGTGACTGCTGTTTTAGGCTATTTACTCCCCTAGAGTAAGTGCCTTCCCTTTTCGAAACGGTAGTGACTGTGCCTCGAAGCCCCCGTGCGTGCGTATTTAAACCTGCTACCGCACAGCTTTAAGTATTCTCTTTCTTCTTCCCTTAACCACACACATCTCCCTTCTCTTTCACCCTTCATCCTTCTCTCCCTCTTACTTTAAAACGCAATATCGCAATCAATTAAATACAGTAACTTTATTACGATTGCGAGCGCATCGGCACTAAATCTATCTTCTTTCTATTCCCTCGCCTTTCGTTACTATAGCGGGGTATAATCCTAACGACTAGGGCTTTAGGCGTTTCCTAGGCTATACTAGCTACAGCCCTACTCTGTCCCCTCCTAGTGGTCGCAAGGTAGTCTCGGGCTTCGTTCGTAGCCGCGTTCTTCCTAGCGCTAGCTCTAGTGTCTGTTCCTATTCCTCCGACGATGCTAAGAGCGCCGCCGAGATGTCTAGTAACGAGGACTTAGAGGAAGTTTAAGAGGAACGCGCGGACGAATCTAAAGATAATTCTAACGATGATTCTAACGAGGATTCTGATAAGGATTCTGATGAGGATTCTGATAAGGATTCTGATGCGGAGCCTAAGGTTCTAGATAAAGTCGTAGCTTCTTCCGACGACGACTCGGACGACGACATCGTCGAGCTCGCGGCATTCGAACGCCGCAGAAAGGCTACGCCTGTAAACACCGCGCGTCAGTCCTAAAGTACTGCCGAAGCTGCCGTAACATCTTTAGCTCCTCGCGGTAGCAAGCGCCCGCAGCCTTACTCAGCTCGCGCACAACGACTTCGTAAGGAAAGCGCGCCTCGTACGCCTACTAATCGCTTTGCCGTGCTAGACTCGCCTCGCAGCAGCGGTACTCTTACGCACGACTGTAAACGCTAGCTAGAGATCCTTAAATATAAGATCCTATACAAGCTATGCCTTTATAACTATATTACGTTACGACCCGGGAAAGACTTCGACATCTGCTAGCCTTACCTGTACGAGACTTCTTCTGCAGGTACTTTCCGTTATAACCGTTGTAACTTTAAGTATCGGCCCGGCTACCGAGTTATAAGTCTTCTTCCCTTATCGTTCGCATTCTCTTCTAACTATATTCTTAGGCGCATCTATTTATAGAGGGTCTAGTAATAGACTGTTATCTTACGAAGTCTATTCTGCAGGATCTTATCGTAATATCGGACCCCCCTCTCGAGTCCGAGGCAGTGTCTAGCCTTAAAGCTAGTTAGACCCGGCTTATTATAACCTTTTTTAACCTTTCTTTTTACTGCCCTTAGCCTAGTAAGGACAGGACTGTAAGTATACTGCTTTTTCTAACCGTTCGAACATCTTATTAATAGATTTCTAAGAGGATTCGATTCGAATAGAGATTCTATAGCGACGCAACATCGTAGTGCAGAAAGTCGCACGTCCTCCCTATAAGTCCCTCCCGCGAAACCTTAATAAAGTCTGCGAGCAGTAGCTCGTCTAGTACTTATATAAGCAGAAGCTAATATTACAGCCCTTCGGCGGTAATAATAGGCACACGGTCTAGATAACGTGTGTAGGAGGATTCCTATCCGAACTGCAGACGATTCTTAAGACAGAGTTTATAGCAGGATGTCCTCCTAATATCGTTATCTTATAGCGGGAGCTAGCTAGCAGCCTTCTACCCGCTTTCGGAGCATAATCGGTAGGGATTTATATAGGATAGCAGATTATTATAGAGTAGGGCGGATTAAGGTCGGATCGCGGCTAATTCGAAACGGATTCGAGTAGATTACATTAAGTTTAGCCGGATAGCATAAGATCGGGGCGGATTTATAAGGATCGAGGGCGGATTGCAGCAGATTCGTAAGATATTCGAGGATTACGATGCGGATTATAAGGTAGGATTTAGGATGCTAGATAGCTATAATTTCGAGGCTTCGGCTATGCTTAGTAGCTTCGCGATGCATTTATAATAATCACTTATGTGGATTAGGCAATGGCATGGACAATGCCAGGCCTGGCGATCACATGGGTGCCGCAAGGCACTAGGCCTGTTGCGGCAGGCGGTGTGATCAACCACCAGGCAGGGCGGCAGAACGGCAACGCCGAAGGCCTTAAGCCTTTCGCCTGCAACCTTACGATAGCTTCTAGAGAGAACAAGACAAGCAACAACGACACCAATGAGAATGACCTAAGTTGCCCACCCCTGTGATATCACAACCAGAGCCCAACCAACAACTTACGTTATATTCTTAACTTCTAAACCTTTCTCTTTTTCCCTCGTGTTTTATAATAATTGCTTAACCCTTTCGCTAATTCTGCCTTTCTCTCTTTTCTTATACCTCTTACTTTTTTATATTTTATAATTAGGCTGTCGGTATTTATATTATCTTAATATACCTAGGAATTATACTCGGAGGGCTATCCTTTCTATTTCACTAGATAATAAGGTTCCCCTTCTAATTCTTCGTAATCCCTTACTTCTTCTAGTTCCTATTACACGTCTTTATCCTTAAGTTCTAGCAGTTCTTTATTATTCGTAGATAAGACGGCCTTATCTCGGGTATGCTAGGATTCTAGCAGACTAATATAGAAAACATTATAGATTCGTTCTAGTTTCTTAGGGAGTACGAGCCGGTAGGCTTAAAATCTAACTTAGCCGACTATACGTAGCAGACCGATCCTTCGTAGAAGAAGCTTACGGCTTTCGTTCTTAAAACGTATATACTTCGTAGCTAAGGAAACCTATTATCCGATCTTAAATTCTATCGGTTAGTATCGCTTATTATAATTCCGTTATTGTCTCTCTACTACTTCTTTCTAGTACTCTAATAATACTTCTTAAAGAGTCGCGAGCTTATCGAGATAATCCCGAACTGTTAGTATAACCGGTATCTCCCTCTCGTAGTCGCCGCTCCTAAAGCGCTAATTATCCGGTCGGGAGGTAAAGGAAAGGATATAACCTAAAAGAGCCTAGAATAGACTCATCTTTATAGTTACGTTATTAGCGGAATTTACCGCGAAATATATAATATATAGCAATAAAGCCTATACGAACTAATTATCCGCGATATAGGCATAAAGGTACTATTCTAATATTTAGTTTATCCTCTCGGTTTACCTATCCGTCTGTAGATAGAAAGCGGTGCTAAACCGGTTCTTAATACCTCCGACTTTATAAAGGTATTACTAGAAATCACTAGTAAATATAGAGCCTCGATCGCTTATAATGCCTAAAAAGGCGCTATATTAGCATTCGATTTCCTTATAAAAGAGGTGCGTAAGCTCTGTAGTATTAATATCCGATAATATAGTATAAAACTAGGACATTTTAATAAAGCGGTTTACGACTATAAGAATCGCATTAATAAGATACTCTCGAGACCTTATCGGCAGCAGACTTATTACGAAATCTATAGATAATTCTGCTATAGGTTGTAATAGAATCGGGAGTAAAGCGAGCTAACTATACGGACGATAGTGTATTACTAACCTGCGTTAGCACGTTTTGTAAAAGCGATAGTATTTAGTAATGTTAACCCTTATCTTTTCCTAAAAGTAATAACGTTTAATTAACGAAAGGGTTTAGCCGATACTAAAGTGTCTAGCTAATAGATAGTTATAAGCTTAGACTATAATTTCTTTACGAAAAGCCTAGTCTTCGGGAACATATATACGCTCTTTATTATACAGAATACTGTCTTCGACGGTATATCTTATATAAAGTTTACTATAGGCCGTAGAGTCGCCCGTAGACAGTATCTTAACGACTTTTTAGGTCTTTCGATTACCTTTTTAAACTTTATAAATTAACTCTTTTAACAGTAAGGGTAGTCCCGATCTTATTATACTAGCGCGTACTACGTAAGATTATATAAAGCCTCGACTGTAATACTATAAATCTAGCAAGCCCGCGGAGTTAAGCTAATAATTTAGAAAAGCAGAGAGTTCTTAAGAATCTTAGCACTAATACGTGCTCCTAACCTATATAGGCAGAATGCCTTACGAATATACTTCGTTCTATTAGTCTTAAATAGCACTAAGAAGACTTAGGTATATAGCATTTACTATCTTATTCTCTAACGTAAAGAGCTAGATATTACTAAGAGGTTTCTCGCTATCTTTATAATTAGGTCGCCTCGATAGTCTATCTGCAGGGTTTCGAACCTTAGCCTAATATTAGATTATAAAGTTAAACCTAGAAAGATATATTAGCTATCGAACCTATTTCGGTGTTAATTCTTTTTACTTTATAAAATAACGAAAATTATTATAGTCTAAAAGCACTTCGATAGGGTAGTAAGATCTTTCGAGGTAGTGTCTCTAAGTATAGAAATATTCTACGATTATATAAAGCTCCTTATTGTATATAGTCTAGTTAATCTTAGCCCCTTAAAGCTTCCGAGACTAGAATACGATAAGGTACTAAACCTGTTTCCTTTAGAAATCGTATAGTTACGAAGTAATACCGGAAGTACTAAAGTTTAAAGCGTCGGGTTCGATTCGGATCCTTCTCGTTAGATCGAAATATCGTAGTAGCGGCGCGTATTAGAAAGCGGCGAGAAGCTAGTAGAATATATTGCAAGCATCTTAATATTCTAGCGTAAAGAGATTAATATCTCCGGGTTTCTTTCCCTTTACTATACCCTTAAGTTAGTTATAAAGTAAGCGTATAATGTCCGCGAAATTAGTAATAAACCTCTAGTAGAAATTACAGAACCCTATAAATACTTAGATATTATAAAAGGTTTATAGTAAAGGCTACGTTATAATAGTCTCGACCCGCTTAGGATCTATCTAAACGCCGTTCGGGGTAATAATAAAACTAAGGAACTTAATTTTAGTCTAAAAGAATAAACATTTCTTTAGATAGGCGTATAACTCGGCATTTATAAAGCGTTCGATAATATACCGAACGTATTACTCGTGCTCGTCTTTATTTTTCGAAAAGATTAAAATATCGTCTAGATAAATAATCGTAAATCGATCGATATATCTACCGAGGATCTTCGTAATATACGATTAAAATATAGCCGGTGCGTTAGTTAATCTAAACGGCATTATATAGTATTTATAATAACTATAACGAGTACGAAAAGCGGTTTTCTATTCGTCTCCCTCTCTAATCCGGATTCGGTAATATATATCGGTTAGATCTAGCTTCGAAAACACCGCGCAACCGGTAAGACAACTTAGCATCTCGTCGATTAATAGTAAGGGGTAGCGGTTTTTTAACGTAATAGCATTTAGACCTCGATAATTAATATATAAACGAAGTGTCCTATCTTTCTTTAGCGTAAATAGGATCGGGGCCCTTGCGGAACTCTCGCTAAGGCGAATCCGGCTACTAGCTAGATTATCCTTAATATATTTTCGTAATATCTCTAGTTCTCGTTCGGATAACGGTCGTAACGGTAAGAATAGTAGTGTTATACTTAGCTTGTAGTTAATCTTATAGTCTGCGGCAGTGTGTAGGGGTAATTCTTTTACTTTCGAAGATTTAAAAAATAGTTTATACCCCGCTAGTTGCGTAGGTATTACGATGTCTTCTTTCGTATATAGTTCGTCTTCCTTATTAGAAAACCTACGATCGTTTATAGTCGTATAGACTTTAGCTATACTAAAAGCCTCTAAAAGCGCCGTCGGAACGAGTGCGTAGTAGTAAGTCGTTCGTTATAAAGACCGTAGAAAGCCTTATACGCTTTAGACCTATACTCGTACCTTATCCGACTATAACTACTATTATTTCGGAGAGCTTTCTATCCTAATACGATATACTTTTATCCCCGGAGTACTAAGCATTACCGGAGACTCGTTACGCTTATAAACGATCGCGATATAATTACAAACCTCCTCTCTTTATTACCCTAAATAATCCCTTAATAATAATAGAACTCGGAACGTGCTATAAATAGGTACCGGGAGCCGCTAGACTCCTTCTAACCCTACTAGGGCTAATAGCGACGGTTCTAACCTATATCGGTATATAAAAGTATAACTTACTAAATTAACTTACGACTACGAATTAATATCTATACTAACTCTCTTTCTCCCCTCGTTCGTTTCTACTTCTCCCTTAATAGCTACCGCCTTATACACCGGCACCGTCTCTAGCCTTTTACTACTTTAAGGTCGTTTATAGCATTGTTAGTGTAAGTGTAGCGCGAGTTATTCGGTTCCGGTAATATCTTTAACTCGGCTACTAGTCCGATAAACATTCGTAGTATTCCTACGCCCTCTTCGGTTTCCTCGGAAAGTCGTGCTCGACATCGTCGCTAGTTTAAGCTATCGATTAAGATAATCCGGTACCTAATACGTCTCGGCGTTATATATCAGGCACTTTATAACGTTTCCGTTCTTATCTCTAGGGTTCCTAACCTTAGGATAAAGTCCTAATTACCTTCGGAAATTATTATCTTAACTCTTTACGTTTAGGTTAGTCTAGGTAGTAGTCCGTCCGAACGCTCTACCTCTTCCTCGACCCCGAAAAAAGCTCGATCGCCCTCGAGGTCCTCGAAGTGCTAATAATATAGGTACGATTAGCCTGTCTGTTATCGTAATAATAACTGCTTATTATTTAGCGGGTCGTTCGGAGGAGATATCGACCTAATTCGCTCTTATAAGCGCTTATTATACCCTTAGAAGGCTTTGCTACGCTTTCTGCGCGATCTATGCGGCATCTTCTCGAGTCTAAGGTTACGCCGCTTAGTTATAAAGGCCTAGATATGCTTTAAACTACGGTTCTAGATAGCTAAAGAAGAGCTTAACTCTCCCCTCTTTACTTCGTATAGTGTTCGGGTCTTCTTTTTCTAAGACGTCTAAGTAACGATAGAACTCGACCGGATCTTAGTCCTTTCGCTAGTACGCTTAATTTAGATCCTTTTCGATAAAGTAGCTTAAGTCGTGCAGATCCTACTTAAAATTCTTAGAGAACGCGATAAAATCGTCCTATTTATAGAAAGACAGTTCTATAATACCTCCGGATACAGTAGACCTCGCGTAGCTATCTTATAGGTTTCGGCATCGGTTATCTATATTCTATAAAGTATAGATGACCTTATTAATATTATTATATAATACGTGCGGTTAGGCTGCGTAAGCTCTTTATAAGTTATTCTCCTAGACTTAATACTAGTAACGGCTATACCCTATAGGAAGTGCCGAGATCTTACTTATCTTTAGATCCTTGCCGAATCTAGACGTAGTTAGCCCTTTATATAGGTATAGTAGAGGATTCGGAGTATCTTTTAAGAGAGGAATTTCTCTATCCCTAACTTATCGAGCCCTACGTGCCCGAGCTTTAAAGAAGGCTTACCTCTCGATTTCCGCAATAATATTAGAATTATAGACTTAAAAGTCTTTACTCTTATCTCGTAGCCGACGTAAGGGTCGTTCGTCTCGTAGCTATCGCGAAAGGCTTTCGATAAGAGCTCCTTTATATTTATCGTTTAATTCTATAGTAAACGAGGTTCTCTAGCCTCGCTAACGAGTATTAGCAGACAGTCCTAAAGAGTATACGCTATTCTTTAGAGAGGATATAGCAGCTTATTTTCCCGGGCGAACTATAATAGGTAACTAAAGAGATAAATTAGAATTATAATAACTTAGAGAATGCAGCTAGGCGAGATAGTTTACGGTAGGTTTACGACTAGTTCGAAAGGGGTTCGGAGGCGAGATAGTTAATATTCTAAGTGCTGCTATAGGTAGCGAACAGAGACTAATCTATACTAGAACTAGCAGAGAGTAAGACTAGAGACTAGGGGCCTCTAGATCTATTTATATGTCCTGACCTATTGCCGAACCGTCTCTGAAAACGGTCCGAACGGTAATTCTCCGAAGAGGGCCCGAACGGCCCCTGGGTCGTTACAGCCCTAGGCTATTACCCATTTAGCTAAATAGTCTTCCTAACGTCGTAAAAGCCGTTAATCAGCCTCGTAGGCAATTCAGCGTAGTTAGCGGCTATTAATTCTGTTCTGTAGGGTGCTCTTTAGTATAGACCATTCTCGCGAAGCCTGCCGTATAGGCTTCCCGTTTGCGATGGCCTCGATAGCGTCATCAACGTCGGCTTCGGTATAAAGAGGCATTAGAACTAGGGGAATCTAATAGTGTAGAAATAAAGTGATTTGGTTTAGAATTAGTGAAGATATAAGGGAGTGATAGATAAGGGTGATATTTGAGGTAGCGGTGAAGGAGGTGGCCCACTTCTAGGGTGTTTGACTTATTATCCCAATCGCAGCCCTTGAACCCGGGCTCGAGGACTGTCATCGCGAACGAGACGTCTTCGTATCTAGTTTCACAGTGTCATGAAGACCTTTCATGTAGATACCTCGCTGCCCCCCCCCCCTCGAGTGCAATGCAGACCCCAATCTGGCCGTGGAGAAATGCGTGAACGACATCATCGAATCCTAGTATTTACAGCCAGTACAGGGACTCCAGGCATAATCAATGCTAAGATTTAATAAGGACAAAATGATAGTAATGATATAGGAATATTCATCAATAATTGTGACTTTCAGGATAGATCGGAGCATAGAAGTTTAAAGAAAAAACAAAGCATGGTTGACCATGACTGAAAAGCGACGACCAAGTCAACAACAACCTGATGAGAATCCAAGCTGGAGTTCGAACGACAAAAACAAGCAAAAGCCAGAAAAGTACGGCGACCCAGCCCGGACGATGCCACACATCTCAAAATAGATCGATAACCGTCGAATATCTCACCAAATCAAAGCCCCGACCGAGCGTTGAAGAACAACATACAAACCATCCGTTGCCCCTACTACAAAGGCTGGTGAGGAAAGACGCACCACATCCTCCGCTGGACAGTGCCGTCCTTGTGGGTGGTGACGTGTCCAGTGCATCGGCCCCTCCTCTTACACTTTCGCCGCTCCGCACACTCCTTACTAGGCTCAATCTGGATATGCCCTGGGTTCATGCATTTGTCGTTATGGCAGACGGGTATGGCCTTCTGCTGGGTTTTGCCTTGCAACAGTCGGTACATGGACTCCTCGTCGTGCCACAGTCGGATGGCCAAGCGGGTAAACGGGAAAGTATGCTTCTCGCCCTTGTCCCACAGCTTCATCCTGTAGTCGCTGGATGCCTCGCCTGAGATGACCCAGCAGCCCATGGACTTGAAGCTGGGGTGGCTGACGTCGAAGAACTCCTTGTGCTTGATGTATTTGCTGAACTTATCCAGCACTTCTTGCTGTGACAGGCGAAGGAGGAAGGCCGTGGCCTCGCTGACGATGGGCCTGTCGTCGTCGTCGAAGACGAGCTCCGGATTGTGACCGGATAGGGCATGCGCCAAGACTTCGTTTTTGAACCGTTTCTGGGTGAGTTTCCGAGCCTCCAGCGCGGCTGGGTTGGGTCTTTGAATATTGTCAATCATGGATTGGGCTCCGGCCACGGATCCAACCCCATCACGCTGTACAGGACTCGGCGAGCCTATGACACGACGTCTCTGCCCAGTTGCGTGCCGACCTCCATCAGGCTGCTGGGCCTCAGGTTGAGCCGAGTCAAGGGGCAGATCATATTGTTGTCGCCCTCCATGGCGGCGGCGTTGCTCCTGTCGATGTTCAGGCTGCACCGTCTCCTGGACTTGTTGGGCCCCAGCCCCATGATGCGGTTGCAAATCCCCTTCGACATGGTCCTGTTGACCATCGATCGGATCTTGTCGATCCAGTTCCTTCAGCAAGTCATCAATCCTCCGCTGCTGCTCGAGTTCATCGATGCGCCGCTGCTGGTCTTCTAGCATCTGGCTCGTCTTCTCCAGCCTGGCTCTCGTCTGCTCCATCTCCGCCTCGTGATTCCGCATACGCTCCATCATCCGTTCCCATTCGATCCTGCGCGCGGCGGGATCCAAATCCTCAGCTTCATCACGGGGTCTTTTGCCACGGGACACTGCTGATCGGGTTGGCGATGAGGCGAAGGGCCTGATATGAAACGGGGTGTGAGGGGGAACGAAGAGCCCCGGGGACGACTGGGGCTGTGTTGGGGCCGCTCGACTAGGACCAGACGGCCCAGGGGTTGCAGGTCTGTACGGACGGGGATACGAGCTGTGTACGGGTGGAGTGGAAGGACTGAGAGGAACTTCCATCCCAGGATGTTCAACTGACTGCATGGTGCGGCCTGGGCGAGCTGGCCCACATCTTCGTTGGGATTTATGCTGTCTGCGATTGTTGGCCGTATTCCCAATTTGCCCCGGGGATGGAAAGATACTTTCGGATCTGCGAGGTGCGTTGGCTTGGCCTCCTGGAGATGAATTTGGCACACCACCGCTGGGTTGGACAATCTGAGACGCAGGGCCTTTGTCCTTCCCAGACGTGGTCTGATGGGCTTGGTACGGGATGCGTGGGTTCGAAGGGCTAGGGTATGCATCTCCAAGTCGCCCTTGTGGCGGTCCAGACAAGGAGGAGGAGGCGATGCTGGATTGTGCAGAAGGTTCGGCTCTCATCCGTGGCTGAGATTGTGAAGAAGGCAAATGAGGCCTTGACTGTGGCTGTGGCATCAACCGCAATGCAGTGGAATCACTTCTAGCAGCTCGGTTCATAGAATTGGTAGGTTGTTGCATTCCCAGCTCTGGTCGCGTTGACCCAAGAGGACGGACACCTGCAGGAGGTAGCCCATGCAAAGCAAAGCGAGGAAGTACTTTCACGGACTCGATGGCATGTGGAGGCCTTTCTGGAACAAGTCCACTGGAGCTTCCGGGGAGGGCATTTGCTGTTCGCATTGCCCGTGGCTCGGTGGGAGCATTTGCTGGTGGTTGCTCACGGTTGATAGGTAGAAATCCAAGAACCCTTGGAGACACCTTCGGAGGAGAGCTATGGCTCAAAGGTCGAGATCTAGAGCGAGCTCTTTGGATTACCTGTTACATGAAGTTAGTCGCTTGCCAGTCATGTGTGCCATATGAACGTACTCGAGGACTTGATGCTCCTTGTGATGGACTTTGTGGAATCGACGGTTTGCCATTGACTGTCTGAGGCTGTCCGGGACGCACTGGAAGGTCAATGTAAAAGTCTAGTGGCGCGTGTTCGGAGCCTTCCACTTCTTCCGCTACCGGTGGTTCTCTTGATCCTCGTCCTGGTTCCGGTTTGGTGGTAGCTTCACGTACGGTCTGTTGCCGTGTACGTGGCGACGTCGAACTGATCCTTGAAGGCAGAGTTGATGGCGTATAGACGTCCGAGTCTGCGTCGTCCGAAGAGGATGATGAGGAGTCATCCATTTCAAAGCCTGGACTACTAGAGGCGGAGTCTGGGGATGAAGGAACTCGATGGCTGCGGTGTCTTCCGAGGTTGTTGGCTGAGGACTCCCGCTTGATGAGCGGGTGAATTCCCTGCGACTGGCTTCGACCCAGCGTGCGAGACGGGCCGTGAGAATGCTCACGCTTGATTTGTGGCGTCTTGGCCCGGACGACTACTGGCTTTTTTTCATCCTCGTCGTCTGAGTCGAGGATCCTAATGGGGCCTATCTCAGGGGGGATGTAGGTGTATTTAACTCTGCCGTCGACCCAGTGTGTGCGGACACTCGGTGCTCGTATACCCGTCTCGTGTTGCATATACTTGGGGGGTGGGCCATAGACTGGTGTCCTGTATCGGGCCATGGTGGAGCAGAGTGCTTCAGTCAATGAATGATGGAGCTGATGGTCATCTTGAGAAAATAGTTTTATGAGGTAGTTGTGGGAGGAGGTCAAACCCCCCGCAGAGGCAAGAGTTTTGATAAAATTTCTCAACGCGTCACGCCTCGATCACGGTCCTTGCGCAGCGCGAAGCAGACACGACATGTCGGAATCGGTCTCATCTTGACGGACGACAAGGCCTTGCTGCCAGTATTTGCAGGGGATTTCAAGGGTAAGGGTAACCAGTGAATGTGCGTTCCCGTCCGCATGGATACTCCGGGCGTGTCTTGCGAGGCTTACGAACAGGGAGCATGGCCAACAAGAATTGTTCCGTCAAAGGTGTCGATTCCACCGCCGTTGCATTGTGAGTGAATCGGGAAAGGTGGTAAAGCACGCTTGGACAGTCGAAGGGTCGTTCGCCGGCCTCCTTCATTTCAAATGGACAGGCCCTGTGCAGAAGAATTGCTTCTGCCGTCGAACAAAAGGAGTATACGAAAACAGAAGGCGGCAAAGCTGGACGATCCGGTTGTCAATACGTCTTCCGGAGATTGGTGGTCAAGGAGAACATTGTGACATCCAACAGCTTGGGGCATATAATCATGGAATTCACTAAGCAAACGAACGAGATTGAGCTTGAACTAAATCATCGGTCAGTTCCTGCAGATAAGCGACAGGACCCTAGGGCTACCTTTGCGACTCCAACAATCTGCGATCCAACCTGGCAGCCATGAGCCAGGGTCGCATTGTGGCGGATGATGTGACAGAGGCTGAAAATATGTCCGAACATAGAAACTGCACATGTGCTGCAGTTGGCCAAACTGCTCACCCGCTCTGGACTGGCACCGACACACTCAATGTCGACACAAAGAGGGGATGCCGTACAACATCTGAATCTGCGTTAACTTAAAATCAAATTCCAGGTTTCTATATATGCAAATCTCATGGCAATTACAAGGACAACTTTGTATAATAGTTTATAATCACCTGTATTGCCACAGAGTCGATGCAGGCTTTGAGATTTTGCGGCACCCGTGGACAAGTTTGCATCGCCCTGGACTGTCGGTTTGGGGACTGCATGATTTTATGTATTTACGTAGTAACACATCCCGAAAACCCCACCAGACCATGCTGCTCAACCTGATGCCTGGTCAGGGCATGTACGGGGTTGGACGAGCAACAAGAGATGCATATCGTAAGAAAATTCGCATCATTCATTTGCCTTAAGAATGTTTGATATCGGCCGGAGCCTCGAGACTGAGGGCTACTCAGGCATAGTGCTAACGAAGAGACAAATCTTAACTAGAGACCACATGGGTAGCTATCATCGCTCGTGGTAGGGACAGACGCAGCATTCCATGCAATTCAATCAGAGTTTAACCTATCTCAAAGTCTCCCAGCCTTCTAGTCTCTGTGGTATTTGGAAGGAAACGGCGGGGTTGTGCATAGTGTATTTAAGAGAATCTTTTCTGTACTGAATGTACAAAGGGGGTTGGTTCTCTGAAATCAATTTACCACCTAACTCAGGCTGGTCATCTATACTTTACCCAGTCTCCTAGTCTCACCTAATTAGTCTTCTAGTCTCAGAGTCTCTCATTATCTATTAGGTTCATTTGATCGGATTGTAGAGATCAGGGCAAGGTTAAAGAGTCGTGATTTCGAGAAAAAAGCAGTCGTAATATTTCTGGTAGTCAAATGCTTTCCGGTTTTCCTGCTGCGAATATGCGTTTTTCAATGCAATATTCGTGTTACCGTTCATCACTGTCAAGGACCTCTGGAGCTGCACATGTGATTCCCGAGTCCATGTCTGTATCTAATTTCTAGGAGATGAATACAGTATATAACTGCTGAGCTTCGAGGTTATGTGGGAAAACGACCTCGATATCTGTCAGGTGCGAACTATATACTTAAGCAACAGATGTGTGTCTGAGAAGGTCTGAGAACCGAAATAGAGAAACCAAAACAAATCATGTACAATTAATTAGTATGTAATTGAACTACCTAGGCTAGACAGTACAGCGCACGTATGTGGCCAAATGACCTAGTGGCAAATGAAATGTCTGCATACCATTACTCGCGACATTACTCGACCGTTACTCGATCAAAACTGACGAAGCCATCATCATCAGCTAACAAACACAAAATGTCGGTGCCGAAAGCGGAAGGGGGAAATTCGGCCGGCTCCGAGTTCCCATGACTTATCCTCGACTCGAACTGCGCTCATTGGTCGGTAATGAGTACGGGCCGTTTTTTCTCCTACATTTTCTATTTTAACCGGATCGGGAAAGCGAGGAGACCCGTGCTGGGACTTTCATCCAATTATATTTGTCTGATAAGGAAGAAAAGACCCATCCAAAAGCGGCTTCTAAAGTTCTTTTGCCCCTGATAAAAGTAAACCAGAGTTCCTGGCGCGACCTCCGAGGCTCATCATCAGCTGTCAATAAGAAAGAGAGAGAGGGAGACTAGATATCCATGTCCATGTCTATGCCCATGCCCATGCCCATGTCCATTCCATGTCCGTATGGTCCCGGTTCCGGTCCCTTCCTCTTATCGCGTCCCCAAACTGCTGTAAAGTACACACTCGTCATCAAGAGGCGAGCACCGTAAGTAAGTTTGAGGATCGACGACACCGGCGGTATGGATACTGACAGAGACGGCGCACACCGTTTCTCCTCGGTGCTGAGTTCGGTGCTGAGTGGGGGGAACCAACCGGTCGGGACTCGTCCTGATCTCCCCTTCACTACGTAGATATCTTCCGTAGAGAGCAAAGAGTCTCATCGTCGCCCCCCCCCCCACCCGCCGCCCAAGTGTGTCTCCTTCTCTTCTTATCAGCTGCTAGATAAGCCTCCTTCTTATCTGGCGCACTCTTGCTCCCCTTCTGTTCTCCATACTCCCCTCCCATGATAAGCCCACCGTTCCAGCGATTTTCCTCTCCCCTGGAATCCACCGTCTCTTGCTCTGTCTCTTTATCTCTCTCTCTTAGACTCGAACTCTCTCTTATCTCCAGACCATTTATCTCTCCCTGTCTCTTCCCAGTCAATCAGAGAACCACACGTCAAGATGACCGTTTCGACCTCCGTTCCCCCATCCGCACCCCTGACCGTTCTGGTATCGACCAGAGCTGTACTCACCCTACCCGACGACAGCCTCATCCTATCGCCCGCGACAATAGCCGTGTCCCCCTCCACCGGAAAGATCATCTCCATAGTCCCCGCCGTCCTGCCTCCCACCTCCTTCCCCCAGTCCGCAGTATACATCAACCATGGCTCCAAGCTGCTGCTACCCGGCCTCGTCGACGCCCACGTCCACCTGAACGAGCCCGGCCGGACAGAATGGGAGGGATTCGCGACAGGAACCCGTGCCGCCGCGTCGGGGGGCGTGACCACCGTGATCGACATGCCCCTGAACGCGATCCCGCCCACGACCACAGTCTCAGGGTTTGAGGTGAAGCTGGCTGCCAGTAAGGGCCAGTGCTGGGTTGATGTTGGGTTCTATGGTGGCGTGATACCAGGCAATGCGGACCAGTTGGTGCCCTTGGTGGAAAAGGGCGTGCGAGGGTTCAAGGGCTTCTTGATCGAGAGTGGTGTACGTATATTCATCCCCCCGAGATCTTGAACTTCTGAAAAAGAAGCCAGTAACAATCGGACTTGTGTATGTGTTTGCTGACATCCTGTGTCAACCAGGTCGACGAATTTCCCGCCGTATCCTCCACCGACATCGACCTCGCCATGCGCTCCCTAGCCGGCCACCCGACAACCCTCATGTTCCACGCCGAGATGATCCCGCCCATCAGCGACAGCGTAGGCGACGCGGTACAGGCCTCGGAGCCCCCACTCGCGCCCACGGGCGAGCTGACCTCGTACAACACCTTCCTCGACTCGCGGCCGCCCGTGTTCGAGACGTGCGCGGTCGAGGAGATCCTGTCGCTGGCGCACCTCGCCCCGCAGCTACACCTGCACATCGTGCACCTGTCGGCGACGGAGTGCATACCGATCCTGAAGCAGGCGAGGAAGAGCGGGGTGAACATCACGGCCGAGACGTGCTTCCACTACCTGGGGCTGGCAGCCGAGGAGGTCGAGGACGGCGACACGCGGCACAAGTGCTGCCCGCCGATCCGCTCCCAGATCAACCAGGATGGTCTCTGGGAGGAGCTCTGCGCCGACCCGAAGGACAGCGTCATCAAGACCATCGTGTCGGACCACAGCCCGTGCACGCCGGAGCTGAAGATGCTACCAGGCCACCTGCAGCACCACCGGGTCGAGGAGGTCCTTCAAGAAGGTAATCTGGTCCACTCGGATTCTGGCGTTGATGTCACGATGCCTGGCGAGGAGAAGGAGAAGACGTTACAGGGCGACTTCTTCGCCGCGTGGGGCGGGATATCCTCGGTAGGACTGGGCCTGCCCATACTGCACACCACATCCAAATCACACAAGAGGCCCCTCGAGATTGTCGACATCGTGCGCCTGTGCTCGCAGGCAACGGCCGCACAGGTTGGCCTGTCGCACCGGAAGGGCGGCCTGAAGGTCGGCCTGGACGCGGATGTCTGCGTGTTCGATGACGCCGAGGAGTGGACGCTCGAGTGCGGCGGGATGCACTGGAAGAACCGCTGCTCGCCGTGGGAGGGCAAGAAGTTTGTGGGGCGGGTGAGGGAGACTTGGCTCCGTGGCCAGAAGGTATTTGAGCATGGAGGTGCGAACGGCGGGTTCGTGAGTGGCGGGCCTGTTGGTGAGGCTATCACGGAGAAGAGGACGGTTTAGAGGGAGATAGATACACATGCATGTAGATAAAGCGTTGATGAAGGGCATTTACAAGGAATGGGCATGGTCATTTTTAGGTCAGGGAGATATATTATAGCCGACGGACGAATAATCTTGCATTGGGTTTGCATTTCTGGAATGGCAACTTATGGGCATGGTCATGATGATATTGACGACGAACGGGCGGGGATGGGCATCTATTTATTCTAGACTACCTAACCTTGTTCATCTAGAAGATAAGTACATACGTTCTACTACCTGATTGATGATGGTTAGATTGCGTGACATGACGTGTGTTCCATCGTGTTGTGGTGAGGGGAACTTCATTTGCTGCTTCACCCTTCTTCACTCGCTCGTCGAGTCTTACAAAACGTAACATAAACCCTTTTCGGGTTTCCGATGTCAGTTACATACTTAAGTTGGATCCTCCAAGGGTTGCATCTAGTATACAATACATCCATTGCATTCTATCTCATTTCATCAGCACAACTCAAGGGCTCTTACCAGCGAGAAAACACTTCATGGCCTGTGTGGTCGTGATGGCACGGAACGCGTCGAACGTGAACCCCAGTTTGCAGGCAGGGCGAGATGGCCTCCCCATGTCCACAGGAGCGTCTAGAGTGTCTACAAAGGGGGACGGAAGGATTTATCTCCGAGATAAGATGCGACTTCTTCCTTCCCCGCGCTATGATTCTCGGCAGGACGCCCAACTGAGACATGGGCTTGATACCTTGTCATCAACAACCAACAGGCCAGTCCTGCTCATTGCTATCGTTGCTCTCTACCCGGCTTCAACTAACCGACGAGCCGATTTCCATGCATGGAAGCCAATGACAAGGATGCTGGGGATGCCGAGCCCGAGAATGCCTGCGACTCACCACACCTCCACCATCCACCATCCACCAAGTTCTCTTGGGCCTTGTTCGTTGCCCCCAATGCAGTGGATGACTGGCGATGATGCTTACCCACGGGGGCCTCGGTGCCGGCCGCTGGAGAGTCTGACACCTTCTCGGAGTCAAGTGACTGCAAGCACTGGACGTGAAATGGATAGAATTGTCCATTCTTTGTCCAGTGATGGTTCACGCTACTCAGGACATATTATTTACTCCACTACTTGCACCACTGCCAAAGCGGGTATGGTGGCGTGTGTCCATACTCGCTTACGCTCAGTTTCGGTGGACCTCGACCACGGCCTTGACATCTAGACTACATGCATCTCCTTTTCCTTGACCTAACCTTAAATCCACCTTAACACCTTCCCGATGTCACCTTGTCGCCTTACTCATGAGACGGAGAACCATCAGAAATGTTGGGCAGGCAGTGAGTGCATGGATACATCCATCATCTTTGCCCCTGACTCAGCTCGGACCATCCTCCTGAGGTTTAGGTCTCATCTCATCTTCCAGTGTCAATACACATGATTCTGGCCGGATCTGTACAGCCCAGGTGAGCCAGCAGCTTTCCAAACGCGTCGAGCCAGGCATCATGGCCTCCAATGGCGCCGATGAGCAAGGAGGTTGCGGCGATATTGCTCCTCAGCCCCAGCCAGAAGCTCCATCGCACACTGCTGTCGACATGGACAAGATCGACAGGATCGAGCGCGTCAGCTCAGTCGCGACCAGCATGGACACTCACACTGGCGGACGCGACACGCCTAATGTCTCCCTCGGCGTTGGCAACCATCTCAGTCTCGACGATGTCGCCCCCGTGGAGATACAGATCCGCGACCTCAATGTGACCGTGGATACATCACCTTCCATCTTGGAACCAGAGACGTACCCAGCTCTTTTGAAAGCCAGCCTCGGCGGATCCAAATCCACACCAGATCCAGCGTTATACACCAAGAGCCTCTTGTCATCCGTGTCTGCGTCCCTGGCCCCAGGCACACTGACAGCCATCCTGGGCGGATCCGGCTCCGGAAAGACGACTCTCCTGAACACCATCTCCTCGCGGATGGCATCCTCCCGCCTCAGCCAGTCCGGCAGCGTCCTGTTCAACTCGCAGCCCGGCATCGAGAACATCCGGTCAGCATACGTCATGCAGACGGATATCCTGCTCTCCACCTTGACCGCGCGGGAGACGCTCCAGTACTCGGCCGACCTGCGGCTTCCACCACCATCCACGGCTGCCGAGCGCAAGCGCGTCGTGGACGAGGTCATCATGGAGCTCGGGCTCAAGGAGGCCGCCGACACGCGCGTGGGGAACCACATCAACCGGGGGCTATCGGGCGGTGAGAAGCGAAGGGTCAGCCTGGGCGTGCAGATGCTGGCCAACCCGAGCGTATTGTTCCTGGATGAGCCGACGACAGGGCTGGACGCCAGTAGCGCGTTCCAGCTCGTCCGGACGCTGAAGAACCTAGCGGCGAAGGGGAGGACGGTGGTGGTGACAATCCATCAGCCGAGAAGCGAGATATGGGGACTGTTTGACAACCTCATCCTGCTATCGAGAGGCTCACCTGTTTACTCGGGGACCATGCCTGGTTGTCTGCCCTGGTTCGAGGAGTTGGGGTTTCAGACACCGGCTTTCGTCAACCCGGCTGAGTACCTGATCGACCTGGCGGCGGTGGACAATCGCAGCCCGGAACTCGAGGCGGAGACATCGGCAAGGGTGGGAAGGCTCAAGGTGGCGTGGAGGGATGAGAGTGCCAAGCGGTTCGCGACCGCGGAAAAGACAACAGCAGCAGCAGCGCCAAAACACGGCATGACGATACGACGGAGCATGCACGCCACCCCGTTCACCCGCCAACTCCAAGTCATGTCATCGAGGACATTCAAGACGACATGCCGCGACCCGATGGGGATGCTAGCCGCCATAATGCAGGCCATCATCATGGGCCTGTGCACGGGGTACATCTTCTACCAGCTCGGGCGTGACCAGGCCGGCATCCGGTCACGACAGGGCTTCATGTACACCACCTCCTCGCTAGAAGGCTACCTCTTCCTCGTCTTCGAGGTCTACCGCCTGACACAAGACATGGCCGTGTTCGACCGCGAGCACAGCGAAGGGTGCGCCACGGCGCTTCCCTTCCTCGTCTCGCGGCGCCTGGCACGCTTCGTCACAGAGGACTTCCCGGTGCCGCTCATCTTCGCCGTGATTAGCTACTGGATGGCCGGGCTGGATCGTGATGCGGGGAGGTTCCTGACATACTTTGCCATCGTGCTGCTTAACCAGTATATCGCCGTTACTTGTGCCATGTGCTGTGTCACCGCGAGCAGGAACTTTCCTGGTTCGAGTCTTATTGCTAATCTTGTGTATACGCTTCAGTCCATGGCGTGTGGTTACTTCATTCAGAGTGACAGTATTGCAGTCTGGCTGAGGTGGTTGAAATATCTGACTTATTCGGTATGCCTCACGATTCATCTCGTTTTCTCCTACCCTGGCCTTCCTCCTGTGTCGTCTCTTCCATCCGGCATGCACTCAACCGTACCCCTCTTCAAACCAATCCCCGTTTGTCTGATATCATGACCATGCTTCTGCGGCAATTTCGTACTCATGCTAACCCGCCAACAGTACTACCTATTCGGCGCCCTCTGCGGCAACGAATTTCACGATTCCTTCTATGACTGCCCTTATGAGGGCGGCGCGTCAAACCCTTCCTGCAACTCGTACACCGGCGCATACATCCTTCGCTCACTGGGCTTCCCAAACGACTGGGTGACAGTCCCCATCATCGTGGCTGTCTGCTTCGTGGTCTTCTTCTACACATTATCCTGGATCGGACTCACCTTCGTGAAAAAAGAAATGACCATCGCCCGGGCTCGAGTCTCCGAGAGCGACCTCTCAGCAGGCAAGGAGAAGATGAGCGCGCGGTCGGTAGGTGAAATACGGACCATCGACGTCGGTCTGGACAGGTTTGCTCTGGGTCTGGACAAGCGGTCGCCTTGGGGCAAGAAGCTGCCACACAAGACCATCCTGAACCCCGTGACGGCCACATTCGAGGCTGGAAAGCTCAACGTCATCATGGGGCCGTCCGGGAGCGGAAAGACATCCCTCCTCAACGCGATGGCCCTGCGCCTCAACAGCACTGTCGGCACCCGCTACCGCCCCACGGGCAAAGTAACCTTCAACGGCGCCTCGCCCTCCGACTCGGTCATCCGATCCGTATGCTCCTACGTCTGCCAAGACGATGACGCGCTCCTGCCGTCCCTCACAGTCCGCGAGACGCTCCGCTTCGCCGCCGGGCTCCGGCTGCCCTCGTTCATGATCAAGGAGGAGAAGCACCGGCGGGCCGAGGAGGTGCTCCTCAAGATGGGCCTGAAGGACTGCGCGGACAACCTGATCGGGAACGAGCTGGTGAAGGGGATATCGGGCGGCGAGAAGCGGCGCGTGACCATCGCGGTGCAGATCCTGACGGACCCGCGGGTCCTGCTGCTCGACGAGCCGACGAGCGGGCTGGACGCGTTCACGGCGAGCTCCATCATGGAGGTCCTGCGCGGTCTTGCGGATGAGGGGCGGACGCTCATCTTGACGATTCACCAAGCGCGTTCGGATCTGTTTGGGCATTTTGGGAATGTGTTGTTGCTTGCGCGAGGTGGAAAGCCTGCGTACAGCGGCGCAGCGGGGGAGATGCTGGGGTACTTTGGGCGTCTGGGACGAGAGTGCCCGCGGAACACGAACCCAGCTGATTTTGTGATGGACTTGATCACAGTGGATTTGCAGGGCCAGATGAGGGAAGACGAGACGAGGAAGAGGGTGAGCCTGTTGGTCGATGCATGGGACAATCACATCGACAGTCCCGGAACTGCTACCGCTCCAGACAACAGCACAGCTCTAGAGCCTATTGTCGAAGAGAAAAACACAAAGGGCTCCCCTCGAGACTCCAGCGAGCCAACACATCAACAAGGTCAACCTCGCCGCCCCAGGGATAAACACCACCTAGCCACCCCAGCAGAGCTCGGGGCTCTCGTCCGTCGCCGCACCACCTTCGTCACGGCCTTCCCCCTGCTCCTCCACCGGGCCTTCATCAACTTCCGCCGCCAACCGCCCCTGCTCCTCGCCCGGCTGATGCAGGTCGTCGGCTTCGCCGTCGTGCTCACGGCCTTCTACGCACCGCTCCGATCCGACTACACCTCGATCCAGAACCGGATTGGCTTCGTGCAGCAGGTAGCCTCGTTCTACTTCGTGGGCATGCTGCAGAACGTCGCGGTGTACCCAGCCGAGCGCGACGTCTTCTACCGGGAGGACGACGACAGCGTGTATTCCGTCGAGAGCTTCCTGGTGACGTACACCATCCTGGAGGTGCCCTTCGAGGTCATCAGCTGCCTGCTGTACGGCGTCCTGGCGGACCTGGCGGTGGGTTTTCCGCGCACGGTGGAGATGTACTTCGTCAGCGTGTTCTGCTGCTTCAGCGTGGTGAGCTGCGGCGAGAGCCTGGGCATCATGTTCAATACGCTGTTCAGCGACCACACAGGCTTCGCGGTGACCCTGACCAGTATCCTGCTATCTGTGTCGAACATCATGGCGGGGATAATGAGCATAAACATGCCAGAGCTGTTCAAGGCCTTCAACTACATCAGCCCGTGTCGGTACGCAGTACGGGCGCTGGCGCCGGTGAGCTTGAAGGGGCAGACGTTCAGCTGTGGTGGGGACCAGAGGCTCGCCGATGGGAGCTGCGTGATCGGCACGGGGGAGGAGGTCTTGGAGCTGTATAATCTGAACGTGGACGTGGTGGTGAATGTTGCCGCTCTGGCGGGGACGGTGGTAGCGTATCGCATTGTGGCGTATTTGTTGTTAAGGTTGGTGAGGACGAGGTGGGAGAGGAAGGGGAAGATGACACTGGGGAAATAAGTGTTGATCATATATACCCGCTATATAGTCTACGTATTCTACTTTATATATGTAATGATAATAGGAACACCATCTGCAGCGACGAGAAGTCTTTAAAATGGTAGGCCCCCGAATGCCCTGCTGCTTTTCATACAAATCCTACTAGAGTCAACCTGAGTTGAATCGTGAATCATGCGAGTGTGGTAGGCGCCACATAAACTCCACTTTGAGCAACGAAAACAAGCAAAACAGCTTGGTCCCGTAGCTCAGCTGGTTAGAGCGTCGTACTAATAATTCCTGAATGGGAATCATTAGTGATGCGAAGGTCGCGAGTTCGATCCTCTCCGGGACCATACTTCTTTTTTTCTTTTGTTTTTTTTTCGTTTTAACATTTAATGACCGCTAGGACGGACCTTCATTACCCAGACATGTGCACGCAGACGCTCTCTGTCTTCTGTGTCCTCAGGCTTTTGTTTTAGCTCTCGCTTTCCTGTGGTTTTTTGAGTCTCTTTCTTTTACCCAGCTCTCCTCGCTCCTAACAGTCATCTCCTGCTGCTAGGAATCTCTGCTATTATTTCTATCAAAGTAGCTACTACTAATACTGCTATATAAGTACTCGATTCTAGATGAGTGAAGAAGTCCTTCCTAACGGAAGGCATTCAACTCATCCTATTGTAACCGCCTCCTTGTTATTATCCGCCTTCCTTGGTAACTTCTTCATCGGCGCCAACATGCTAACAAGTACACACATCGCAGCAGCAGCGAGGCCTAATGCAAATGCCGCTTTTATGCCCACCATATATGATTCAAGCACGCCAGTCAACGATGGTCCGGCAAATACCTTATGAATATCACCTGCGCCTGTACTGAGCACGAGCTCAGTGTCGACACCCGGTGCGAGTCGTGGGAGAACTTCTAGAAGTCGATTCGAGAAAATGGCCTGTCCTGTTGAGATGAAGTAGAGGCCGTTGACCAGCTGGAAGACTAGTCCACACTGTAAGTATTTTTCAAGATCAAGATCTGAATCTATTTACTTACACAGAACGAGTCCTGTAGCACTTGACAAGTCCCGTGGCTTGGAGAAAGCCTGGATGGCGATCATGGGCACCTGGCTACTGCCACCGGCACCGAAGCCGAATACCACCTGGCTTCCCAAGTACCATGCTTGAGCGGTGTCGACTTCGAGACTGTAGATTAGGGCTGAGCCCACGACTGACAAGAGGGCGCCCGCCGTCAGGAACGGCTGCCAGTAGTGAATCCTGCCAATGATCCAGCCGGCGCTGAGGCAGCCCAGAGCGAAGAAGCAGACCGCTGGCAAAATATCAACACCAGACTGAATAGCGTTCACGCCCTTGATGGACTGAAAATAAACAGGTAGGTAGTAGATGACTAGAAAGTTGGGACCGTTGATGCTGCCCAAGCGTTAGATTGATTACATAGATTCACGTCTGGCAGCAGGACTGGTATGTGGAAGCCTCACTCACAAGAATACGTATAGGCAGTTCGCCCAGACGATCCGATTGGCAAAGATGCGCGGAGGAATCATGGCGTAGTCACCTTGGTAGACTTGCACGGCAACGAAGGCACCCGTGAGTACGATCCAGACGACCAAGCAGGCGACTACGGATCCGTCGCTCCACGCTTTTTCTGTGCCGCCCCATTGCATGGCTAGAGCAAAGCAGACCAAAGCCGCGATCATCAAGGCCATGCCGGGGAAGTCGAGCTGCAAAATGATCTCGCGGAGGTTGGCGTGTTCAGGCGCGGCATGCTTGGGCAGGCGGACCAAGAACAGTACCAGGACCATGGCAGCCCCACCGACTGGGAGGTTGACGTAGAAGCTTTGAAGATGTCAGCAAGCGTTGCAAAGGTGAGAATCGGTTGAGGGTCCTGGATAGCGTGTACGAGGACAGCTCAGGGGTGCTTACCACCATCGCCAAGACACCTCATAAGTAAAGACACCTCCAATTATGGGGCCCAAGATGGATGAAAAAATAAAGACGGCACCGATGAGACCGGTAAGTGCTGGACGTCTTTCCGGGCGCGCAATCTGATGCGTTATGACATAGCTACCGCCGACGATCCCAGCTCCTCCCACGCCAGCGACGGCTCTCCCCACGATGAGGGCAGTGCTACTCGTGGCCGTGGCGGCGACGAGGCTACCGACGCAGAAGATGAATGTTGTCACCAGGAACACGTATTTCCCATCAAAGTACCTGTAGATCTTGCCCCAGAAGCTGGAGAAGCAGCCGATGGTCAGGAAGTATGAGCCACCATACCATCCAATTTCATCAAGCGATTTGAACTCGCTGCTGATGCGGGGAATAGCAGTCGAGACGATTCCCTAAGAAGCATTGGCAGGGTCAGAAAATGGTGGCCTGGCATTGCGGTGGAATTGAGAGGCTCGGGGGCTCAGGGCTCAGGAGTCAGGGGCAGGCTTAATTACCAGATCCAGCGCAGCCTAGGTGCGGCTCGGGGTTAGCTTTTGGCCCAAGACAAATGGAGGAACGCAGGCTGAGGGTACCAAGAAAGTTGTCATGAACAGTGCGAGGAGGATGAGAGACAACCTGAAGTTGCCCGGATAGTCATGCTCTCCTTCTGCTCCTGATATTTCGTGGGGATTTGGGAGGTGATCATCGCGCCCATCGTTCGTTATCGATTCAACGAGCCGCGGCTCATGGTTTGAGCCTACCGGGATCGAAGGGTCCATTGTGACAATAATGTCATATGCAAAGAGGAGGGAAGAAGAGCGCGAGGAATATTTTCCTGCAGTAGGAGGGCGTTGCAACGTGAATGCTGTTTCATGGGACGTGTGCAGCAAAACGAGCTGGTTGTAGCTTCCTGGCGAGACTTTCCAAGGGTCCCCAACTTTGGCTTTGGCATTGAAAAAGGTCAACAAAGCGTTATTCCCGAAGGATAGCCGTCATAAGCAAGCAGGGTGAATCAAAGTAAATCACTTCGGAGGAACTAAGAAGCCGACTGTAATGCCTGCTAATCGGACCTGCCGTGTATGTATCACGGCGTATGCAACACGGCCGTATGCAAGCAAGGCGGGTTAGGGTTTAGAAAAAAAAGCGTCTGAACAGATGCACCTCAGGGTAGTCTGTCAATTAAATCCTTCATTCAACTAAAACGCTCACGCTGACCATCGTGATATATTTATCACCCTCTCCGGCCGTGGGTACTGGTATATGTTCGATATACGCCCATCTGGTTAATCAAGACAAGAAAAAGACACGAAGGGAAGTAAAGTACAACGGAGCATCCTGGGTAGAATTAATTGCTTAGTAAAGTGCTGTAAACAAAAGTCTATCTGCTGAATATATTTATCCTGCTTAAGCCTGAATACCTCGCTCCCTTTCCAGTTAATAACCAACCCTCTTTGAAGATCGTTCAGAATTTACTAAGGTTTGATTATCTCTTTATATTTATCTCCTTAATATGACTTCCTCAATTTATCCCTCTATAACTTATTTAGATGATTCCCAGAGTATCCGGTTATAAGAAAACAAATAAAAATAAAAATAAAAATAAAAATAAATAAAACCAGATAAATTAAGAAAACAAACGAACTTATGAAAGGTGCTATGGCTTGAAGTCTGTGGAGGACCACGGCATGTAAGGGTCTAAAGATGAAGAAGAGAGAAACTAGAAAGGTACATATGTAAACGCCCAAGTTTACCTAGGGCGAGTCTACTTCGCGCGACACAGCCTTCCATCTTCCTGTGCAATCCAGTAATTATCACTGCCTACAGCCGCATGCGTCCACAGGACATGATGCGGATCGTAGCTTTTCTTGATGGCCAGCAACCTTTCGTACGTGCTTCCGTAATAATCATCTTTCCAGTAGTGGTAGTCATAGGTCGCCTCGTTCATGTACGTGCCGCTGCCCGGGGTGATTTCTCGGAGCCGGAGCTGCCAGCCGTTCACCAGGCCCTGGATGCGGGCGAGCTCGGCACTCGAGATGCTTGGCTCGAACGCGCCGACCATGTTGATGGTGAACAATGTATCTCGCCATTGCGGCAGCACCGCGTTCGAGCTCGGTTTGTTACCCACGCTCGCGTGCGAAAAATTGTTGGATATGCCCGAGATGGCTCCGACGACCGTCTCGTCGTACACGATGTCGCGCAGAGCCGTCATGAGGTTGGTCATGTTGTTGGCGAGATCTGCGGCCGATATCAGCCGGCTTCCTTGCGAGCTGTTGGTCGAGTACGTGTCTGTCTGGAACTGCTGAAAGTGCTGATAGAATCCGGGGTTCTCGCCCGTCACGTAGTTCTCCACTGTGAGGTTGAGAGCTTTGAGTTGGTCGATCCAAGGGGCCAATGCGGACGACACGTCGGCCTCCCCGCCGTTGGGCAGTGTGATGTAAGTGATGCGGAAGACATCCTTGGTCATCTCCCAGAGACTGCTGAAACCGGGTATGGCGTTGAGGACGGTTTGGTACTTGAGCCAGGCGGAAATCCCTGCCCAGAACGCAGCATCGTCTGTGTTCAGGAATGACAAGGTCGCGCCGGCAATGGGGCCATCAGCATGAGCCTTGACCGTCGTGGCCAGAACAATAGCGTAATTGCCGGCCCCACCACCGCTGAGCGCCCAGTACAGATCCGAGTGCTGGGTAGGAGTCGCCGTGAGGAGTTTCCCCTCGGCTGTCACGACCTCGAACTCCAAGGTGTTGTCGGCTCCCAGCCCGTATGTAGAGCCCAAGGGCCCGTGGCCGCCTCCCTGGACGAAGCCGGCCGCCAAACCGACCGTGGGACAGGATCCACCGACAACTCGAAGGCCATGCGAGCTGGCAGCCTCGTAAGCCTCGAAAGCCTGGACTCCGGTGCCGAGCTTTACAGCCGGGCCCTTGTAGCCCCGGCTAGTGTAGTTGAGGAAGGTGATATCCTTGAGGTTGTGCGTCCACAGCTCCAGTGCGCCTTTGCCTGCCGAGCGGCCGAGAATATCGTGGCCTGTGTTCTTGACGGTGATTCGAAGGTTTTTTTCTTTGGCGAAGCGGAGGCCTGCGACCACTGCATCTGCACCATCGACAGATATTGCGTAGGGAGCTATGTTTCCAAGAGTGCATGTCCCCTGTGTCTCGAAAGGGCTGCATGTGTTATTCAGCCAATACAGGCTCATCACGTTCACGGGGTCTTGGTAGCTGCGAGCTGTCAGTACGAATGATTCCTTTGTGGTACGGAGGACACATTTTGTGTGCATTTACGAATACTTACTATGGCTCCATGGCGGTATAATTCTCCCGAATCTCGCCGCACTCGAGGCTATCGGAACTCTGCCCGAAACATGACTGTGCCAGGGGTATCCCGCGGATGAGCTTGCCGCCAAGACTGACGTTGAACCTGTTCCAGTCTTGGACGCTTGGCCACGTTTTGTCGCTCGGTAGAGTGCGGCATACAGGTGTCGATGATTGGTCTCGAGGGCCTGGTGCTGCAGTAGCGGCAGGTAGGGTGGTAGCGCATAGGACCACCGCGAGCCAGCTAATGCAAGAGTCTGCCTTGATCTGCATCTTGCATATGAAGCTTTGGTTTTTGTTTCAATATAGAGATAATATGTATGGCTCGATCTAACAGGTTGAACTATATATGAAACTGAGATATAATCAGGCTCTGGCTTGAGTAGGACGTTGGAGAGATTTCTGGAAAACATTTTGGCGCCTCGTTGGTTTTATATCGCTCCTCCTCGGCTCTGCCAGCCCACCATGTGGCAGAAATCGCTTCCTTCGTGAATCTAGAGCAGGAAGCAACATATTACGAAGGATTCGGGATACCTTGCAGTCCAACGTTGGCTCTGGACTGGGGGCGATTGTCAATCTTTGTGCGTCTGATCCCACCGGACCGGTTGAGGCACGACTGTGGCGAAGGATTATTCAGCTGGGCACGCCGGGCCTGGGAGGGAGGGGGCTGAGGACCTACACACACCTCTCGGAGAAGCGGCTCAGGCTGCGCTCACCTGCTCTGGGTATCCATGATGGGAATGGGCCCAATGGTAGGGAGCACTGAGCAAATCTGACGCAACTAGATCCTTCTTTGATAGCGGATTGTGAGTCTTTGTTACGGCGGTATGATATGGGCTATTATTAGATTCCGGAAGGTGTGCAGCACAGCTTGCGGCTTGCCCGATGATTTGCAATAGGAGAGTATACGTTTTAGGTAAGAAATCAGGATGTTGTTGAGAATTAAAATACCAACGAGCTTGAAGGATTTCAGAGACGTACCTAAAACTACCCTTCATAGAAGCCTGTCGATAAAGGCATATTCAATTTACTTTGTTACCCTAGGATACCGAATAAACGAAGTAATTCCGAATTCGCCCTGAGCTCCTCCAAGTTCTGCCAGCTCGCTAAAAGGTGAGCACTGAGACGCATCTCGTCCCAGGCATATCCGGAATAAAAACTATGTTATCTGTTCCACGTGATAGAGATCCTTCTAGTCGCACGAGATCTGAAGGGATTACTAGAGGCCACCCGTGCTACCATTTGACCCTACCTGGGATAGTTGAAGGATTTAAAGCTGGAATACGAAGCCTCCCCGTGACCCATCTCTGATGACTCCCTTACTTCTCGCGTAATACCCAGTAATTCCAAATATTAGGCTAGTTGGTTTCTAAGTTCACACCCCCGCTCAGCTTTGTGTCCTCACATATCACTTTGGCGCTCCTTTTTGACCCTGGGATATCTATCTAGGTAGGGAATGACTGGAATCCACTGACCAACATCCCTACACTCGACTGGAGTTGGTCGGGCCAGTCGCGGACACTCTCATTATCTGCCTACTTCCTAGGTACCGGGTTGCAAAAGGTCATGGCTTAGGGAGCTCATTCCATGCTATTAGCACTAGAGCCTGGCGGGGTCGACCAAAACAGAGTTATCTTACCTGTTGCTGAAATGGCTGCTGTCATACATGGCTGCCCTATACACGTAGCCCAATCGTGACTATAATAAGCCTAAGCCTCGCGGCGAAGCCGAGTTGGATTCTGACTTAGGCACATGCCGGTTACCGGTTGAACGGTACATTGAAGCCTAGCCCTTGAGACCCTCTGGAAACGGCCAGCGGCCTGCTGCCACCACAAAGTGAAATGATTGCGTGACAGTCGCGGGCGGGAAGCCATGTGCCTTGAAACCCGTGGCTGCGGAAGCGGGCCAATTTGCTCCCTAACCTTGTTCGTGTGCAGGTTATCCTATTCGCTGACCGTAATACATATGTAACCGTGACACGGCCCCACAACCAGGGATTACTCAATCTGTGATTACCCCATCATTCCTGTCAGCAAGGATGACTTTGCGATGCTGCTACGCCTGTGCTTAATGTCATCCACCGCGGACGCTGATGTGTAGGCATACTGACTTGTCTGCCCGGGAGCTGAGCGTTTCCAAGTACGTGAAACTACCCTATATATGCGTATTCCATACAGCGAAATCATATGGACTTAGTTTGCAAAGTTGAGACCTACACATGCTTGAGCAGCCAGGACAATCCGATTATACGCTTGAGATCAGAATAGAGCTCGAGACGCGTCTTTGCTGGTGCGAGCCGCCGAGTTCGGTCGTCATGGGCTTTTCCAACACTGAATGGGTCGCGGGCGTGCAGCAGTTGTTGCATTCTCAAGCCAAGCCTGACTCACTTGGTTTCATCCTCATCTGCGTCCCGCTGCTGTTGTGGCTGCTCTATCAGATGCTCCTCCCCAGACCCATTCCGGGCATACCATATAACAAAGACTCAGCTCGCAGACTCCTCGGAGATGTACCCGCCATGCTATCCCATATCGAGGCGACCGAGGGTACTTTCATCACCTACCTCCTGGAAACGGTCCAGTCGCTCAACACCCCGATTGCGCAGCTTTTTTACAGCCCGTTGAGGAAGCCGATCGTGATACTGGCTGACTACCGTGAGGCGAATGACCTCCTACGCCGCAAGGAGTTCGACAGGTCCAGCAAGGCCATCGAGCTCCTCAAATATTTGGGACCCGACCATCACATCCGCCAATTGACCAATGCGAGGCACAAGGCGCAGCGGCGCCTGATTCAGGATTCCATGTCGCCCGCCTTCCTGAATGGCGTAGCGGGACCCATGGTTCACCGCGAGGCGCTGGAACTGGTCGAGCTATGGCGTGCCAAGAGCAGGATCGCCGACGGTAGGCCCTGGGCTGCCAACGATGACTTGGATCATGCCGTGCTCGACGCCGTTCTTGGCTTTGCGTACGGGCCCAAGTTCCCGCATAGCGCGCTCGAGGCTTCGTCCACTGCGGTCAAAGCGTTGGGCGCTTCGTCCATTGACGAGCTCCGGAGTCGTGCCTCGAGACCGGGGCAGCTGTTGGAGTTCCCCCCCGGGAAGATGGACAAGGTCATTCGCGCATCCATGGATGTTACTGAGTCCATAGAGCAAGTGCAGGGAAGCATATGGCCGAGCCTACGTTGGGAATACGTCATCCGAAGACCGTACATGCGAAAGGCGAGGCGAATCAAGGACGCGTTCGTTATCGAAGAGTTGAAAGGAGCTGCTAAGAGGATGGAGTCGGGCACCGAGGCGGAAAAGTCTGCCGTTGATTTCATGGTGCGACGGGAAAAGGAGAATGCGTCCAAAGAAGGGCGACTGCCAGAGTATTGCTCCAAAGTAATGATTGACGAGGTAAAGTAGTGCCTTCTACATTCCACCTTGTTTGGCACCTATCGATTGGCAAGACAAATCGGTCGACTGACACGGTTCACCCTCGCGTCTTTACAGGCATTTGGCTTCATTATTGCGGGCGCCGATACTACCTCGACCTCTCTTTGCTGGGCCGTGAAGAATCTGGCGGATCACCCAGGTGAGCAGACTAGACTGCGAGAGGCTCTACAAGACGGGCTCGCAGAAGCCAAGTCTCAAAGGCGCAATCCGACGGCACGGGAAATTACGCAAACACAAATCCCCTACCTCGACGCATGGCTTGACGAATCTTTACGGACCGGCGGCACTACCCCCATGATTGATCGCGAGTCGATAGTCGATACAGAACTCTTGGGGCATCATATACCCAAGGGTACCGATGTTCTGTGCTTGCAGCTCGGGCCCGGGCTGATGAGTCCTGCTTTTCAGATCGACGAGGCGAGGCGCAGCACAACCAGCCAGGCCGTTAAGAAGGAGGGACGGGGGAAAACGTGGGACAACAATGACATCGCTTCATTCAAGCCTGACCGCTGGCTCAGGGACGAAAAACACGGCGTCAGCTTTGATCCGAATGCCGGGCCTCACCTGGCCTTTGGTGCGGGACCTCGGGGATGTTTCGGCAAGAGACTTGCCTATTTGGAGATGAGAATCTTTGTCACTTTGCTTGTATGGAACTTTGAGCTGTTGAGATGCCCCGAAGAACTATCTGGGTATGGTTCGGTCATGATCATGACGAGCAGGCCGAGGCATTGCTACGTGCGCTTACGCGAGGTTGGCTTGGGTGCTTAGTTAGATGGTACATTTCAGAGGCCAAAAATAGCATGATTGGAAATCATCGTCGCAGCAAAATTGGACTCGCAGCTTGTCTCATGAATCGGCGGATGTCACTCAGTCGTCGTCATTCCCGTGGTGTTATACATGTACAGTAGTCGAAATGAGTCCAAGCCTGAGATAGTAACGCCCCGCCCTGCGCTTTTCCGTAGATAGTAATATGTAATTTGATGTAAGTCCTCGAGGTGTTGTCAGGACTCAGGACTCCGTAGGCATTGCAGTATCTTCTCACAAATTCCGCCTGACTTATGAGCAAGCATGTGAACAATACGATAAACAGCAGGATTGACCGTGGGGGTGTCTCCCACGTGGCACTCTCGAAACTTCTCAAAGGTGGTGTGGACGTGACTCATCTAGACCCCGGGATGCATGTGGGATTCCCATCCCTCCTGAAGTCCAAACAATACCTGGGTACTTACTGCTAAAGACCGAAATGGGGATACCCCGTCCTTGATCCATGGACGTAATCTTACTTGTACATACATTACCACGGTTACAAGTTCGTCCGAATGTCATGCAGGGTAAGCAACCTTATAATCACCCAGTAATCATCGTAATCCGACGGTGTGATTACGGCCCGTCCTAGTTTCTCCGCGAGCCGTAAGCATTATACACTCATGAAATGCACATAGTAAATGGCACAACGACACAAACGGTTAACATACGTCGGTCTGGGGGCTTCTACTCCGTACAGTTCCTCCGACTCGATTACATGTGATCAAAAGAAAGAAAGAAAATAAGATGTGCTGGATATGATAAGTGAACCCCCCTCTTGCGGATAAGAATTCGAGGAATATTGCACGGGGGGTCCAGCTACCAAAATCGTTATCCGTGGACAGCAGGATAAGTAGGAGGGATAAGGCGGAGTAGAGCATCTGCTTAAGTCATATGCCTTCCCCAGAAGAAAGCATTCCGACAATTATTTGGAAAATCGTCCCACAGCGTTGGGGGCGTGGGGATGGGCACCGTAAAGGTCTTTACTCCATCTCGCCCGTAATCTATATATCAAGACTTCTGCATTAGCCTGTAAGCGTTTACCACGTCGGGGAATATCTGTCATATAAACCAGACTTGACTTTGTGGCATACTAGAGGTCTGGGAGTGCAGTTTGAAGCAGAAGATAAATAGAGATGCTACTATATAATTCATAGCTACCTGGCTTTCATGGGCATTTTGTTGATCCGTAAGCCATTGACCCCCTTAGTGAGCTCCATCCAGCTGCTTTTTGTTCTTTTGTCACTATACATCAATCCGCTATACCAGAGGATATGTCAACTTACGGAGGTCTTGTTGATCATGGACTGCAATATTTGCAACCGCATGCAACCTTCGCTTCGACCACGACTACCTGCCTAGCCGCTGCAGCCCTCCTCCTTCCACTCTTCTACTGGCTCGCGCTCCCAAGGCCTCTCCACGGCATCCCTTACAACAAACCAGCGGCGCGCAGACTCCTAGGGGACGCGCCTGCTCTACTTTCACATATCTCCCAAGACAATGGCACCTTCATCACATATTTGCTCAACACGGTAAAATCACTCAATTCGCCCTTGGTACAAGTCTTCATCAAGCCTCTAGGCCGGCCTTTGTTGGTCCTTGCGGATTTCCGTGAAGCCCAAGAAGTCCTCGGCTCTCGCGGGAGGGATTTTGACAGATCGAGTTCACTGGGCGACCTGGTAAGGGGGATCGGCCCGGACCACCATGTGCTGCTCAAGACCAACGAGGCATGGAAGTCGCAGCGGCGGTTAATTCAAGACCTCGCAACCCCGTCGTTCCTGAATAAGATCGCGGGGCCTGTCATGCACCATACCATGACAGTGCTTCTCGACGTGTGGCGAGAAAAGGCCAGAATTGCGGACGGGAGGCCATGGGACGCCCGCGACGATATCAGCCGGGAAACTCTGGATGCTGTGCACGGGTTCTCGTACGGAGAGGACTTCGGGCACAGCGCTTCCAAGCCCACCCTCGAGACGCTCAGAACGCTCGGTCCAGGGGGAGCAAAGAAACTCAGAGACACCGGCGGCCGCGAAGATCCAATCGTGTTCCCCGAGGGGCAGGTCGACGAGCTGGTCAGGGCAACCATCACTCTCTCGCACACCACCATGGAGGTCCGCGGGAGCCCCATGGTAAATCTTCATTGGGCCTATGTAATGCGGAAGCCCCGTATCAAGAAGGCCACGAAGATCAAGGAGTCTTATCTCACAAAAGAGGTCACAGGCGCGATTGCCAGGCTCGAGAAACACGGAGGCAAGAAAGTCACTTCCGCGGTCGACCACATGGTTTTACGCGAGAGGGTGCTGTCTCAAAAAGAAGGACGCAGGCCGAATTACTTTTCGAGAATCATGATGGATGAAGTCAGTTCCCGTACCCTATGCCCTATCCTAAACCATAAACGTGAGCTGGACCTATTGCTGAAGATTGTATCACAGGTCTTTGGGTTCGTCGTGGCCGGTCACGACACAACCAGCACCACAATGTGCTGGGCGGTCAAATACCTGGCCGACTATTCTCCCGCGCAAGCAAAGCTCCGCGAAACCCTCGTCTCGGCCTTCGCGGCCGCCGCTTCAGAAAATCGTGATCCCAGCATCGAGGACATCACGAATACCCAGATCCCGTACCTAGATGCCTTCCTCGAGGAGGTCATGCGATGCGCAAATACCGTGCCCATCGTGGACCGCGAGGCCATAGTCGACACCGAGCTTCTGGGATACCACATCCCCAAGGGCACCCAGATCAGCTGCCTAGTGACAGGGCCAAGCATGACGACCCCTCCGTTCGAGATCGACGAGTCGCGGCGCCACCGGGGCGTCCCTGCGAACAAGCAGGCTGCGCGAATGGCTTGGGATCCCCAGGACATGGCGGCCTTTCAGCCCGAGAGGTGGCTGGTGGGCGGGAGGTTCGACCCGTTCGCCGGGCCACAGATCGCCTTCGGCTTGGGCACCAGGCAGTGCTATGGGAAGAGGCTGGCGTATCTTAAACTGCGCATCGGGATTGTCCTGCTTGTCTGGAATTTTGAATGTCTGCCCTCTCCGCCCTCTTTTTCAGGGCATGAGCCGGCTCTGGTTATGTCAAACGAGCCAAAGGATTGCTTCATGTGCTTGCGTGAGATCAAACACGGCGAAAAGCAGATTCCAGAATCCCCTTGAATACATACCTATATATATCCCAGCCTGGTGGCTGGTTGGCATTTTCTTTAATGTTAAGAATATTTTGGTAGCAAGTAGTACTACTGTACCGGAAGGGGCGAGTTGTTTCTCGAGTAGTTAAACTCTGTTTAGTTATAGCAGTCCAACCCCCATTACGGTCCCTTTTCTGTTCTGCCTTAGCCCGGGTCTCTTCCTCTTCTTACCTTCCAATATGCTGAATAAATAGAATATTGATCATATCAGTGCTCTGATGGATTTTCATATCTGGAACGATCCACCTTCAACGTATTCCAAGACTTGACCGCATTGATCAGTGTAGTAGGCCCCGGTTTGACGTTTCTAAAGTTGCTTCAGAGCAGCTGGTTATGCAATTGTCCAGAGGTCATAGGCCGCATTGCAATTTTCCACCGGTCTATCAGCATTAATATAATAGGTTCATCATATCTACTATATAGGATATATCCAGAGTCGTTGCGTGTACGCGTGCAAAGGTGGCGGCGAGGAAGAAATTGGATTGTTCAAGATTCTGCTACCCTTGTGTTCATGATACAGTTTAGCACGTTCGCAAGCTGCTCATGCAAGGTATCTAGTATTCAACATCTGATCTTGACGCGGAGTCCCTTGCTTCCCTTGGCAGGGACCGGAATGATCTTATCACTGTTCGGGTCAATATCCCGAGCACGCTCCGTGTCAAAGAGCTCGAGGGTTCGGCCTGCCTGGCCGCGGTATAAGTCGAATCTCCTGAAGAGCGTGGCCAAAACTATAGCCATTTCCTTGCGAGCGAGGTTCATTCTGTCAGAACAAACCATATAACCATTAGCACGGGCGACTTGACTTGTCAGGGGGAAGCACTTTGGGGCGAACGAGACATTTGACCTACCCGAGACAGCTTCTGGCGCCACGAGAGAATCCTAAGAACGCCCGGCCAATCTTAGGATCATCGATCCACCTCTGCGGGTGAAACCTGTAGGGGTCCTTGAAGACTGCGGCGTTCATGTGTGTCGTGAGCGGCGACATGGTCACCAGTGTCCCGGGCGGGAGCACGTATTCTTTGCCGTTCCTGCGGTCTCGATATTCGATAGGTAGATCCGGGGAGATTCGCGGCTGCCGGTTCATGACGCCCGGGTGTAGGCGGATAACTTCTTGAACGATAGCATTAAAATAGGGAAGGCCATCGACCTGCGAGAAGGATGGGATCTCGTTCGGATTGGGAATCGCCACGGCCAGCTCATCCTTCAGTTTTTGGAGCACCTCTGGGTGCGCCAGAATTTCATAAACAGCGGCGCTGATGGTATATGCTATATAGATTGGATTTAGACTTCCGCAAATTTACATCTTTGAATTGTGTCTGGGAGAAGGGTGGCACGGGTTGTGGGCGGAGGGCAAAGGGGGGGGGGGTCCGAACGAGCTCAACTTTAGAAGTGGTCACTCACCGGTTGTTCCCTCGCCAGCAAACACCACCAACTGTGCCTCCGCAGCCAACCTTGCGTTCGTCTTGTCCTTTTCAGGTAGGTGGCTGCTCAGAAGTCCTTCGAAGATGGTGGTTTTGATTCTCTCTGGATTGGGCGAGTTCCTTATCTCGCGAACCTTGTCAATCCACCACTTTGTTTACACTTGGATATCAGCACTTGACTTCTCCCTGGTCAAAATCGTCTGTCTGAGGGCAACGTACGTTTTGTTTCTCCCACAGTTGCCTCAACGAAGGAACGCAGAGGGCAACCAGCGACAAGGGAAGAGATTGAACCAGGTCTGCGATCCACGTGAAGTGGCCGAAGATGTGGGTGAGTCCAAAGAACTTTTCGGTCGCATCGAAGTAGGGTGAACCGTAGTCTAACTGGTCGAGGAAATGAAATGAATCGCCAAAGGCGTATATGTTGATCACGTCACTTGTGCAGGCCTTGAACATGTGGTGCATCTGCACCACCTCGCCCGTTTTCCCGTGCTCGTCTATCCGTCCTAGCAACTTGGCCATGTGCTCCTTCATGATGGGCTCCAGCCGACGAATGCTCGAGGTGGAGAAGAAGGAGTTGACGGCGTTGCGGCGCCGGCGATGCTGGTCATGGTCTACGGTCGCCACCATGGAATCAGGGGCTACGTAGAGGGGAGGGGGACGGGGCACGTCAGCACGCGGGTTGCCAGGCATGACGATTTGAGGGATTGGGTTGATGGCCACGACTCACTTCCAGTCCTCTTTGCCACCACAGGTGGTTTGTTTGTTCTCCTGCCAGCTCCAGGGAAGATCGTGTCGAGGATTTCCGGATCGTCAAAGTGGACCTCATCTGGATTGATGCGGATGATGGGGCCTGGTCCCAAACACGTCAGTCATTACAGCGCTGTTTTCCCCCCCAACAAAATGCCTCGTTTGTTACCAACTCGTAAAAGATACAAGCAGAAAAGACGGAGGAATGAATGTAAATATGTTTTGTCGGGACAGAACTGACCATATTTTCTGTGCCATTCATCAATGGCGCGGAAAAACTGGCCTCCGCGGAATGCATCGTAGTAAACCTCTGGCAAGTAAGATAGGGCTGGCCACAAGTTAGAAGTCGGGCTTGAGAGCTACAGCACACCTGATCACATTGTTACCTGCTAATCGGGGCCCCGGGATCTTTGCAAGAGGATGGAAGAAGTCTGCGGCAGGGAGTGAGAGTCAACGCGTGTCATCTGTCTCGAATGGAGTGGCCAAGGAGTACCTACGTCTATAAATTCCAAGAGCGACAGTGTAGGCAAGCAACCCTGTAATCAAAATCTTGATCCAAAGGCCCTCAATGCCGGTGCTATCCCTACTTCGTTCTGGAAGGCCAAACAACCAACTCTGTGGTGAATAGTCCAAGAACGAAGCTGTAGACATGATGTTCGGCAAGCGAAATCTTGTGGAAAATGTACCAAATCAGTCCGACCCGTGGACGCTATTCACCCAAAGGTTGGGCCGACTTTGGGACAAATAAATTCGACTCTTGTACTCTACTATTTATGCAGGCGAGCTAACTATACGTATATTCTCACAGTATCCCCGAGTACCAATGACCAGTGTCTATGTCTGATTACTGATTACATGCTTACATTCACCAAAGGACCTACTTTAGGTTAAAAATATGTATGCGCGTGTGCGTAAGCACGCAGTGGGGGTCATGGAAAGATTCCTCATACGTACCCAGGTAGTGTCTTAGCAGTTCATAGGCAGCCATCAGAGAGGTTTCGGACCGGTCCGATGATGGCTAACATTGCTGCTAAATTCTCACCCGGTCTCGCCCTCGAGGCAGTCAGGGACTCAGGTGTCGTCTCACAAACAAAAAGTCGCGGAATTTACAGTGTACGGAGACAGCGGCTCCGGCGAAGTAATTATATAGAGCACTGTTTCCTTCTCTTCATGGGCTCCAGAATCGATAGATCTTTGCAAAAAGACCCGTTAGGCTCCGCCCCTACAAAGACGGCGCTCGCCACAATCTAGTCCACGCCACTTGACCAGAGTCTAATTGCCTTGCACTAGGCTTGTGGTACCTGGGCCAAGAACCCTGGAAATGGAGCAATCCAACGCCTCGATGAGCTTATCATAGGTGCGTCGGCACTTAAGCACTTTGGACGTAGTCAGCGCCAACCCCGCTCCTTCGTCTGACCACCATTCCAATCCTTCCCTTCCTTCCCATCTCATCCCATGAACACCAGACTCGAAAGGTTCTAAGCGGCTAGCATCCGGACACCTCGCCGTTACAATCCGGCTACCTAGGAATTCTAATTCGCTTACCTAGTATCATATTTTTTAGCATGTATTATACCGAAATCTTGAAATAGTTTAGTTATCTGATACCGCTACTTAGCTATAATCCTACTCTTCTATGTAAATATATTTATATTATATTTTAAGTCCTAACTTACTTTACTCTAAGTTTAGCTTTATAAAAATTATTACTATATAGTTATATAATTATATTGCTTTAAGCTATTACTATTTTATTATAGCTTTATTATCTACATATACTTTTATATAATACTAATTCTTATAATTATATAATAGTAGCAGTACGAGTATTAATAATAACAGCAACTCTTTCTTTATCTTAGCATTTAATATAGTTTAAATATATTTTAAATCTAGCTTCATTAAAAGGTTTTGCTATCTATAAGGTTCTTACAAAATAATTATAAACTACTTGTTAACACTTTTAAATAAATATTTATAATATTACTCCTTATATTAAATAACTATTAATATTTAATTTAAGAAATAGAAATCTTATATAAAACAACTTGATTTATTTTAAAAATCTATTAACTTAAACTCTATAAACTAGTTAGGCTTATAAATAATATAACTAAAGAATTATCCTGTCCGGAGGACAATATTGTGGTTAAACTCGGGTTAATTCCTATGCAAAATTACGCGAAACAAATACAAACAATTGCTATCGATTAGGCTATTAGCCGCTGGCTTGCCATTACTGCAACCACTTTAGAAACGCGTCATTTAATACGCATTAGCACCTTTTGGTGCTAACTAACCTAGCACCTTACCTGGCACCTTTTAGTGCTAACTAACTTGAACGGCTCTATAGGTAGGTAAGTAGGTAAGTAAGTAAGTAGGTGAGTAGGTAAGTAGGTGAGTAGGTAGGTAGGTAGGTAGGTAGGTAAGTTTAACTACTGAATATTGTCCTCCGGACAGGTATTAGCGCTCTGTTCTATACCCCCCCCCCTCCCCGGCTGACAAGCCTGCGGCAGCTAAATTTTCTAAGGAGTCGAAGAGAGGAGAGAAACCCCGTATCGCAGCCGAAGGGCCGTTTAAACGACGAACGGAGCGACGCTAGAAACTTTAAGAAGATTAATAGTAAATGTCGTATAAATTTACTATGTAATTATAATGATTCTACTAATATACCTCCAGTCTTAGCTATAGAGAGTATATAGTATATATACTATAGATTTACTATATATATACCGATTATAATTTTATATAAAAAAGTACTTAAGTATAAAAGAACAGCCTTTAAGTATATACTAAAAGAAGTTCTATTATTATCTATTATCTCTTATAAGAAAAGAGGTTAGAAGGTTGCTATAGTTATATACTAAGCAGAGAGTAATTTTTTAAAAGATATTATAGCGCACAGTATAGCAAAGGCTTTAGCCTATATACTAAAGTTTTTATAAGCCTTAGCCTATAACATTAAGTATTTATCTATAGGTTTTTAAATAAACAATATTATATTTATTATTTATAGATATAACTTAATATATCTTAGTATATTTCTTAGCTTTAGCTTAATAACTACGTTTATGTTTATTAAGCTATATTAGGTTGCTATTAAGTTACTAGTATAGTAAAACTATAAATTTAGCTTTAATCTTAAAATCTTAATACTAAAGTTAAGAAATATATATTCTTATTTACTATTCGTTTCTTACTTAATTACTAAATATACTTGCTAATAACCTAAGTTAATATATTTAGCTTAAATAATATTAATAACTAGTTTCTTACTACTAGGTAAATATAAGTGTTCCTTTATAGCTAGTTAAGCTATAGACGTTCGATATACCTTTTATATTAGGTCGGCGTATAAATATTATAAGTATTATTTATATTATTATATTATTAGTTACTAGAAGACAAAGGTTATTATCTATTAATATATCTATAAAAGTTTTATTATAAGCTTAGATCGCTATATAATCGAGGCGATAAGGGAGGATCTAAGGGTATATTTCGACGTTAAAAACTTTAAACTAAGCTAGCTATTTTCTAAGCATTCGAATCGATAGAAATCGATAGAAATCGATAGAAATCGCCTATTACGCTATACTTTACTAGCTTAAAATACTTATATCAGTAGACTAATCGATAAGAAAAGATACTATAACTTTAAAAGCTCTTATACGCCTTTAAGCTTTATATCTCTAACTAAGATATGCTATATAAAGATTAAGCTTAGGTTAAATCGATTATAGCTTACTACTTTAATATAGGGTTTATAATATATACGAAATATTAAACGCGCTTTGATACTATATTTCTTCTCTTTACAATCTTATAGTACTGTCGCAGAGGCGAGTAACCTCTCTTTTAAGAAATTAGAAAGCCGCCGGCCTTAATGTATCTTAGTTGATCGAGAGAAGGCCTGAAGCCTAAGGCTCTCGAACGACCGTCGGCTCTTAGACTAAGTAGTAAGGGCAAAAAACGACGACAGTTAGGTCTAATTACGAAACCGTTGTATCAAGTATAAGCAGTAAAACTTCATTATATGTTGTTGTCTAGAACTAAAGAGTAATCGAAAAATTGCTAGAGATCCTTTTCAAAAGTCACCGACGAGGGGTTAGTAAGTCTAGTGACGCGGTGGGCCGTGAGACCCACAGCCATCTCCACGTCGGGGCCCTTTTATATCTCCCCAAGGCCCGCGCTCTTTCTACATAGAATAACACACAACACAACGATGAACTACTACTGCACCCTATACTTTGACTTTAGACCTGATCAGTGATACCTTTATTATATATTGTCTTCTGTGGTCATCCAGGGGGCTGAGATCTCTCCCCCCTGGGCAGCCGAGGCGCATCGACAGCAGTCTTCTCTCATTTTGTGTCCTCCTGTGCTTTTGGCGTGAGGGGAGGCTCGCTGCGCTCTGCGACACTAGTCCTACTGGCCACCGCGTTAATATAGTTATAACCTATTGCTAAATAACGTTACGCTTATTACTTATAATTTCTATTACTTAAAAGGTAGCTAAAACTTAAGCTTCATTCTTAGAACGCTACTAAATAGCTTAAAGATGCTATAAAATAGCTAGATCTTTATAATAAATAGCTTTAATTTGCTTATTAATAATATAACTTTAACTTTAATACTAATAAATTAATAAGCTGTTTAACCTTTAGTTATATTATTTATATAGAAGACCCTAGAATAGTATATAAACTAAGATATATATATTATATTGTACTCTTTATAATAGAAGCTGAATATAATGCTATAACTACAATCTTTAAACCTCTTTAGAGGCCTATATAGCGCTAGGATTTATAAGAAACTCTAGAAGCTTACAGCTACTAGCCTTACTCTTTTCTAGTTCTTTTATAAGTTTATTTTTATTTACTCTATATAGCAGCATGTAGAGGATAAACTATATCGCCTCTAAACTATCTTAAATATCCTTATAATTTATCTTGCCTAATTACCTTTACTTAGGCTGTTATATACGCTATTTATAAAAGTTATTAATCAGCTTTAAAGCTTTAGAATATTTTATTATAATCAGAACTAGTTATGAAGTTTATACTTTAATACAATATTAAAGGGCTAGACAATTATCTTAAAACTCTAAATATATTAAAGAACCTTATATAGCTCTTTAAAAAGGTATTTTATAAGAGATAAAGCATCCTAACGCTTAATATGAATATAATAGGTTAGTATAGCAGATTAACTACCCGATAGATTAATAAAGCTGTTTAATTAGAAATAATAATAGACTATATTAGTAAACCTTAGCCTTTAAAGCTTAAGGACCTAGAAGAAATTAGTTTTTTAACTAATCTATATAGCGATCTTTATAGCGGATAGTTAAGTTCCGTGTAGAGGAATTGGAGTGCCCCGGCTTGCGGAGATAGCATGTCAACAGTAAGGCAGAAGACCTTAAGACTTTATAAAGGTTTCTCTTCTGCCATCGCGATCATTCCACTTATTTACCCTATACATACCGGTTCCTTTTGACAGTTTCGACCCTGATCGAAACTTCAGAACTTCCCAGCTCATTGGCGCTAGTCCTCACAAGCACACACTCAACTTGCGTTGCCGATGGATTCAAGCAAAGACGATGCTACCGCTCGTCGTCGCGCACAGAATCGATTAGCGCAGCGCCGTTTTCGCTGTGAGTGGCAGCACAACGTGATGATACACGAAGCTGGTCCGGTCTCGTATGATACTTGCTAACCGGTCCTTGCTGTCGAGCTTGCAGGGAAACACAGCCAGCAGCAAGCATCGAGCACGCCCACCAGCCAACGGCGCTCAGGCAACAAGACCACCGACCTCAACAGATCAAACCCAGCAACCGAGTCGCCTCAACTACCTACACCGACGCAAACCGAGCCAGAACATGAGCCCGTGCATGTGCACTCGTCCTCGTCGCAGCAGCTGCCCACCCAGCAACATGTCAACCCCGCCGTTACTAACTGCCGCTTTGGCCTGTTCGGCAACTCCGCGTTCCTTGATCCGTCATCCTGGGATGACGAGATCCTCGAGACACTCATGTCTCCCGACTTCGCGGTAGCATCGCACGAACTCGCAACGCCATCGATCGGGTCCTCCACGACACAGGAGCACAACCCAGGTACCAACACAGCCGTATCTGATTCCTCACAATCCAGCAGCTTCGGCGACAGCGTGCAGACTGCGACACCGAAGTCTGCTCCGGCCCTGCACACGTCCCCACCCCACCCCAAAGACCCGCCCCAGCTCGGCCGCACCACCAACATCGGGCCTCCGTCTCCATTAGAGAGGCCCGGAGGCCAGTCGACGGGCGTCCCGCAGCAGAATACTCCCGTCTCCTCCGTCGAGTTGAGGACCTCAATAGCAGAAAGAGGTGGAACTAGCTGGCATGGCCCTCTTCACATCGCAGCGCAAAGGGGCCATGGCCCAATAGTCCACTTGCTGCTAAAGCACACGGTGGACTGTAACGAGCTGGACAGCGACGGGAGGACTCCTCTTTACTATGCCATCAAGGGCGGCTTCGAGGGCATAGTGACGACCTTGACCCAACACGGGGCGCGGATAGACCTGGTCGACAATCAAAAACGCAATGCACTACACTGGGCCGTTGCAGAGCGTCGCGAGGGGCCCCTGAGATTGTTGCTCGAGCATTGCAAGCAGAACCAATCTCTCATCAATAGCTATGACATTGACGGCATGACGCCGCTCCATGCCGCCGTTGACGCGGGGTTCGAGGCGGGCGTGGATTTATTATTACAACATGGCGCCGACCTAGACTACAAGGCCCGGAAGAAGTAGACGTTGTTGCGTTGTAGAAAGATTGCTATAGAGTACCATTCTGCTGGTTGTCTTCTCCCCTCCAAACCAGCGTGCATGAGCCATCGAGAGCTTGGCTTGACGCCACTGTCCCGTGATGACCCCTGGGTATCCCTACTGCTGTAGATAAGCCTTATTGTGCATGCTTATTTTGCATAGAACACTTGTCTAACGGTTATCCATGACATTCGATTACTTTGCCTTGCATGCTTATCATGTAACTTACGCCTGCTACTCCATCCGGTCCTGCTTGCCCAATACTGCGGCAAGGTAAGCAGAACCCGGGAACGGACCATAGATGACTCCTGATTGTGCTGATTCAACTCGTCCCAGGCTTCTCGAACAAGTTCGATGTTGGCGTCGTCGTAACCGCAGTCCTTCTCTGACTAAGGATCGTAGCATCGCCCTCCCGCACCTAAGCATTCGTTTGCTGGCTGGAAGAAGTCGTCGAGGGTTTCCTGATATACACCGCGATCGTCTCTCCGAGTCTCTGCCCGAGGCCAACTCGACCCATCTTTGCCTGAGGCCCAAACATTCTACTGCTCGCCATGGGGTGCTTCAAGTCAAAACCGTCCCGTCCCGCGGATCCAGGGGCAAGACTGACCGCAGCCGGCTTGACCGTCCTTAGACCGTTCGATGCCGAGTACTCCGCCCGCCAGGAAAGCTACTGGTCCAACAGCGCGAAGCTCGAGCCAGCATGCATCGTTCGACCACGCAACGCAAAGGAAGTAGCCACGGCCATCCAGACCCTCGCGGCCACCGCACAAAAGTTCGCGGTGCGGAGCGGGGGCCACACGCAGTGGGCCGGGTCGAACAACATCGAGGGCGGCGTGACCATCGACCTCGGCCTGCTGAACTGGACCAGGGTCGACGAGGCCGCGGGCACGGTCGATGTCGGGCCCGGCAGCGTTTGGAGGGACGTGTACCGCAAGCTGGACGCCCACGGCCGCGTCGTCGCCGGTGGCCGCGAGGGCAACGTTGGTGTTGCTGGCCTCATCCTGGGCGGCGGCAATACCTTTTACACGCCTCGCTACGGATTCGCCTGCGATAATGTCGTTGCCTTCGAAGTGGTACTCGGCAATGGCTCTATTATCACGGCAGATCGTGAGAGTCACCCTGACTTGTACTGGGCTTTGAAAGGTGGTTCTAGCAACTTCGGCATCGTGACCAATTTCAAAATGAGGACTTTTGAATCCCAGGCCATCTGGGGTGGCTTGACGTTTTATCCAAAGCAAGTCACACAGCCTGCTGTACAGGCCCTGACAGAGTTCACCGACTCCATGCATGAGGATCTGGATAGTAATTTGCTGTGCTTCTTTGCGTACACGGGTGAGTTTCATCGCACTGGATTTTAATACCCGTCTCTAACGATTCATTATAGTAAGCGGGACGCGCGCTCTGTTTCTATCATAGTGCCCTGAGTCAACTTTGTCCCCACCCTAAGTGTCTAATGCTGACGCATAATTATAGCCCGAGTTCAAGGACGTCGGCATCGCAACAATGTCTGTCCAAGTCGCAGGCGTTGAAAGGGCGCCCGCATACGAGAAGTGGCTCGAGCTACCATCTATGCTGACGACGTGCAAACGGACTACTGTGCCGGAACTGGTCTCTGACCCTGCGTATAACCTTCCACGGCAATATCAGTCAGTAGACCTCTGGGCTCCTATCTCTGTTTTCAAAGAACGCGTCTCGGCTTTCATACAAGATACTTTCTTGCTGATGACTGCGGAACAGCAACATCTGGTTCACCGCGACTTTCAAGAACGACCCTCGTATTGTTGCCAGGGCTGCAAGTTTGCATGAGGCCATGGTAGAAGATTTCAAAGCCTTCATACCAGATGGTGACTTTTGGACTCAATGCCTGTTTCAGCCTTTCCCGAAGATTTTTGGTCAGCGCTCTGCAGAGGCCGGTGGCAACGCCATGGGGGTAGAGCGCCAGCAGCATAACGGCCTGCTGTTCCAAGCAGCGGCGATGGTGAGGACACCCGAGCAGGAAAAGTTCGCGTATGCCAAGGTCAGAGCCTGGATCGAGGCTGTGAGGAAGTTTGCAGGAACAATTGAGAATGGGGACCTCGGTTGGATATATCTAAACTATGCGGATCGGAGCCAAGATCCTCTGGGTAGCTATGGCATTGCAAACGTTGAGCGTTTGAGCCAGGTGGCGCGAAAGTACGACCCTGGGCTTGTCTTTCAAAAGCTATGCCCTGGAGGTTTTAAGATTTCGGCTGCTAATGTTTGAGTGTCTGGAAGAGGCAGAACCGTGATGAGCAGCCATGTAGACAAATAGTCCAGAGTGTTTGCTCGAAGAATCTACTGTGAAGCAGATTCATGGGAATAGCTCAGTAATGCACAAATATCCCATGTCAATTTCGTCAAGAGGCAGAGACCTCGTGAAGGTGATAATCTCCCAGGGGCTGTAGAAGACCAGAGCCATTCGTAACTTCAGCCCTTCACAGAGAGCGTAGCATTAAGAGACAATTGTTCAAAGATCAAAGTCTCACATGCTTCAAGCCGGTCAGTCTCACTTGTTCCAGGAATAATGATATTGGTTCAGACAATCATGTGGGAGTTTCAAGACCGAAGTTCCTCAGTACAGGCACCAGGCCCTGCATGTTGGGATTTGTACATGTTAAATGGTTCGTAAGACCCAGAGGCAGGAGACGTTGCATCAAACCATCTATAAACTGACCAGAATCAAATTTTGGTTTCTTCTCGCGCGTGTCACTGCCCAAGGTGTCTTCTATATCAGATCCTTCCTTGTCCTCTCCACCGCCTGCAACCGTACATAACAATCTTTAGGCCTGTTCGTCATGATCAAAACTGGCTTGGACCCTGATAGTGCTGCTGGACACGGCAACAACTCGAAGTTCCACACGATCAAACTGATGAGAATCCTCATCTCCAGGTGGGCCAGCCTCTTTCCGAAGCACTGTCGAAGACCCAAGCCAAAAGCCAGCTGCGGACCGGCACCAGAATCAAACTCACTGTTCTTGCCCACAAGCCAGCGCTCAGGGTGAAACCGTGCCATGCTATCCGAGCCCCAGGCCCTTTCCTGCTTGGCAGCTTGACCACTCTCGCTACGTCGCGCTTCGTCAATTTTGAATGCTGGACTCATCATGCTGGGTCCAGTGACCAGACACTGCGTGATCAAAGTCAGTCATGCCCGTTCCGGTCTGCTCGTCTCTCATTTTGACGCCAATGCCAGACTTGAGAGAGCTCGTGAAGAGGCAAAGATGGGATGCACCACTTACAGTCACAACACTGCCCTTAGGGATGTGATAGCCGAGTAGTTCCGTGTCCACCGAGGCTTGCCGGTCCACGACGGGCACAGTGGCGGAACATCGGAGAGTTTCCTCCACCACAGCGTCGAGGTAAGGGACGCGCGCGTCCGTGATCTCTCGGATGGACGGACTGCGGGCCTCATCCAGAGCAGACGTAAAAGCTCCTTCAAGGGCCTTTCGCAAGTCGCTTTGCGCAGCGCTGTTGTCTGCCAGGTATTTCAAGCCCCAGCTGATCGAGGTACTCGAAGTATCATTGCCGGCAACGATAAATCCAAAGATCTGCGACAGGCACCGCGTGAGTTGATATTGCGCATTGAGGCAAGGTCACTGATGGCGGATCAAGTGGGTGAGGAGAGAAGGTAAAAGGGGTATGAATACCTCATCCATAATGACGCGTGAAAAGAAGTCAGGCTTCCTACCCTCCTTCTGCGCCAAGATACTTTCTCGGTAGACCATGTGGTCCACGGCTGACTTCACAAACTCTTGGCCCGTCGCCCCATTGAGCCTACTAACAGCGTCTTCCACCTCGTTTCTGATGTAGTCCTCCTTGATCTTGGTCGCCCGTCGGATCCGAGGCTTGCTGTTTATGTAAGCCCAATGTAGATCAGGTAACGGGGTGCCTTGGACATCTTCGACAGCTGCTACCAACTCTAGCGATGCACGCAGCATCTCGTCGGCGGTTCCCGCGATGAACTCGACGGGATCATCTAGAGAAGCAGTGTGCTTGAGGCCCTTGAGACCCGTGGCAGAGATGCTTTGAGTCGCTTCGAGTGCGGGTCTCGTCGCGCTATGAAGCTCCCCAAAGCGCTCGCCAAAGGCAAAGGCCAGTACAGCGTCCAAAGCGACGTGGTCAATATCCTCGGACGCGGTGAAGGGTCGGCCAGCAGCGATTTGGCTCTTGGCCCTCCATAGGTCAATAAGCAGGCCGGCCTTCTGCCAGATCACAGGCCCAGCTATGTTGTTGATGAAGTCTGGTGTCATGAGATCCTGTATCAGACGCCTTTGGGATCGCCATGCTGGGGTGCTTTTGAGTTGTATGTGATGCTTTGGACCTAAGCCCCTGACCAAGTCGCCGGAGGAAGTAGAGCGGTCGAACTCTTTGGTACGGCGTACCATGATATCACGAGCCTCGCGGAAGTCGGCGAGCACGAGTAGCGGTTTGCTCATGGGCTGAATAAAAACCTGTACCAGGGGTGCCTGAAGCTTGTTCAGCGTGTCCTCGATGTAGCTGATGAAAGTGCCGTCTTCGTCCTTGATGTGTGATAGCATGGCGGGTATGTCGCCGAAGAGACGACGTGACGACGCTTCGTTGTAAGGGATGCCAGGCAGAGGCTTGGGCAGCGCGGCGCGGTACAGCAAGTAGGTGACCAGTGCAACGACCAGCACCATGCCGGACACCGAGGCTATGGTGTGTTGAAAACCGCCGGAGAGAAGAGTTGGCAAAGCCATGGTTCCGGATGCCACGCTAGAAGTTGTTTCTCTGCTTCAGAGCTCCTTTGGGCAGCAGCTTGCGCTGGACGCACGATGAATTATACGATTGTTTGAACCTACGAGTCTGTCACAATTGCTCGTGCTAGTTATGCACTGTCAGCCCAGAGTCGATGTAGGACCTGGGCTACCCGAAGTTGAAGCACCCTAGGCCGTAGACCTAACTATCTATTCTTGCCCCGGATACCTTTGAAGGTTCCAGTTGCTTCTGCTTATGATGCCTGGACTGTGGAGCTCAAGCCGTCGAAATGTTCCAGATGTGTGATATGTCAGCATGTCAGCATGTCAGCAAGATAATGCTTCCCGGCACGCTGCTGACAAGTCCGTACAATGATTGGGTGCAGTGGTTGGGTTTCCTCAATTATTCAGACCCTACTGAGAGCTGGTCGTCAGCAACGCGTTTCGCGAACCGTATAGCTAGGTAATGCACTCCGTCTACGTGACGCAGAGTCGGACTTCACTCCGTGCTTACCACCCGGGGTTTTTGACATCATTGCAAGCTACATGTACCTTAGATGGGCTTCAGGAGTTTGGGGTATCTCGAATAACCACATCCATTTGCCCTTCGTAAATACATCTGAATTCAATCCTGATCTAATCGAGCTGTACCTGACACATCCACTGCGCGAGGCTCCTGTCTCGTTTGTACGCCACGATGCTCTCAGAAACGTGGGACTGGGCTTCCCAGACTACGACAGGACTGACACTGAGGTTTATTGGCGTGTCAATCGTTTTATATGCAGTTTACGCGGTGGTCCTGGTCATCTATCGTCTTACTTTTCATCCTCTTGCGAGATTCCCCGGTCCGTTCCTCTGCCGCATTAGTTTTCTCCAGCAGACATACTATGAGGCCATCTTGCAGGGCAAATTCATTTACGAGATTCCAAAGTATCACGAAAAATATGGCAAGCTAAAGACTTCCCGCCCGTGGACTGAGATGAGGACATACTTGTTTGCTCGGAATGTCGCTAACTTCTACAAACAGGACCCGTCGTCAGGCTCAACCCAAATGAGGTCCACATCAACGACATCGCCGTCTTCCATGAGTAAGTCAGAGCCAAAAAAAAAAATTTGATCGAACAAAGCTCGTTGAATCTCATGAGGGTGCTAGGATATTCGACAGGACCAAGCGTTTTACTAAAGACCCCGCAACATACTCGGTTGGGATCTCCAACGCCATGACCATGACGATTCCTGTAGAGGCTCATCGAGCAAAGCGGCAGGTCATCGACCCTGTCTTTTCAAAACGCCGGGTGAATATGTTGGAGGATTACTTCCATGAAGAGATCGAAAGAGTCTTTGCCAAGGTCGACGAGTACAGCAGGCGGGGCGAGGAAGTTCCTATTCACGAAATATTTTATTGCTACACCGTTAGTCCTTTCCTCTTACCATTCGAGAACGTTTCATGGGCCGACAATTTTGGTTTCCGCAGGCCGATGTCGTCTCTGAACTTCTATTCGGTAAGAGCCTGGACATGATCTCAGCACCCGACTTCAAGCAGCGAGTGAAGGATATGCAGTTCTTCACTGCAGGTGTCTGGACGGCCCTTCACTTTCCGATGTTGCGAATGCTCGTTACAGACGGACCGAGATGGCTCGCTGCTAGACTTAGTCCGGTCTACATCAGGATGACCACGGTGAGATCTCCTCCACCTCCCCTCGCAACTTCTTTCTCATGCTTCCCAGTACTTCGAAGGGCTCGCTCGGGAAGCCATGGGCCGCTATGACCCAGCCGATGCGGCCAAGAAAGATCCCCACGAGGAGACGATCTTTGACCGCATGCTCACCAACAACCTAAAACGACGCAAAGATGCCAAGGAAGAAGGCCGCGTGATCCAAGCGTTGAAGATCGAAGACATGTCTGATGAGTGCGCCATGATTTTGAACGGCGGAACCGAGCCGCCGGCCAACGAAATGGCGTACGCCACCTATTACTTCCTCAAGTACCCCGAGGTGCAGAAGAGAATCCTGGAGGAGCTTGACGTTATCGAGCCCGACGAGCATGGCAGGCTACCGCTTCAGGAAGTTGAAAAGTTGCCTTACTTCGTGGGTTTTCTCAGTCCTTGATCCCAGGTCAGATGCGGCTCCTAACTGATGAGGTCTCACAGACCGGTTTCGTAAAGGAGACTCTTCGCATGGCCACTTTGATTCCAGGACGCCTTCCACGCACGGTACCGCAAAGTGGCTTATACGTCCCGGCTATCAAGGACACCATACCCGCGGGTTACGCGGTATGTCCCACTCTGATAACCGGAATCCCTATTCCTCTCGTTGGGTCCTCCGTTGAGAAACGTGTCAAGACTTGACGGGGCCTTTCGTTACCTTCTGTCTCACGGGGCTTAGACTCTCCTGGGCTCACGAGGAGAACAAGGCACTAATGAATTTGACTTAGGTGGGAGTATCGCATGATTTAATACACAAGGACCCCGAGATCTTCCCTGGTCCTCAAGAGTTCCGGCCTGAGCGATGGATGGGACAAGCGGGAAAGGAGCTCATGCACTGGCTCGTAGCTTTCTCATGGGGCAGGACTGACTGCATAGGGAAAAAGTAAGTCATTCCACTCCAGGCCCTCGACTTTTCGAGATACCCTGCTGACCCTACGCGTCCCACCGCCCTGCCAGTCTGGCGTACGCGGAGATGCATCTAATGCTAGCCAGTCTGTTCAGTCGATACCAATTGGAAATGCTCCCAGGTACTGATGAAGCGATGAAATGGTCGGACCGGGTTATCATGCACCCCCACGGCTTCCTCCATGTCAAGGTCAAGCCTAGAAAGATCAGTAGGCTCTAGCTTTGCGTGGTTGGTTGGTAGGATAGGTCCCAGGACAGTATAGAATTATCAAAGGCCTAATGCTGGGGTAATGGATGAATGTAAGAGAGCCTACTACCTATATAAAACTATTTCTGTTCTTATATAACTCTTTGGTGTTTAAGGAATCTACCCAGGTACTTTCAGGACTTAACATATTACCATTATACTTTAGGCTGGAGCAAGTGCCTAAGGCAGCTTTTCATCTATGATACTACCGTAGAATAGCAATACTTGCTAAACTGGTTGATCTTATCTCTATAATTATTCAACATGACTACACTCTAACTTCAACAAGAAGCCTGCTTTATTTCCCTACGAACTGGGCCTAGTATAAGAAATATCCACTACATTGATAATATAATAGTCCAATAATGATCAACGATTGAAGAGCTTTGTAAGGAATATCCATAGACTATATAGGTGGTAGGGAACGTTATCTCATACTGGCTCACTCAAGGGCTCGCCGTGAGTCTTGCTATGCGTGCCGTTGTGGCCATGTCCCGTTGCCCCGTTTCCTTGTATCCATAAAAAAAATCCATCCTTGTCACCTAAGAGCTCGTCTCCTTGGGCTGCGGGAGCTTCGACACCACTTTGTCACACATCTCGACCATGGACCGAGCGTTGGTGATGTCGAGCGTACTCAGCTCGGCGCCCAGCTTGCTGCGTATCCAGCCGCGCAGCTCGACGGCCGACAGCGAGTCGAGACCGTACGCCATCAGGGGCTTTCCCGGCTCAATCTCGATCTCGAGGCGAAGCACCTTTGTAACCTGGGTCGACACCAGTTCCACACAAGCCTTGGCCAGCTCAGCCGCGCCGGCACCCGCGGCGTGCATCATGCGGAAGGCCTTGACGGCCTGGTCGCTCCCGCCGCCGCCGGCGTTCTCCCCGTCGTCGATGACGGCGTTACTGCCGCTGTTGAAGAGGTAGCTGAAGCGGTGCTCGCCCGCGAGGTCCGAAGACCCGTCGTTTGGGAGCGGGAACGTGAGGCCCGTGATAAGCTGCGCCGCGCTGGCGGCATTAAGGGGGTTATAGACGTCCTGCTGCAGGATCGAGTACGCCAGGATGCGGCGCAGCACGCCCTCGTTGATGGGCGTCCACTGCTTCTTGTCAAAACGCGCCTCGTAGCTCGCGCCCTGCTCGGCGATATACCCGACGTCCTCTATAGCGCCGAGGTCGACGCTGTTAGCGGGCAGCCCGAGCGAGCGGCGGTAGTGTGCGAATGCGTCGAGGAAGACGTTGGCCGCGGCGTAGTTGGCCTGTCCTTTGTTGCCTACCACGCCTGAGATGCTGGAAAGCATCGTGAAGAAGTCGAGTGACCTCTCTTCTTGCTGTGACGCGTAGTGGAGGTTCCAAGTTCCTTGCACCTTGGCCTCGATAGACTCGCGAAAGTCTCGATGGGTCATTGTCTCGTAGGGTTTATCCTGTTGTTGTTTTGTAGATATTAGTCACCATGATCCTCGTGTCACGCGGGGATAGGCGTACGTACCCTCAATACCATGGCTCCCTGGATGACGCCGGCGATCGGTTTGCCACGCGCTGACTTGAAGACGCCTCTCACGAAGTTAGAGTCGCCAACATCTCCCCGGGCCTCCTCGACCGTACACCCGTACGTCAGGCAGCTTCGTATGACACGAGCCGAAGCATCGTCGCCAGTGCCACTTCGGCTGCACGCAATGATTCGCTTGGCTCCAGATCGGGCTAGTTGGATGGCCATGCTTCCGCAGAGACCCTTGAGGCCTCCCACGATGAGGTATGAAACGTCTGGTCGTAGCTGCAAGGTGCGGATGGCAGGCCGGATAGGCACCTTGACGTCTTCGCCGTAGTTAGTAATGACGATCTTGCCGATGTGCTGGCCTCGCCGAATGTAAGCCAGCGCGGCAGGGACGTTTTCGAATCCGTATGGCACGATGGGGTGGATGGCCTTGATATGCTTGGCCTCGACTAGGTCGAAGATCTCCCCGAGAAGCTTCTCCACCATCGAGTCCTTGAACTGCTTCGTATAGGACAGGTCGATAGCCCGGAACGAGCAGTTTCTGTCGAAGGGATCCATAGCCAACGTGTTGCGATCGACTATATCTCTCTTGCCAATCTCAATCATATTGCCACCGTCAGCCACAATTCTCCACGAGGCATCCAGCAACTCGCCAGTCAGGGAGTTAAGGATCACGTCCACGCCACGGCCTCCCGTCTCCGCCATGATTTCTCCAGCGAACTTGGTATTGCGAGAGGAGAACATGCGGTTAGGAGGAATTCCAAAAGTAGACGCGAGGAATTCCCGCTTTTCTTCGGTTCCGACAGTGACGAAGACATCCGCTTTTCTGTACTGGGAAAGCTGGATTGCAGCGAGCCCAACGCCACCAGCAGCCGAGTGAATAAGAACAGACTGGAGGAGAAGCTATCAGCATCATCTTCTCACATGGCAGCTCACGGTCATAACGTCAAGACTCACCTGTCCCTCCTGAAGATTTCCAAGATAGAAAAGCGAGTAAAGCGCCGTCATGTACACAAGCGGGATCGTCGCCGCGTCTTCGAAGCTCATCCAGGGGGGAATGGCCTGGGTGCGCTCGACCGGAGCCTGGAGACGATTCACGTAGGTTCCGCTCCTCATGACAGCGACGCGATCGCCGACCTGGAATTTCGTGACGTTCGGTCCTAGTCGCTTGACGACCCCGGAGCACTCGCATCCTATCATGTATTCGTTTTCAGGCACGATACCCATCGTTGTGGCAACGTCCTGTTCCAAAATAAGATTAGAGAACGCACTCTCATGCAGTGAGCAGTAGCCTTTCGTCCCGGGCTCACAGGATAGGACAGGCAAAAGCGGAGGGGGTCTCTTGCGAGATCTATCACGATCTCGTGGGAACCTTCGTGTAGAACTTTACCTACCTTGAAATTGACGCCGACGGCCATGACCTCGACCTCGACGAAGCCAGGCTCCACCGGCACTTGTCCGACATGATTCTCGCACCAGGTCAACTCGAGCGAGCCAACGCGCTCGGCCCGGATCTGCACCATGGCCTCGGTCTCGCGCAGGCTCTTGACGACGGGCTCGGCGCCCTCGACCTCGTCACGCTTGAAAAAGTTAATCTTGGCGTCGGGCATGACCCTTTGCACCTCGAGCACGCCGTCCCTCTCGGCGTACTCATCCTCGGCCTCGCCCGCTCGCACCAGCCCGAGGACGTTGTCGATGGCAAATAGCGTGGCGGCGCTGGTGCTCGAGTGCACATCCAGGGTGGTGAGCCTGGCCTCGGCGTACTCGTGGCGCACGACGCGGAAGAGGCCGTGCGCGAGCGCGTTGTCCGGATGGGTCACGAGGTGCTGCGAGCCCTTGGTCACCCACAGGACCGGATGCCCGGTGCTCAGCAAGTGCTTGACGGCGTCCCATTGATGGGGCGTGGCTCGGACGAGCACCGGAGCGGACAGCTCGTCGACGACAAGCACGACCGCGTCGGTGGGGAGGTCGTAGCGGGGGTTCGAGGTGGAGAGATCGCGGTGCGTAATGTTCCATCCCGATGCCTCCAGGATGTTCTGCAGGCCTTGGGCAAGCGTCGGCGTCTCCTCGGCCAGTCGCGCCACCAAAAGATTCTTAGGCGACGAGGCGGCGCTCGTCTGTTCGTCTGCGGAGCTGCTGCGCAAGAGGTAACAGGGCGGGCTCGTGTGGGGGGACTCTCCACCGGCGAATTCCAAGACGGAGGTGAAATCGGGAGAATTCTGCAAGTCGTGCAGCTTTCGTGGATTCCAGAAACCTTGCCCGTCGACGCCAACCAAGGAGGCCTTGGATGTCGTGACTTCGACGGGTGCTGAGGATATTGAGCTTGTGTGGCCTTCTGCCTCGGAAGATGTTTCTGATCGCGAGGAATTGTTGGTCAACTCGTCCGACGACGGCAGCTGAAAGATGTCCTCGGGGCCTTCTTCATTATCACCAGCCAGGGTGTTCGAGGCCTGGGATCCAGCCACGACCTGCTGAATGAGGAGAGTGTAGGCGCGGTCTGCGACCAGCGATTTGAGGTTCGCGATGATGTGCTCCGCCAACACGCCCGGCTTCTTGGACGTCTTGATGATCGCGAGGTCATACAAAGGCCCGTCCGGAAGGCCAAATCTTGGCTTCCCGGGCGTGACCAGGTGGAAGGAGTGCCTGTGGGCTTCGTATCGGGACTGGACAGCAACGAGGGTTTTTGCGTTGGCTGATGCGAAGTCATAATGGACATAGGCCAGTCTCGGCGACATGTCGCTTGTCTCGAACCAAATCGACGATGCGTCGGCCTCGTCGAAGTTGACCTCGAGCACTCTGAGCATCGGTTTCTTGTGAGCAATGAGATCCACCAGGTGATGAAGCTTTGTTTTGGACGTGTCGTCTGAGGCGAGATATATCAGCTGGTCTTGGGTGATGAGGGATACGTCAGGCTTCCAGCAGATGTGGTCGAACGTGTGAGGATCTGGCTTCGGAGGCACATCGATCTTTACGTAGTTGAGCCCCTTGACCTGCATGAACATGGTGCCCGTCTGCGGGTCGTAGACGGAAATATCAGAGATGATGCTCTTGGCCTGGTCCGGACGGCCTCGACCCGTGTAGCCCGACTTTGCAATGGCCAGGCCCTCGCGCATCTGGCGAGGCACCTTATTGATGATGGCCTCGTTGACGATGCCCGGCACGATGATATCCTTAACCAGGCTGCGCTCGTTAGAGGCATTGGCGGGCATGGCGACCTGGAGGCAGGCGTCGAGGACGGCGGGGTGGAAGGGATAGTAGGACTGCGGGTCCCATTTCGAGTCCGGAGGAGTTAAGTCGACCAATGCCCGACAGGTCCGCTGGCCACTGGTCGCCTCAAGGCTCGTGACCTTTTTGAACGATGGACCGAACCCCATTCCGGCCTCTTTCTGGGCCTTGTACCAGAGGGTGAAGGGCTGAGGATTCTTCAGCGGCGCAAGGTCAGCAGTGCCGAGTTTATCCTCGACGGGCTCTTGTACGCGAACCAGGCCGAAGCAGTGGTCGATGACAACATCATCCTTGGACGTCGAGATTCGGAACTCGTGCCAGTCTTTATTCCCTGGCACCTTGGCCAGGTGCAGAAGAATGACGACTTCCTTGCCTTCTTCGACCACCAACGCTCGGTCGAACCGTACGTTGCGGAGACGATACGCCAGGTCGTTGCTGGACTGGATGTCCTCGTTCGGGTTCAGTGCGGCATACTTCTGATACATGGCCTCGATGGCCATGGTCGCGAGACCAGCACCCGGGATGAGAACGTCGGGTCCCATCTTGTGGTCGCGCAGCCAAGGCACGTCGTCGAGCATCAAATGCTTGCGCCACGTCGGGTTGTGCCACGAGGTGCCGAAGATCTTGCTGCCGATGAGATCGTGGTTGATGAATCGCCTGAAACGCCAATCTTTGCTGGCGGCGTTCTCGTGCCAATACTTGACCGAATGGTTCCAGTTATAGTTGGGCAGGTCAATGATTGTGCGCACGTTCTGATCGCTATATCCGTTGACGGCCCCCATATCCACGCGGGCGCCTGCCACCAATAGTCTGCCGGCGACATCGAAGAGAGCCTTGACGGCATTCACGCCTCGAGCCCACGATGCGCAGTACGAGACGTCTCCGCCATTGGGCAGGGAGCCGAGGATCTGGGATACAGGCCCTGCCAGAGCGCCTGAAGGACCGATCTCGATGAGGATTGTCGGTGACTTGTCATTTGTCTGAGACAGCATCTGCTTGACCGCCTCCTGGAAGCGGACCGGGGATACCATATTTGTCTTCCAATACGCGGCGTCAGTCTGCATGGTCGCGTCCAGCTCGACGGAGGTGGCCGATGAAAACATGGACACGTCCGGTGAGGCCGATGTACTCAGAGCACTGCTGCTAAAACCGTCGTCCTCGGTAAGCAGCGTCGAGTACTCTTCGCCGATGACGCCCATGAGTTCCGAGTGATAGGCCAGGTCCACCTGCAACAGTCTGGCGAAGTAGCCCTCGGCCTTGATATCTTCGGCCAGCTTCTCGAGTTCGGACTGCTTCCCGGAGATAGTAACGCTGTTAGGACTGTTGAAGCATGCGATCCAAGCCCGCGCTTGGTACTTGTCAAGGTATGGAGCTACAGCTTCGGTGCCCAGGCCGACGGCGAGCATGCCAACGTTGGGCTCTGCCTCGCTCTTGCGGTTAACAGCAGCTCGACCACGATAGAATGCCGCCTTGATAGCGCTGACTCTATCGAGGTAACCGGCCGCGTAGGCAGCGGCGATCTCCCCGGAAGAGTGACCAACAACGCTAGAAGGCTTAATACCCCATCTCTCCAGGACGGCAATAAGGCACAGCTGGATAGCCGTGACTAGAGGCTGAGAGAACTCGGGCTGGCGGATATGACTGGCCGAGCGAGATTCAGTTAATTCGTCGACGAGAGACCATTTTGGAGGATCTCGGATGCCCTGCAGGGCTTGGTCGAGCTGTTCCAGGATCGACCTGACCCAGGGGAAGAACTGGAGCAATTCCTTGCCCATTTGCGGCCACTGCGCCCCTTGGCCTGTGAAAACGAAGCCAATCTTGGCGTCTTGAGTGCTCTTCTTAGCTAAGGTCCAATCTTTAGGCTCGATGTCTGTGCTGCGCGTAGTAACATAGGCCAGGTGCCAGAACCTCGACCGCCGCTCCGATAATGTGTAAGCTAGGTCTGGGAGGTCGACCTTGACTCTCGGGTTGATGAGATGGTCGGACAGAGCCTGAATGTTAGCTTTGAGTGAGTTGGCATCGTTGGCAGACAGCACGAGGGTGTACGGCCGGATGCTTTCTTCGTCCACATCAGTGTCCACGGACAGAACATCGTCGGATGATAGGTACGAAGACACGTGATGGTTTCGATCTCTGCTGTTGGCTTCCTCAACGATGGCGTGTGCATTTGCACCACCATAGCCGAAGGAGTTGATGCTTGCTCTTCTGGGCTTCCCGTCGACGTCGGGCCACGGGATCATGGCCCTCGAAGCGCGGACCTTGTTCCCAAAGAAGTCGACTGGGACAGTAACATCAGAATATGTAACGAATCATAGGGGGACAAGATTATCATACTCTTTGGACTCGGGTTGATGAAGAGCGGAGTGCCCGGTATGAAACCGCTCTCGAGGCTCAGAACAGTCTTGATCAATCCTGATATGCCAGCAGCCGGCTCAGCGTGCCCAACGTTGCTTTTTATCTATATTGAACCTCTTGTGAGTCCGAGGAGCGTACGGGGCACGGTAATTATGGCAGGCAGGAAAGAAACAAACATACCGAGCCAATGATAAGCGGCTTGTCCGCATCGCGTGTTGCAGCAAACGCGGAACCGGCGCCCTTTACTTCTGTAGGGTCACCTGCCTGTGTCCCAGTTCCATGGCACTCGAGATATTGCGTGTCGTTGAGGTTCTTGATTCCAGCATTGGCGTACGCAGTGCGGATGGCTGCCGCCTGGGCCTCGGCGCTGGGGCTGGCGATACCTCCTGTTCTCCCGTTGCTGTAAAGGCACGTCAGTGAAAGATACTCTGTCAAATCACCACGGTACCCTCTCCTCGTCTCAGCCTTCACGAACCTGTTTGACGCCAGTCCACGTATGATAGCTCTGACGGGGTCTTGATTCCGGATCGCATCCGGGAGCCGCTTCACAATTACACAGCTGACCGCCTCTGCCTTGACGTAGCCGTCGGCAGATATATCAAAGGTATGACAATAGCCAGTAGGCGAGTGGGCCTGGCCAACGTTGCCAGCATCTATAACATGGTCCGGGTTGAGGTAGAGATTGCTCGTGGCCACTATGGCCGTATCGACCTCGCCAGACTGTAGCACGCGACAGGCTAAGTCGAGGCCGACCAGGCTACCGGAGCAAGCGGTATCGATAGTAATGCTAGGGCCCTTGATATTGAGGAAGTAGCTGATCCTGTTGGCCATGATAGCGCGACCCACGCCAATAGCGTTGTTGGCAGGTCGGTCTTCGGGGTCGCGATTTTGCATATCGCCGTAGTCGGACGAGTAGGCTCCTACAAAGCACGCCACGGCCTTACCGTTGATCTGTTCCAGAGTGATGCCAGCGTTCTCGAGTCCCTCATAGACGACCTCGAGCATCTGGCGCTGATTAGGGTCCATCGCGACGGCCTCGGTCCCTGAGATCTCAAAGAAGGAGGCGTCGAAATCGGCCAGGTCCACATCGTCGAGGAACATGCCACCCAACGGCCGCATGGTCCCTGGCTTGTGAGAACCATCCCAGTGGCCCTCGATGTTGAATCTCGACTTTGGCACTTTGTTTGAGGCCACCTTGCCTTCTTCGAGGAAATCCCATAACTTCGTGGGAGAGCTATTGCCACCAGGGAGCCGACAGGCGAATCCCACGATGGCAACAGGATCCTGTTGATATGTCGCCATGTTGGGAGAGAGAGGTAATCCGTTTGTACCCAAACCGACGGCTAATTCATAGGGTCGGATGAGTTTCGAACTGACAACCGGTCGGGCGTTATTTGAATATACCGGAAGAATAAAACATACATTCAATGTTGCGTCACTTCCGTGTGATTCCGATCTGGACAGGTAAAGCAAGGAACTTTAATCTGTACTAATTCAAAGAGAAATTCAATGGTGATATATTGGAGATTTCAGGGTTATGATACTAGCACATATACAAGTGGGAGGTATGTATAGATGTCACCGCCACTTAAGCTGTGGTATGGCTAATGGTCTCGCGAAGCAGATACCGTAACCTACGTAAGCTGACATATCAGAAGTTGAAAACATTTCTGCAGTCATGATTACTTTGCTTCTTCAGGACTTTCCCTAGTATTAGACGTTATCAGGACAGGCAGACTACCTTCAACGGTTCTCTCATGCCTGAGAACGCATATCTTCAAAATTGTATCCTGTCTATGAGTTCTGGGAGATTAGGTATATAGGTCGGCATCATGTTGAAAGTAAGCGTAATCTAGTCCAGTAGCTGGTATAAATGTAATAAAGGAGATAGTGTTTATGTAGCTGCTGCCGTTGAATTATGCAGATTACTCTTGAGGTATTATTTTAGAGTGTATGTATCTCTTTCTATAATCATTTTCATATTGGGGCATAATCTATTGAATTTGCCCCCCGCCACCGCTCCCGTCTTTTTCTGTCCCTTTCAGGACGCTTCTGCTTTTCAGACGAACATGAAGACCTACCATCAGTGACGCAGGCTGGAAGACCGCTCATCTTACCTCACCGAGTGTAATCAACATCAAATCCCACGTCCGGGATTCAGTATTTCCTGATCAGGAAACTATACGGAGACTGTCAGCATTATTATCTTTATCGATTAGTTTGCTTTCATATTATGACTAACCCCAATCGAGTTTACCTTAGTTATAACCATCCTTTTCATGAGTCCAGCGGCTCTTTGCTTATAGTGTCACCGGATGGTAGCTTGTGCAGTGTCCCAGGACATTTCTTCCCCTGATCCTGTATCCTGAAAATTGCATTTGCCCCGGTTGCACTATTCCAAGTCTAGTGGCCATAGCACGAATTTCAGCCAACTGTCAGTTTCTTCGTCCGTCTAACTGGAGAGAAACCTGGGACATATCGAATCTCTCAACACGTTTCTATGGCTAGGTTTGAGGTAGTGGAGTGCAAGACCATCGATGGGGTCATTATCCGAGGATGGTTCTTCCCGCAGCCAGGACCAGCTCCTGCTATCATCATGTCTCATGGCGTACGTCTCAATGCTCGATCCATGGATGATTATGACATCTACCACCAAGCCACCCTTATGCTTGCGAGGTCTACGGGCGGAGGGCTGATATACCGCCTACTAGTTCAACTGCGTTAAGGAAATGACACTGCCTGAAGTCGCCGAAAGATATCAATCTCAGGGGTTCAATGTCCTTCTGTACGATGCGCGAAGCGTAGGCGCCAGCGAGGGTCTGCCAAGAAACCAGCTTGATCCATTGCAAATGGCCCAAGACTTGTCAGGTGAGTAGAGTCCACCCTCCTTCTGACCTCTTAAGCCCTGTCATGGAATGTCAGTGCTCACCGGCTGTTTCCCTGAGTACAGACATCATCACCTACGTATCGAGCCTGCCAAGTGTGGACTCGGGCCGCATACTTCTCTGGGGCATGTCCTTCGGCGGAATGGTGAGCGGCTGCTGTGCTGCCGTGGATCGAAGGCCCAAGGGCCTCGTCATGGTGTGCCCGCTCTTCAGCTTCATCAGGCCGGAGAAGCGGAAGACGCTGTTCCCTCAGCTTATAAAGGACCGCGCGTCCCAGCTCAGGGGAAACGAGCCCTTCTCACTGTCGCCCTTCAACCGCAGGGGGGAGAATCCTGCCGGCATGGGCGGCTCCGGGGGCCCAGGTGGGCTTGAGGCATACAACCTCATGCGCTCGGCTACAGAGCTTGGCCACCCTGACTTTCGGGACCGGATAACTCTGCAGACGTACCACAAGCTCGCCCTAGCTCGGCCCAAGGAGATACTGGAGATGGTCGACGGGATGCCGGTCATGATGGTCATCCCGGAGTTGGACGACATTTCTCCTCCGGAGGATCAGAAGGATGCCTTTGACAGATTACAAACACCAAAGACATTGTACTGGGCCAAGGGAAAAGGGCATCTTACTATCATGAGTGGGGAGGGATCCGCCCAAGTCCTGGAGTCTACGGAAGCATTCTTCAAGAACGTGCTAAATGGAAAGGCATATTAAGCTGGTTACTTTTTAATGCAGCACTCTTGGATTACTAGACTTAGGGATAGACAGGCAACAGTTACGGCTTGACAGCCCTATTCACATGTTTGAAACTCACTCCGACGGCTAGCAAAAATACCTTGCTATAATGGGCAACGCGAAGCTTCGGAGGAATCGATACTTTAGGGCCGTAGGTTCAAACGTCCAGTTTCCAAGTGAAGAGACCAATGCCTCGGCCATAAATATAAAAAGAAGCTTTGTTGTTGTACAGTCGGCTGAATAGAGGTGTTTAGTAAGCCAGTACCTAGGTATGGTATAATTATGTGCTCGACGTACACCCCAGGGTACATGCATAGCGCATCTTCTACAGGCCCGACTCCCTTGCCTGTCTCACCATTGCAGTGTCTGAATACGGATGTGCTGCAGTGCTGACCTTGCAGATGGAACATAACGCCACGCGGGGTGATTATCAGGCCGCCGCCGCCAGTCACGGAAGAACTGCGCAGACACTGTAACCAGCCTGGACTCCGAACCAGTTAGAGGTCCTGAGTCCCACGGGGTTCCATGCCTAGGTAATCAAGGACCCGTTGGTAATAATTACCTATCACGATTGAAGACATCTTACAAATGATAGACCTGCCGTCTGCAGCCGGGAGCACGTCGACGCCACCACGGCCCGCGGGTGAACAAAGTAAGGCAGCTTACCCCTTGACGATTTGATTGGTCGGGCCAGGCGAGTACTTTTGGCAACCTCCTATGATCAAAGAGTAGGAATCGCATACAGTACACAGCTGAAAACCAAACATTCCCCCCATATCTGCATCTATGGCCCAACTATGACCCTCTAGCTTCAAACTGGGTAGCCTTGGTTCACTGAGCTCCCCAAAAATACGCATCCCAGTTCCATTTCACCAATTTTCATTCCCCATCACACGCAAAATTACTACTTACCAAGCGACCGACCATGTTGTCCAAGAAGACGGTGCTGATCACGGGTTGCAGCGACGGCGGCCTCGGCGCCGCCATGGCCAAGGAGTTCCAGGCCCGGGGCTACCACGTCTTCGCCACCCTGCGCAACCTCTCCAAGGCCGGCTCGCTCGCCGACGTCGACGGCATCGAGATCCTCGAGCTCGACGTCGGCTCGACCGAGTCGGTCCGCAGGGCGGCCGGCGCCGTCGCCGAGCGCACGGGGGGCACCCTCGACGCCCTCGTCAACAACGCCGCCCACGACTACGTCCTCCCCCTGCTCGACATCGACCTCGACCAGGCCAAGAAGCTGTACGACGTCAACGTCTGGGGCATCGTGGCCACGGCGCAGGCGTTTGCCCCGCTGCTTATCAAGAGCAAGGGGGTCATCTGCAACATCACCTCCACCGCAGCCTTGTTCCCCTTTGCATGGGCAGGTATGGCTTTTTCTTTTTTTTTTTTCTTTTTTTCTTTTTCTTCTTCTTTTTTTATATATACAAACTCCTCTTGCTTTCTCATCTCCAATAGTCCGTGTCTAACCTTCTTCCCCATTACAGGCGTCTACAGCAGCTCCAAGGTCGCCGCGACGCGCCTCTCGGACGTCCTCTGCATCGAGCTTGCCCCCCTCGGCGTGAAGGTCATCACCAACGTGCTGGGCAACGTCGCCACGCCCTTCTTCAACAACGCGCCCGACCTCAAGCTGCCCGAGGGCTCGTACTACAAGACGGTCGAGCCCGTCATCAACAAGCAGCAGCAGGGCGGGTACATCAGCGGGGCCGAGCCCGCGTCCAAGACGGCGCGCGACATCGTCGGGGACATCATCGCCGGCAAGAGCGGGAACGTGTCGCGCGGCGGGAACGTCGGCCTCGTTCATTTCCTGACGTCTTGGTTCCCGGGGCTTTTGGGCAATATGTGGCATGCGGACAAGGGCTTGAAGGATCTCAAAAAATTGTACAATTGAGGGAGGCTGAGGTTGTCTGTCGGGTGAGCAGGACTACAGTGGTAAAAGGGCGCCGGGCCGGGGGGGGGGGGCTTCATGTGGCTAATGGTCAGTCTGGTTGTTCAACGTTCATTAGATTGGTTTAGGTGTTTTAGAAGGTACTTACCCTAAGACTATGCCACCTAGCGTTTTCAAGAATACCGGCAGCGCGGTATAGTACCTACCTAGGTAGATGCTAATGCTGTTCCTATTAACCTAATGCAATTGCTCAACTGAAGGTTGAGCGTGACACTATTATAATTAGTTAAGGAGCGTCTCACGGCCTCTGAGAACAGTCCCTTCTTTGTCGCGCATAGTGATTGAGATGTATGGATGCACCGGCAGCTGTTCTAAGGTCGGCACGCTGGACTTCAGAAACTACTGAACGAGACACGCGGGCTCGGAAAAGTACAATGGTCTTTCAACCAGACGACCGTCCCCTTTGAGCCCAGACTGTGCATGCAGATAGATGCATGACTCGGCCGCCAGTCAATGCCACAAGTACATCTTGCAACCGAATTACTCGACATGCAGGTACAACCATCCATCTGCTTGACTGCCATTTTCCATTTTATTTGGTTGCTTCTCGCCGACACACAAGCAAGACGAACCGACACATACAGAGAGACAATGAGTGTGTAATTGATTGATTGTATTTGTCTTTTTTCTCTGGACATTTCCACGTCGGCTTCCTCTCTTGTCAGAGGGCAGAAGACGTCAGCGGCTCTTTTGCTTTTGGAAGCATTGCAGCAGCCCCATTTGTTGCGTTGGCAGTACGAATGTTCATTCTCTTTTCAACAGTTGGAAAAATCCAATTGGAAGTCTAGGGTAAGTTGCACGTCCCTTAGTAAGCAAACTTACCCTAGACTTTCAAGTCAAAATCCCGTTCCAGTCCGAAAACTGGCAAGAGAGAGCAGCCAGACCAGAATATATCCACAACAAAACTCAATGGAAACTTTGCCTCCAACTGAAGAAGGGACGAACACCTGCCCGATATGAGTTCCAAGTTCTTCTATCACCCATGGGAATAAATAAGCAGAAATGGAACAAGTGCTGAGTTGTCTGGGTTTGCCTCCTCAGATACGTTTTCCTTTGCGCCCAGTTGGGTTGAGCCGTCCAGTCAATCGATCTCTACAGGATGGCAGAGGAAACATCATTTCAAACCAGGTCTGCATGATCTCATGATTCAAGTTACTTCATATTCGAATACAGTAAGCAAGATGGAATAAAGAAGAAGCCTTGTCGGGGGGGGGGGGTTGTGGTCACAAGTATTTGGCCCACCTGCTCCGGACATCAATTACGGTGCTCCCATGCACGGGTTAAGTGAGAGCAGCCAGAAGAAGCACATCAAATACATGTCTTCAAAGTCAGAATTGCTATATTGTTACAACTTCTGGAAACAGTACCACACGATTAGCCCATCGATCCCTGTTTTGACACCTTCAGCCAAGCCCAGCAATGATCGAGAAGGCTTCCCCCCCTTCCACCCCATCCCATCCCATCCCATCCCATCCCATCCCCTCCACTAATACCTTTCGCACGCTGTTATCAACATGTCCATCAACCAGACAAACTCCGTTATTCGCTGTTCGCCCCGCAGCCCGCCAAACCAAACACGTAAACCCATCATATAAGCAGTGTCCATTTGTATTAAAGTAATGACCGTTCCCTACCATACCAACCACCCAAGTCCATCAAGTCCGCCCACAGCTTTGGAAAGGAGAGCAAGAGACCAAACGACAAGATCTTGCCTATTCTACAGCGGAACACACAAACAGCAGAACCAGCACATGTTTATTCGGCCCTTTCCCAGTATGTTTTTCTTTTGTGAACATCCCAAGATGAAGCATCACCGGAGGGAGCCTTCAGCCAGACCTGGGTCCCCTCTGATCCTCAAAAGTCAACCGCTTTCCAGAACTGCCCGAGCCGCCATTGTCCAGACCCTGCTCGCGTATGGCCCTGTCAGAAGCCTCGCGGGCAGTGGGCGGTTGCTGATGATTCCAGTGATGTCGCGTACCCTCGCCATGTTGCGTCTCGCGGAGCGAGCTCGTATGACCTGGCTGGAATGCGCTGCCAGAGGCGGGTACGGGACCCGAGTTGGTCGTGTCGACAAACGTCTCCTCGTCCGCCGTGCCAGAGCCGCTACCGCTGGGTCCACTATCAGATGCCACTCCGTCCATCATGCGCGCGTCGCGTCGCTCTGCTGCCGCGGCGGCGTCCTCGCGGTCCAGTCTTTGACGTCGCTGTGCCATGATGACGCCCTCGTTGAGCCCGGAGCCGCTCCTCTGCAGGCCGTCCATGCCGGGCAGCGGCCGTCGCACGTAGATGGGTCCGGATATGGTGCTGTTGGCACCCTCGCCAAAGCCGACCAGACTCGCAGAGCCGTCATCACTCATGTTGTCCTCCTGCTCGAACTGGCCGACGCTGCGGTTCGTCATGTCCTCGTCTACGTCCATGTCTGTGTGCTCGTTGTGTCCTGTGCCCACGTAGCCGCTAGCGGAGTCGACCTCGGTGTCACGCGCGAAGTTGGTGTCGGTGCTCATCATGTCTATATCCTGCTCGTCGGGTAGCTTGTCAGTAAAAATGCACTCCCAGGTATGACTGGCGCAACCGAGCACCATTGCATGTCTCAAGGATGGCTTACACTCTCAGTTGCCGACGCCGTGCCGACGGTGGACATCTTGGTCACAGCAACGGGCTGGCCATTGGAGTCGAAGTATGCTGGGGCGCCCTGGATCAGGGGCGCAACGGACTGATGTGTATTTGGTGGAAAGCCGGCGGAGGTGGGAGTGGTCTGTGGGCTGTTATTGCCGTGGTAGGCGGAGCCAGCGTTGGGAGGGGAACGCAGCTGGGAGACATTGGAGAGGCCGGCGAGGCGCGATATACGGTCGGCTCGTTCGGCGTCGAGGCTGCCCTGGGAAGCATGCTGGTGATGGCCGCGATGGGCAGTGGTCGGAAGAGCGTGGCCGCGGTGGCCGTCCTTGATGGCGGTAGTGGAGAGGGCAGAGAGGGAGGTGGTTGTCGAGGTAGGAGTGCCACTAGAGGAACAATGGTTGTTAGATTGGTCTGACCGATATGGAGGTAACCATAGAGTGGTACACAGAGCAGGGGAATCAAGGTGTACGACTCACGGGATCTCTGAGGGAGTATCCGGATTGGAGGGCGGCTGAGGCAGGTTGATAAGGGTGGGATGCGATTGCGCCATGTTGAGATGGCGGTTGATGTCGGCGGGAGTGATGCAAAGGGAGCTCAGTACGGTATGAGACGAGGCGTGACGTGACAAGATAAGGTCGTTAAGAGTTGGCAACGGCGATGATAACGGCGGGTTTACTAGATGCAGCGGAGCTATGTAGTGACGCGGCTGCAGATGCTGGACAGGAATCTTGGCAACGATGTAGCTGGTGATGTGATCGTGTCGTATCGTAACGTATCGTGTCGTATTGTATCGTGTCGTGTCGTTTGTGAAGAGTGTGGTGTTTCAAGGCGCCAGAGTGAATGGCGTCAAAGTCGAACGGAATGATCGAGTGAGTGCATATAAGGTCAGCTTACTTTGGTGTGTAGTGGGCAGGTGTGTGTGTGTGTGTGTGTGTGTGTGCCTGAGACTATGGATATGTACTGTACCTAAGTACGGAGCAATAGATACCAATGAATGGGACTACCAGGTAGTCTAGGTAGGTACCTAGGTAGGTAGGGTACTGCGTGCCTTACTGGCACCTAACAAGCACCAGTGACACTTGAGCAAGGGAGCGCGTGTGTGGGCCCACCCCAGGCTGCATTATGCATGTGACGTAATACATTGAACCCTTGTCTATGGAAAGGCGCACGGACGGAAAGGCGCACGGACCAACGCGGGGTAATCAATTCCACGGTCCGAAAATGGAATCATTGATGTTTATTATCGCTGTCACTTCAAGTCACTACGTACCTAGGTACGTAAACTCACTGAACTCACTCCAGACTCTCCTCTTATATTAGAAAATCTCAACCTTAAAATTGATGTGTCATTCTCGAGATAAATGATTGCTCGGGTATTTCCTCTAGCAATGCTCCTCAGACTTAGAAAACGCCGGGAGTAAAGTCGACGACTTGCACCTTGGAAACAACACCGGCGAGGCTCTTCACAAAGCTCAGATGAGCTGGGTCTTCGTTCAAGTAATACTCTCGGTCCTGCTCATTCTCGAACTCGCTCACGAATACATGCGTGATTCCGTTCTAGACATAACCCCAAAGTCAGCTCAAGGTGTCTCCTCATGCTTCCGGTGGTAACTTCCAGGGGCTATCTGCTCACCTGTTGTCCCTCTGGGCTGTTGTCCTTTCCTCCTCTTCCCGTCTTGAGGTACGGTTTCTTCGACTCGGGATGAATGCAGTTGTCCTTCAGCGCCAGCATCCGATCGCATACCTGGTGCTCTCTATTAGCACACACCCTGCTTTTACTGATTAGGTTCGTTGGAAGAACTGGGTACTCACGTCCTGGACTTCATCAGGCGGAATCAACGGCTTGAACGAGAACATGACAACGTGAATGATCGCCATGGTTACCAATTTTGTAAGACAGTGGTATCAAGGGAGCCAGGGTGATAACGGGTTTGAGGACTGCGGTCTCTCGTTTTCGATAATTGAAAAGGGGAGAAACAAGGCGTTGTGTTCGAAGGCACGAATGATCCAGCCAAGGAAGGAGTTCAACAACCATATGTCATCATCCCCGCAGCGCACACCCGAAACACCACCACACACCACCCACACTCCATACAAAGTAGGCACATGAACTATTACTAAGTGATTGCCTAGGTAAGCAACGACCGTCCATGTCCGACGATACACACGCTGGCTAGTTGTACGACAAGGCCCCTCTATTATCGGAATTTAGCAAGGTCCACACCCTAAATGCACGCCCACTACCTAATCATTGATCATTATCATCCTACAGATCTACGCATCGGCGCTGTTGGTATGCTTTTCCGTTGTAACGCCGGCCGAACAACCGTTTGAGTTATACATGAAGCCCATTGTTAGTAATAATTGACTGTGACTGACGTACAAAACGCCTCCGGGGAGGGGGGGGGCCATATCGGGTGTAGGAAATATATAATTAAAGTAATTATCAGCAACACGCATGATTTTTTAAAATAACCAGGAATTTTTACATCCTTCTATGGTACCTTGATCTAGTGGCTATACTAATACTGAGGTAGGTTATAGTTAAGGATTACTTTGCAAGAGGTAAGTGACATTATTTTGGTGAACGTTGGGCTAACGGTTGAGGAAGAGAGCTCTATACAGGGGTTTGTGCTATATCCAACGTACTAGCTACGGTTAAGCTGTCGAGGAACCGTCATCTTGTATTGAGAGATCATTTGATTCCACACTCTCAACTGTTATGTGCCACTAGGCTTTCAGGAAGGAGGCAGGTGGAGACATTGCGAATATCTACAACACACATTGATATTCTATGCACGTACACGAAGTGTGAAACTGGCATGTTGTGCCGGATACAGCGTAATTGCCTGCTCTGAACTGGACTAGTGGCAGAACATGTTGTAATAGTTATTGCCGCGGTTTGAGACGGACTATTGGATATGTTGGAGTAATTAGGACCTGCCAGATATTTAGACCTGTCAACCCCATCCATGGGTTTGAGACAGAAAGCAATAGACTGACACGCCATTCCAAGTCCACTCCAACCTCACTTGAACAAACAATGCTGTGTCTCTCGCTTACGCTATGGTATTCCAGAGACCACATGGATATGTCTCATCCTTCTCACTGGCACATTAGCACACAGGAGGTGTCTGAGCTGAGGTCGGGAAAGAATTGTGATGGAGGAAAGAGTACCCGTGGACGCTAGAGTACACATGTTTAGTCTATAAAGGGTTGGAATCTACTGCAAATGCTGATAATTCTTGTCTGGTATGGGTTATGGCTCGCCCGTTACATTTTACCAAAACACCACTTGAACATCGCCACAACGCCCTTGCCACCGGTTCCTTTTTGGGACCAGAAAACATCATTGCACAAAGATGTTTCCTCACTTGCTATTGAGGCTTACCGCTGCCGTAAGCCTTCCAGTCTCAACCTTTGCGGCGTCCGGGTCTGGCATCACTTCCAGGTTCTGGGACTGCTGTAAGCCGTCCTGCGCCTTGCCGAACATAGCCGGGGTCAATGAGCCCGTACGTGCATGCGACAAATTCAACGTCGTCATCAGCGATGAGACTATTGAGGACGGATGCGATACGCGGAGCCCAGACGCGGCCTTCACCTGTACCGACAACGCCCCCTGGAACGTCAATAGGGACCTGGCGTTCGGCTTTGCTGCTACGACCATAGCTGGAGGCAACGAGTCGGATTGGTGTTGTGCATGTTACAAGTAAGTCTCCATCTTTCATGTTATGGAAGGATACTTTGAAGGGACAAGGTGGGAAAACAGCAACCCTTGCTGATACACCAAGCACCAGGCTCGTATTCACCTCCGGCGCAGTAGTGGGCCAGACAATGATCGTGCAGTCCACCAACACGGGTGTAGACCTGGGCACGAACCAGTTCGACATCCTCATCCCCGGAGGCGGTGTCGGCGAGCTCCAGAACGGCTGCCTGAGACAGTTCGGGGAGGTCTTCCCCGGGAAGTCACAGGGCGGAGTAGACAGTCGGCCGGAGTGCGGCGTGTTGCCCACGCAGAGGCTCCGGGACGGGTGTTACTGGCGGTTTGACTGGTTCAACGGCGCGAACAATCCGGCTGTGAACTTTACCCAGGTCCAGTGCCCCAACGAACTCACCTCCAGGTCAGGGTGCAAACGCAGTGACGATTCTAAATACCCGCGCTATACGCTTACTCCCAGACCTACGACCTCCAAGACTACCACCAAGTCTACCAAAACAACGAGTACCAAAACCACCAAAAACACCAAGACCACCAAGACCACCAAGAACACCAAGACCACCAAAACCACCAGTACCCGGACTACAAAGGCCACGACCAAGCGGACTACCGCATCTTCAGCCGCCCTTCCCACATTCTCGGCTCAGGCGGCTGGTGGTGTGGTACCCCTCTGGGGACACTGTGGCGGCAAGTACTGGGACGGGCCAACAGTCTGCGCCAAGGGGACAACATGCCAGGAACAGAATCCGTATTACTCACAATGCCGCCCACCAGGGGACCCTACCCCGAGTGAAGGCTCGACTACGACTTCGCAGCCGAATGTCGTTCCGTCTGCATTGGTTCAGATGTATGACCGGTGTGGAGGACTTGGGTGGACTGGTCCCACGTCGTGCACTCCTGGGTCGACCTGCGAGGTCCAGAACGAGTATTACTCGTTATGTCTTCCGCTTGATGATGGTGACGAAGGAGGGGAAATGTTGAGTATATAAATAGGGTACCAATATTACTGCCTGCTTTTTCCTTTTCTTCCAGCTTTTCATTGACAGAAGTCGGTCATTGACGACAGACCGGCGTGAGCGAGCTGGGGGCAGATCCCATGATGAAGGCAATACCCGTTCTACCAGATAGCAGTGAGTAGCTTACGCGCAGCATCAAATTACCGAAATAGACTGAAGGGCACGGCTCTTGAACGTTGAGAGCGCATCTCGGGTCTGTGGACAGCCCCTCGGGGATTACATGTACCTACTCTTGTCTCCTCCCCTTGAACTTTCCTCCTCTTGCTCTTTAATATCCTTCAGCAGCACTTTCACGAGTATTTCCTCCCACCACTGACATACTCTGGTTCCTCAGGGAATGGCCATGGCCATATCCATATCCCGTTCTAGAGGATGCCTATGCTGACGCCACCTCTATACGATGGGATGGTATGCCGGCCACTTCTCCCGAAGTCACTTATGTCAGTTTTAAATACTTTGTCTTGAAAGACAAGCAAAGTAACGAGGGGCATGAGGAAGCGTTGATTATAGTCCGGGGGGGGGGAGTATAGCCATGTCCAATAGGGGTTAGGGTCTTTAGCACGGACCACTCCCTACAAGTAGAGGCCTTTCTAGATATTGATCACAGATGATAAAGTACAATTCGACCTTCTGGTATTACCTGGATTCAGACCGTTGTGGTTATCGAAGGCCGGAAAGTAGTTAGAAGATACTTATCAAGGTCACACTCAAGTCCACGGGTTCTGAGGAGACCGACCCATCGGAACTTCTTGTTGCCAACCGGCCCTGCATGTGGGGTTCACACTGCCAGGACAAACCACTGTGACGGAGCAGGAAGAGGAACAAACTTCCAGCGACAGATAATGGAGGGCAACCAAGATGAGATATCTCAAGACGCGGAACTCGTCTATCACTACCACCGCATGCACATGCCCCTCCCGAACAAGGCAGACGCCATCTTCACACTCTGCAGCCTAGACGTCCGTGTTGCCCACCGCGCCGCACAGCTATATTTTGACGGACACGGTCGATATCTCATCTTCTCAGGCGGCAGCGGTAAACTAACGGCGAGCCGTTTCACAAAGCCCGAAGCAGAAGTCTTCGCCGATATCGCCAGGGCCAAAGGTGTCCCGGAGGAGGCTATTATCGTCGAGCCGCAGTCCACGAACACGGGAGAAAATGTGCGTTTTACTTACGATATCATGAGGAGCCGGGGACTGCTTGGGGGTGAGAATGGCATTCGGACGTTCATATTGGTGCAAAAGCCCTACATGGAGAGGAGGACTTACGCAACCTTCATGAAGCAGTGGCCTGGCATTGATACGAGTGACGAGGGGAAGAGGGTCGAGTTTAGTGTTACGTCTCCACAGCTGGAGTGGTCACAATATCCGGATGAGGGGAATCCCCGGGATTTGGTTGTCAACATCATGGTTGGAGATCTTGTCAGGATTCGTGAGTATCCTGCCAAAGGATACCAAATATATCAGGATATTCCCGCAGGAGTATGGGCAGCGGGGCAGAGACTGGTTGCTGCTGGCTTCGATGACCATCTGCCTTGATCCTGCAGTTTTGTTGCGGCCTGGTAATCACAGGGGATAATCCGGATGTTGGGTCTGGGAGGGGACCAGCATCTTCACCAAGGGTAGCCTCCTCGGTAGTCCGCAATGATTATTAGATCGTATCGGGGGGACATCTGAGCTGCATATGGTTTGCGTTGCCAGTTGGTGCGTTGTTCAGCTAGATAGGACTTGCCTACTTGAGATACAGACGTATCTGACTTGCAAATGTGTGTATTCAACCAGTTACCACAACAAGAACCGTGCATAGAACCATCCACCCGCGGATTGAACATGGAAGCCTTTGTGCTGACTAGAGTCATAATTATATTGACAAGACGCAATACCCTTACTGCTCAGGTGCCAGGTCAACAATGTCCGGTCGGCTGAGCTCAAAGTCATCACCAGCCTTCTCAGTCAAATATGAGACAAACTCTTGATCCAAGATTGGCAGTTCACTTGTTGAACCCTTTTACCGGGCTGTTGAGAATAATGTGCGTCCTAGTTAGTATCTATTCTGTGACTGCTAGCCTAAAATCACAAATCGTTGGAAAGACTTACAGCGGGTCCTTGAGCAGAGTTCAGGCTTGGTGCTGGTGCAGGGACTTCCAGGGCCAGCCTCTCCAGGTCGTTGAAAGGATCAGTGTCCACGGTGGCCTCATCAGGCGGATAACTGGCCTCAGGGTTGATCCAAGCATCTTTGATGTTGCCAAGGTGAAACCGTGCTGGCCCGGCAGCCGACGACCACGGCGGTCGGTTCAGGCGCTCGAATTCGTGTTTGAAGCCTTCTTTGGCATTCCCTTGGACGTTGATGACCGTCCCGCAGCCATCATTAGCCTTGCTGGGAACAAAGATGAACCAATGGCCAGCAAACAGATAGCTTCTGTAGCAACACAGCCAGATTGTGCTATAGCCCGCTGCGGGCTCCTTGATCACCTTTCCCTCAAGTACGGTGGTTAGATCTGCGTTCGCGGGCTTTGAGGCTGTAGTAAAAGCGATTGGAAGAGGGAGAGGTGGAGGGGGAGGGGGAGTGTTCGTTTTTAGGGGTGTGGAAGGCATGCTGTATTGTCATGGAAGGATATGAGATCAAGAGCTGAGTACGAGAGCAAAGAGCTGAAGAGTATTGTATACCTCTAAATGGAAGGTGCTTCGTCGATAGGTGCCTAGATAGCCTTATACCCTGCCTTATGTCTGATTTGAGAGGAAAGGAAATGTTATATTCTCGTCACCGCCCTTGCTGCGCCATCTACAAGGGGATGTTTCCAGGCAGCCACTCGTACCCACAACCCACATATGCAGTGTTTGATAGACAAATTAGTGAGCATACTATCCACTATTGGTTACCTACCATTTCCTGCGACTGGGTAAAACCATTATTGTCTAAGGAGCCTTATTTACCTCTAGCTAGCTTAGTTGGCTGGGTCTACATACGTATGTTGCCCCTCGGATATATACACCCCAACAGCATTCTCCTTCGTGTGGAACGAACCTTGTAACCTTTCATTTTCCCATCTCTGATTCTCTTGTTTGCTTCTTCAGCTATACCAGCCCACAGTGTTAATTATGCAGTCAATACATTCTGAAATTAAGCCAGGGCCAAGCCATCTTTCCACATATTGTTATCACTGCACTGCTCACCTGGGAGCTCTCCAGGGCCCCGAACAAAACAAACTGGCCTCCGGTCTCTAGATTCCTAGCATGTCAACTCCGATTTCGAGCCAGCAGACGCGGTACCATTTGGAAGAGGATCTGACCCTTCGAAGCTCAGCTTTCTTCAGACGAAACATAACACCAAACTACCCAGTCCCCACGATGTTCGGGCCGCACATCTTGCTTCTAGGTGGAGCCAAGGAAACCCATTGAAACCCGAGGCGCCGCATATTGTTCAGTATATCGAGTTAGGGTTTGTGTCAAGTACAGCCAGAGAGTAAAATTGCTCGAAGCGCAGTCCCTTCACCTCATCGATGAGACTCCGCAAAGAATCTTTTCTGCTCCTGAAATCTACGGCTGGCACAAGGATGGGGATGATATGTTTATCTAGATGGAGCTTATCGACGGCGAAAGACTAGTCGATATTTGGTCTTCGCTGTCCGAGGTCGATAAGCGCAAGTTCTGCAGTGATCTCAATTTCACTTGCCTCGTCTAGAAGCGTTACGCCGGCCCCCCGGCCAAGAATCCATCGGTAAGCACTTCATTATCCTGAAAGCTCTGTGATCCTTCCACATCTTGCTGAACTAAAAACTTTGGAAGTAATACGAGAACCCGTGTTCCGGAACGCATGTTCCGGGATATAGAACTTGCTGGCCCCTTTCGACGGGTTAGTGAATTCCATCATTGCTTACCAGACTGAGAAACAGGAACTTTGAAGAATATCGTCCACAAGTCCCTGATGATCGCGATTTTCGGTCCATTCATGGGAATCTTCATCGGACAAACATACTGGTCAAGAGGGACCCAGCAGGCCCACCAAGAATTGCAGGCATTGTTATTGGGAAATGTCAGGATGGTATCCTGCGTACTGGGATTACAGCAAGGCCAGAGGGGTCTTGGATCATGAGGGAATCGCTGAGTTCGGGGAATATCTGGACTCAACATTGGTACCCAGTATGCGGAGGTGTTTGGTTACTGGCTATTCTTCGTCTACCGGCTTATTCTTTAAACGGAAGAGGACATACCTGTGTCAGGCGTTGCGGGTTCAACAAACGGTCGATAGAACTTGGCTTTGAATACACATGCAGAGGTATAGACAGTGGTGTACTTGCCGTTATTGCGGTTCACGAATTGGATTCAAAGGTAGACATCCGGACTCTCGACTATGTAGCCAACTGATGTTTCCTTCCAAGCAGCATCTGAAAAATCAGAGCGGATGATGGTAGCCCTGTGGCAATACACCCTGCAGACGCGCAACAGGTCTGTTGTCTAGTTAAGCTCTGGGGCTGCAGACAACTTCTGCCATGATTCGTCAGTGTAGTCGGAGATCCTTTTTTCGTCTTCGTCATCCCAGAGCGCTGCCAGAACTGTCCGCTTCCCCGTCCATGGCAACCTAGAATGTAGGACCGCATAGTTCTAGAATACGACTCAGCGGTGATCTGATTCCGATAATACTTGAAATAACCTACATCGAGCAACACTACGTCGCCCCGTTCCCACTTGACTAAAACCTGTGACGACTCCGCAATCGCAAGGGCTAGGTCGAGGTAGCGGCCCTCAATGACTGTCCCATCCCCGTACAGAGGAGGAGGGTGGTATGAGCCATCGTCGCCTCGATATGGGGGTTGCGTAGCCCCATGATGCTTGCTTCGACCCCAGGCGCTTGTGAGGTTACCGAACCATGTGGTAAGAGCGAAATCCTCGTGCTTCCTGATGACTGGTACTAGAGTCAGCCCCTGAACGCCGAGTCCTGTCGCTCGTTGGAAGCGCTTACTGGGAACGACGTGAGTGACACTCAGAGACCCATCTTCGTGCCACTCGAACTCGTGGCTGTGCCTTCTGACTTCTTGCTCTACCTTGATCCGTATTGTGCCCTCGTCATCTCCAGGCTTTACATGTTGCCCATAGGCATCGATGATGCTCGCTCCAGTAGACGACACCACCTTCGCGACCCCATACCGATATACGTATTTGACGCCTTTCTTTCGCAAATTCTCCACAAACTCGGGGACCTGTTCTTGCAAGGCTCTGGCTAGACCCAGTCCTGATATTATCGGAGTCTCGCCACCTGCGCATTTAAATCAGCTTGCAGTTCCCAGGCTCCGGGCTGGTGCTGTAATACCGCTTTCAGGGACCGCCAGCGCGGAGAAGCTTATCCACGCTGGGTGAATCTTTGACCATCCGTACTCGTTATGAGGCCAGATAGGCATTTCTGGTGGTCTTCGAGTTATCAGTCTCATTGGAGTTTCTATGCTCGTGAATTAGTCTGGGGCGTCTCACCCCTCGTTGGCTGTCTTGACGTTCTTTGCCAACACCGTTCTGATGGGCGGTCGGCCAACTTCCTCGTGGGCAACGAATCCGAAGGCATGGGCGATGTCACTGTAATCCTCTGGAGCCCTGACCGGCAGCCCACGGATGAGCAGTGCACCTCCATGTGCTTGACTGAGCCTCTTGAGCTCGCCTGAAGTGGCAAACTGTCTGATGGCGTCCACCGACTCTTGCAGCGTTGGCTCCCAGTCACCCGCCGGCCGCAATGCCAGGGGAAAGGCAGCGCTTGGCAACGAAGTGAAAGTCTGGATATCTTTCTGTCCCTCGAAAGAAAAGGGCTCGAGTCTATGGGGGATGGCCATTTTGGCAGATGTCACCCCTGTGTGATAATGTTGTGGTGTTGAAGGTGGAATCCCTAGACACCCACTTTGTGCATTTCATTGTCTTGGCTCGTTCTCATTCCCCCCGATATTCCCGGACCAGAGACCAAGTTTGTCCTTTCGACTTTCTCCTACTTGTGACGGGGAACCTATGCCGCAATTTTGTGATCTTCTCCGCTGTTGCCGGCCAGCAGCAGCTTCATTGGGCGGTATATGGTTACGCCATCTTGCCCCAAAATTACTACACGCGCCGAGCACTTCACGATGATCTCCTTCGTCAACAATCCGTTCCTGCAGAGGTTGCTGATCCACATGGCTAAGCCATGTTGGACAAGACATTTTATGCACATGAGGGCAGACTAATGAACCAGCGGTCATCTCATTTGTGACTCCTTTTCCAAATGGACGCACTTCAGCTGCCGACATCTCACAACCAGGAGTATCCAAGGCCAACAGCATGTCCAAAACTGAGAAGCAAGAAGTTATGGACCAAGATCCGGTACCAACGAACAATGGCGTACCCGAAACCATCGACGCTCCGTACAGCTGGCGCCGAGGCGTTTTCTTCAATGCCACCGTCGTCGGACTCACTGCCTTTGCAGCTCCAGGGCTATGGAACGCGATGCAATCAGTCGGTGCTGGTGGAGAGCAGACGCCATACCTGGTCATGTAAAATCCAATCTCGACCTTCTGTGGACATCCACTTCCTCAAGCTGACCTCCTAGCAAACCAACAGGGCCGGCAATGCTATCTTGTTCGCCACCATGACCGTGGCTTGCCTATCCGGGAGCATCGTGGCAAACAGATTCGGCCTAAAAGCAGCACTGATATTCGGCACCACAGGATACGTTCTCTATTCCGCAGCCCTGTACACCAACAACCGGTACGGAACCGTCTGGTTCATCTATCTAGGCTCTGCAGCGTGTGGGCTCAGCGCCGGCATCTTCTGGGCGGCCGAAGGATCCATCATGCTTAGCTACCCCGAGCCCGAGAAGCGAGGTCGGTATCTGTCCTACTGGCTTGCCTACCGAAACAGCGGTTCCATCCTGGGCGGGGCTGTCAACTTGGCTTTCAACTACACCGGACACACTAGGGGAAAGTTGGACTGGAGGACATATATCGTGTTCGTGGTCTTGCGTAAGTGACCAACCACACTTTTAACCTGATTTTGAGAGAAACCGGGCTAAACACCAACGCAGAATGTTTGGGTCCGGTGGTAGCGTCACTATTATCATCACCGCACAAAGTGCAGCGTAGGAATGGGACTCGAGTCCAGGTTGCTGAGCAGGTGTCGGATGCCGAGGAGCTCAAGGCACTCTTCAGAGCTGTTTTCCGTAAGGATGTCCTGTTGATGTGAGTCTTGTCTGGCTGGCAATATTGAAAGTTGGTATTCCGAGCGAGAGAGAAGGTGCTGATATCCCTCGCGCCGCAGCCTGCCTTACTTCTTTTACGTGGCCTTTGAACTTCCTTACAACAGCTCCTACCTGTCGCTATATTTCTCTGTTCGCTCGAGAGCACTGGCCTCTTTGGTTTCCGCCCTTGCACAGGTGTTCACCACACTTCTATTCGGTGCATTCCTAGACTGGACGACTCTCAGTCTGAATAGACGCGCGAGGTACGGCTACATATTCATGATGGCGCTGGCCGGAGGCTGTTGGATCTGGGGCACTATTGTGCAAGTTGAATATACTAAGGAGGCCCCCTCGTTGGACTGGAGTGAAGGTGGATTCGGAAGAGGATGGTACTATATTTTCCCTGTTTCTCCTCCTTTTTGGCCTGTTCCAGTGTCTCTAGGGGTACCTCATCGGTCCTTCAACCCCACGGTAAGCCCTTGCAACCGTAAAAGACGCTTGAGAAGTACTCATTCCTGTGCGAGGGCTATATCATGAGACTGGAAGCCCCCAGGTTACTTACATCGGGCTTGTGAGATACCGGACCCTTGGAGCAGTGTCCTATTTGTCGTGTGTTCTTGCAGAAGACTGTTTTACTGACTAGAAGAAATAGGGCTCTCTACATCTTGTGGTCCATCAACTTCAGCCTTGCATATAACTACGGCTTTTGGCTCATAGGCCTCATGGCAAGGGACGCAAAAGAGATTGTCCGGTACAGTAAGTAACCCCGGGAGTTCTTTATCTCTTACTACAGCAAAATTGCTTCGGCACCTGGACTAGGTGGTTCTCAGCCAAACTTGGACTGTTCTCTTTTCTATTCGTTGTTCCCTTCCCCCGTAAGAAGTGAATACTAACCTCGGATACTGTAGTGTCGATTGCGAGGGCGGTTGAGGCGGCCGGCCAGTGTATTGCAAGCGGAATTAGCTCCACATCTGCACCGGTGAGTAGGATTCTCTTAGACGCACATCGCGGGACTAATACTTCTGTAGCTGACCGTGCCACTGGGTCTGAACTTTGGCCTATGGGGAGTCGTTGCTGTCCCTGCGTACCTTGTGGCCCGGCGAGCCGGAGTAACTCATTGCGGCCCTGAGAAGCTTGTGGCCTCAGACTAAGTGGCGAGTGATCTGGACCAAACCAAGTCGTGTAGTTCAAATTACTAGTTAACGTACGCACTTAAGGGGATCAATACCCTCCTTCAAGTTCATCTGAAGTCGTCTTCTGGTGTCGATCCGCTCCTCTGTTCGGTCGACCGCAAACTAATCTTGGGTAAACTCCCTTCATGAATGGTTTCCTGACCACCCCCAACCAGTCGTCCCAGATAGGCCTGCCTTATCCCAAAAACTCGCCTTTCGTCCTAGCCAAAATGTCATCATAATAAGGCTGAAACGCCAACCACCCCTTCTCCGGCCCGCCAACACTCCTCGCCGAGTGCTCACACTCGTACTCGTTGATCAGTATCTTCTCATACCCAGAACCCGCAGCCGCCGCATCCACCAGCAGCTGAGCTTGACAGGTCCGATCCATACTCATGAACCAGAAGGCGGCCTCATCGACACTGCCCCCCACAGTCAAGAGACCGTGATTCTGCAATATCACGGCCTTGCCCCCACCTAGAGCCCCCGCGATCCTCGCCCCCTCGTCCGCGTCGACGACAACGCCACCAAAATTGCGATAGACGTCGTGGCTCTTGTAGAACCGAAGGGAGTCCTGGGTGATCATCTCCAACTCCCTCCCAAACACACTAAAGGCCTTGCCATGGACGGAGTGCGCGTGGCACGCGGCATGAACGTCGGGTCTGGCCCTGTGGATGGCACTGTGGATGGTAAACGCGGCAGTGTTGATGGGCTCGTTCCCCTCGACAATCCTGCCCTCCTCATCAACGAGGATCAGATCCGACACCCTGATTTGAGCAAAGTGCATGCTCAGCGGGTTCAGCCAGAAGTGATCCGTCAGAATGGGGTCCCTGACACTGATGTGACCAGCAACGCCCTCATCGTAGCCCCTCTCGGCAAAGATGCGGAAGGCGGCTGCCAGATGGGTCTTGCGGTACTGGCGCTCTTCCTCTAGGGTGGCGAACTGGGGATATGACCTGATTCGGAGGTCAAGGCCGGCTTTTGTCTTACCGAGGGACTGGACTGGTGTCGGTGCTGCCCGCTTGGGAGTAGACGTGGGCGGTGTTGTCGACGCCTGGGCTGAGGCATGGGACCGGAGGTTGCTGGAGATGGTGAGATGCCGTCGAGCTGGCAGCGATGCCCACGTCCTTGGGGATGCTGCTGTCGCCAGTGACGGAGCCCTCAGGGAACTGGCTGGACGGCGAGAGACCAGGACAACCTGGCTCAGGAGGCGAGTCATGACGATGGGTGTATTTGGTGTTTTTCAATATCGAGAAAGAGGGAACAACGAGACGCTCTAGAGTGGATTCCCACTTACATAACAGTTGAGTACAAGACAAACTACCTAGTACATATATATATACAGTCTGTCAGTGTGTTGATCCGGCACCGACGTGGTTCTGGACATTGATCTGGCCCGCGTACAGTACCTGCACGCAATCAACCCCGCAATTGATCCCACATCGCATTGCCGGCACCGAAACCTGGGGTTGATGTTGCTTATTGCTTATTAAGTAATTAAGTAATTAAGGTCGCCGGGACCGTATTCCGGATGGTTATCCCCGGACGGTGCCAGGCCCGTCCCGGTGTGTCGTAGCTGGCCGTCCCAGGGTTCAAGATCATGTTCCAAGAAGGTTCCAAGGTTCCAAGGTTCTCAAAGCCTGGGTAATCGGGGATCAAGTATTGGTGGTTTACATATACTGAGGTAGACTCTGCTATGCTATACTAAATGTATCATATAATTAATTAGTATATATGGACTGGACTATTATCTTAATTAGTTAAATAAGCTTTTAAGCTTTTTTGTTATTATCACGTGACGTCATTAAGTCCTAACAAATATGTAAAGTGAAACGGTCCAGATGCACGCGCCTTCCTCACCGCAGTTCCCACCGGCCGCCGGCTCCCGGCCTGAACCGTAAAAAAGCAAAAAAAACAGCCCCACTATGATCTTGGGCAGTGACGATTTGCACTGATGCATGATGCTGATGCAGCGTGTGCTGTGCTGTGCTGCGCTGCGCTGTGCGTGCCTGACTGTTAAACTTGTCCATTGACCTCATCTCACCTTAATTTAGCTCAACAACTTTCCTCAGTACCACCACCCAACATTCATCGTGGTACGGTCTCAACTCCCTGGGAAATCCGAATAAACGACCCTTTTACAATGTAATATGATATGCAAGAGCTCATCATAATTTGGTCTGATCATATCACTGGAGGGGTTTAAACTTTGGCATCTTCTATCGTCATCCTCATCGTCATCCGCATCCTCAATTCTCACCCAACACCTGGGCAGTCTCTCACCATGTCTTCACATCGCGACACCCCAGACCCCTTCGACCGCCTCCACACCGAGTCCCCCATCCAGAGAGATGAGGGCGAGCAGGAGCGCATGGCCGCCGTTGTGGCAGAGCACTTGCCTGACGGATACACCGCGGCCTTTGACGGCTTCGACCCTGTCGCTCCAGCCCCTCAGCAAGAGGCGGCAGCCCCCAGCTCAACTTCCCTCCATGGCAGGGCCGACGACGATGACTTCCCAGCCGAATCCTCCCTCCGTCTCCAGGGTGGTGATATCCATCGCGACCTGTTCAAAATCCCCGCCCAAAAACAGCATTCGGGCATCCAGCGCTCCATGACCTTTTCCCACCCAGAGCGGACAGAGCTCCCGGACGACCACTTGACCATCGCCGAGATCAACCAGATCCAGGGCTTCCGTCGCCATCATGTCTTGCAGCACCACAGGCGGCCGCGCACCGGCTTCTCTGGTGGCGCCAGCATCCCTGTCACCCGGAACTTTGTCGAGTTTCTGGACCTCTACGGTGCCTTTGCCGGTGAAGATCTTGCCGACTCCGACGACGAGGACGCCATTACCACAGATGATGAAGCCACCCCGTACGACCAGGCTGAGGATGAACAGCAGCCGACTGAGAACAGCCCTCTGGTCCGTCGTCGTCCCAAGAACCTGCGCAGGAGGTCCTCCCGCGTGTTGAGGCAGCAGGGCAATGCGGGCACCACCCAGACCTTCTTCACCCTGCTGAAGGCTTTCATAGGAACCGGTATCATGTTCCTCCCCAAAGCCTTCAGCAACGGCGGTATCCTCTTCTCCTCGCTGTGTCTCGTCTTCATCGCTGCTATCTCCATGTGGGCCTTCCACCTCTTGCTCAAGTGTAGGACGGCAGTGGGCGGAGGTTATGGTGAGATCGGGCAGGCCATCTCCGGCGACAAGATGCGCAGTGTGATCTTGGCAAGCATCACGCTCTCACAGCTGGGATTCGTGTGCACGGGACTGGTCTTCGTGGCGGACAACTGGTTTAGCTTCCTGGCTGCCGTCACCAACGGGGCCAACCCCCTCGGCACCAAGTCCCTCATCGCGCTCCAGGCGCTGCTGCTCATCCCGCTGAGCTTCATCCGCAACATCTCCAAGCTGGGCTTCGCCGCCACCCTCGCGGACGTCTTCATCCTGATTGGGCTCTGCTACATCTGGCAGTTCGACTTCGGGTATCTGGCAAACCACGGTATCCAGCCATCCGTCCGGCTCTTCAACCCCAGCGCGTACACCCTCACCATCGGCGCGTCCATCTTCACCTTCGAGGGGATAGGCCTCATCATCCCCATCCACGCGTCGATGCGCTCCCCCGAGAAGTTCGAGAAGCTGCTGGGCATCGTCATGCTCATCATCACCTGCATCTTCACCTCGGTCGGCGCGCTCTGCTACGCCACCTTCGGGTCGGACACGCAGATCGAGGTCATCAACAACTTCCCGCAGGAGTCGAAGCTCGTCAACGCCGTGCAGTTCATGTACGCCCTCGCCGTGCTCATCGGCAACCCCGTCCAGCTGTTCCCGGCCATGCGTATCCTCGAGGGCAAGTTCTTCGGCCACCGCAGCGGCAAGAAGGACGTCCTCACCAAGTGGAAGAAGAACGCCTTCCGGACCGGCCTGGTGTGCCTCTGCTGCGCCATCTCCATCGCCGGGAGCGCGAACCTGGACCGCTTCGTCGCCCTCATCGGCAGCGTGGCCTGCGTCCCGCTCGTGTATGTGTACCCGCCTTTCCTGCATTACAAGGGAGTCGCAGATACGAAGGTGCAGAAGGTTGCCGACTTGGTGCTGGTGGCGTTGGGAGTGGTGGGGATGGTGTACACGACTGCTATCACGGTTTTCGACAGCTTTATGTGATGCCATCGTTGATGCGCATTTAAAGTCGGAGAGACGTGAACATGAATTGAGACGAGAATGGAAACGAGTGAGAGACAGGGAGAGTGGGAGGAAGAAAGACAGAAGGAGAGGAGATCCGCATGCATGGCTAGTTTGGATTGGATTATGTATTGACTTTGGAAAACGCATTTGAGCGGCGCTTTTGGGCATGATTGGCTTCAAGAGACATACAGTAAAAATGGAGGAAAGACACACAAGAATGGTACGGATCAGGATATAGACTGGGATGGGAAAATATTTGGTCGGGGTGTGTGTGCTAGGGGCGCGTTGTCATTGTCATCGACCATCGTCGACAACACTTAGTGACCAATTTATTATTTACCATCCAGATCGGACCACGAACTATGAAGAGTCTAGCTAATCACCTCCGGTTGCAAGTCGAGGAACAGGCAAGAAGAATAACTCTTAGAGGGCGGATTAACACAACTCAGGGGGCCCGTCAACCTTGCCATAATCGCACGAGGGGTCGTGTATCTGCACTGGAGCGTCGTAAGCTGTTACCGGTACATGTTTAAGACAAACTTAGGGAGTCTCAACACTTCACAATCTGCAAACGCGCACAAGCAACTCGGATATTCAATGTGCTCTACGCGATCCAGCGCCGCATGTCGCTGATATCGCTAATCTCAGGGAGAGGGCCGGCCTTGGTCCCGTCCAAAGCCGGCGCACGATGGCTCATCACCCTCATCGTGGCGAGCACCCTCTGCTCCTTGATATATCTCTATCACAGTGACGCCGACACCACATTCTTACAACATTTACTACCCAACACCAAACCAGACCAGCCAGATATACCCAATCCGGAAAACCCATCAAGCCCCCCAAGCGTGATACCACCACCATCACCACCGCCATCACACAACACACACCACACCCGCCCGCCATGGATCGACACGCCCGCCGCCTTCGACACCTCACAGCTCACAGAAGCCTACACCCCCACAAGCGCCCTGCCGGACAGGCCCCTGGCGCTGCACCCGCTCCTCTCATCAGCCATGGCCCACTTCCTCGCCCGCCCGATCCTGACGCACTCCCAGGCCAGGCCGCAGAACGAGGCCGCGTGCCCGCGGGCCCAGCTCGACATGCAGGTCAACGCGGACCAGCTGCGGGGCGAGCAGGCCAACTGGCTCGCCGTGGACGCGGCGCGGATCGCGGCCATGCGGACGGGGGCGCTGGAGTACCTGGAGGGGCGGTCCGGGGCGGAGGGGGAGGATGCCCTGGTCGGGCCCGGGAGGTCTGCTGTCGGCCCGGACGGGCAGGAGCGGGCTGTGGCTGTCAGGAAGGGCTCGCGGGGGGTTGTGCTGGCGGCTGGGAACCACGGGACTGTGGAGAAGGCGTTGATGTGCATCAAGGAGATGCAGAGGCTGGGGTGGACGGGCGGGGGGATCGAGGTGTTTCACTTTGAGGGTGAGATGACGGATGGGAAGCAGAGGGCGGAGTTGGAGAAGCTGGGGGTGACTATTCGTATGGTATGTTGAAGCGATTATTGCCCAGGTGTTTGCTGCTGGGGTGCCATTTCCCACGGTTATACGTACCCAGTATCCCTTCTTCACAGCGGACATCTTACTCACATCCCTTACCACGACAGGTCTCAACCAAGAAAGCCCCCAACCAGTGGAAAAACTTCGAGCTGAAAGCCGAGTCGATCCTGCGCAGCTCCTTTGACGAGGTCCTGTACCTCGACTCGGACAACGTGCCCCTCTCAAACATAACAGCTCTGTTCGAGGCGCCGCTCTTCCGGGATCCCAGTGGGGGCAACGCCGTCTTCTGGCCGGACCTCAACCGCGACCACCCGGACAATGCCGTCCACCGGCTGCTGGGCATCCCTTGCCACGACGCGTGGGAGCTGGACAGCGGGCAGGTCCTCATCGCGAAGTCGGGTAACGAGGGCCTGAACCTTGCGGCGCTGTACCTTGCGCAGTATATGGCGGAGGAGGGGAGTTTCTGGTTTAGTGGTGGTGATAAGGATACATTGTAAGTCAATCCCTTCTACAACCTCGGGCACAAAACACACACACACACAGACACAACAACATCTCCGTCTCTTGAAACCTAGAATATGTGCTGACCAAGACACAGCCGCTACGCCTTCCTAGCCCTAGGAATCCCCTACACCCCCGCCCCGCGCTGGCTCTCCCTCCTAGGCAACAACCTAACCCCCCAGAGCACCATCTTCTGCGGCGCGGCGATGCTCCAATACGGGCTGACCCCGCCTCCCACCCCAGACCACGCCGACCCGGCCGACCCGACCCACCCGGCACCCCTCTTCGTGCACGCCAACCTCCTCAAGCACCAGAGCGGCGTGCGGCGCGGCGGGAGGTTCACCCTGCTCCGGCGGCTCTCCCCGCTGCAGGACGACGTGCGCGCGGGCTACGCGCCCGCGACGGCGCTGCACGGCGTCGCCGGGGGCGGGAAGCCGGTCGGGGGCAGGGGGCTGTGCAGCGACATCGCGGCGTTCCGCGACGGGGCGGACGTCGAGACTGTGGACGCCGGGGGGGCGTTTGGGGGCGCCCTGGGGGGGTTCGAGGAGGTGTATTTTGGGTATCCTGGTACTCGGCCTGGTGTCTGGAGGTAGATAGCTGTTTGTTGCGTGTATTTTTACGTGTCGTTTGGCTATGAGATGTGATTTGATATGTGCGAAGGGGTGACTTGTCCTTCGAAGTACCTGGGTAGGATATTGGGAGCCTCGACTGTTCAACTCTTCCGGATACTGCAGAAGGATGTGAAATGGCCTGGGACTAGTTGCCATGGATTGTAGGCTGAGTGATAAGGCCAACCCAAATACTGGTTCAGATGCTCAAGCGTGTTCGGATGCGACGCCCTGGTGATATATTTTGTAACCTAGTCAGCATAGGACTGATGGCCGACTACAGCCTGTCTGACGATGATGTTATGATGATGTGGAAGCAGAGGGATGAAGTATGTCAGGAAGACACGAAGATAGTCGGGATATGGTTGCTGTGATATTGCGGCTTCCAACGTAGGACTGGGAAAGTGAGATTCCCATTGATATATCATTGACTCCTGGGAATCCTGAAGGCAAGTACATCAGGCATGTTCAACTCATCAACGCACGTTCGTGAAATCCTGAAAATTAGTTGCAAATGGATGGCATTTCTGTGTATCCCATATATGCCTCAACCCAGGACGCGCAAGTACCAGTCCCGTCTTCCTGCGTCTATCTATCCAGCAGCCAAAACCCCGCTGGAGAGGGAAAACCGAAATAAAAACACCCGCTAACTCCACGCAATGCTTCTCCTGTATCTGTATCTTCTGCTTCTAACAACCCTCATGCTCAGGCACCGTCTCATCCGTAACATTCCCACTGCTATACTCCTTCACACTACTATAGTCCCTCCCAACCCCATCATCCCTAACATCCCCCAACCAGGTCGCCATAGCCCTGACAGCCTCGCCATACTCCACCCCCAGACTATCAGGCGCGTTGAACGGCAGCGGCTTGTCCCACGCATGCTTCGCCTCGCTGACGACCCTCACACCCACCTCCTTGCCCCTCTTCTTCAGCCTGTCCGCGAAGCGCTTGCCCTCGGCGAGGAGCATGTCGTACTCGCACAGGCACAGCTGGACGGGGGGCAGCCTGTCGACGAGGTGGTCGGGCATGAGGCCCGGGGAGAGGAGCGGGTTGTCGAGCTGCGACTTGAGGGCCTTGGGGTATATGTAGCTAGCGTCGAAGATGTCGGTCAGGGACCGGGGGAGCGTGAGCTCGGGCTTGACGCAGGTGAGGCGCTTCCTCGGGCGGGACATGGTCCAGTCGAGGAGCGGGTAGAAGAGCATCAGGCCTACGGGCTGCGGGATCGAGGCGCTCGCGGCCTTGGGTATGGTGCCGCCTTGTTCGCCTGAAGACAGGGATAGCATCTCCATGGACTGGGTGAGGGCGGGTTCCAGGTCGTATCCGCGGTTCTTGTGATCCTGTAGCAACACCCAGCTCGCCAGGGCTAATGTTCCGCCTGCCGAGAAGCCGCTGATGATGATCTTGTCGGGGTCTATCCAGAACTCGTCGGCTCGTCGCCATATCTGTAAAATCGCATCGGCGCAGTCCTCGACGGGGGTGGGGAAGGGGTAGCTAGGCGCCAGGCGGTACTCGACAGAGAAGACGACGGCGCCGAGGGCCTGCATGACTGCCATGGCCCACCGCCCATCGTCGGTCCCCTGGCCGAGGCAGAACCCTCCGCCGTGGAAGTTGATGACAGCTGGTCTTCGGGATCGAGGATCTGGTTGTGGGTTCAGTGTAGATGGGATCTTGTCCATCGGGTTCTCGATCGGGCCGGAGGGTGTGGTCGGCAAGGATATGGAACTCCTGGACCTGAGCGATTTGGATGATTTGAAAGACATGCGGGAGGAGATTCGTGACAAGGACGGCCTGCGAGACTTGCCCGTGTCACCATCGAGCATGGAACCTCTGGAAGAGAAGCGTGACAGGGACGGCTTCAATCCCCCACCGTTGCTCGGTACCTTGAGCATGCCGTCGGTGCTGTCTCCGTTGCTATTCTCGCCGTGGCCGTTCTTCTTCAGCTTGTTCTTCACCGACCTCACGCTCTCTCTGGAGCTCTTCCTCGACAGCGTCCTCGGCGGATCGGGCGTCCAGACTTCCGTTTTTATCTTCTCCTTGCCGCTGTATTCCTTGGAGAGTGTGGAGTCGAAGTAGACGGTCTTGTGGGGTGATGGTACGGAGGGCGAGGTCATGTTGCCCATGCCAAAGGCGATGGAAGCACCGGCGCGGTATGCATATGCGCGTGTCGCAAGGGTCCATCGTGATGACTGCTCGAGGGGGTTGTTATAGACGTCGGTGGAGGGTTCATTGATGGCGTCGATTGCCTCCTGTCGCAGGTCGGGCTGCTCAGCCAAGGGGGCGATGGCAGCGTCGGACATGTCGTAGTCGTCGTGGTCGTCGTCGTGGTCGGTAGAACTGTCGTGACTGTGGAGCTTGGTAATGACAGACTTATCGTGGGTGGATGGATCTGAACAGTGAAAGATTTGAGATGGTTAGGTATGAAGCGAGACAACAAACAAACACACATTCAATGAATAAAGATCGATAAATGATAGGATCGGCGGGTTTTCATGGTGTAAGGAAGAACCGGGGGTACGTCACGTTACGGTGTTGATGGGGAGATGAGGAGGGAATATCATCGGTGGTCGACGTCGGTTGTTCATTGTGGTGGTGGTTCAGGGCCATTGGCTGGTTGGGAGGACAGGCCTGCATGCAGGCTGAATTTGGTGATGTTTGGTTGGCTGTTCTGGCTGTGTGGATGACGGTGACCACTGACGGGGTCTGTGTGGCTCATCTCCTTCCTAAGATCGTGTGATCGTCCAGAATGACTATGCACTATACAATACAGTGTTGTAAATACGGAGCTGCAGGAGGTATGATATGATATGATATGATATGATACTTCTTCGTACATATGATCCAGATAAATGAATGTGCAGGCAGGTCATTCTTCAAACAGACGCTGTGCAAAGCAAGATCATCAGGGCGGCACTGCCACACTCTGCGACACCTGGCAGTCATGGCAGTCCTGGCAAGCCTGGGCACCACTACCACATGCAACTAACTACCTACCTAGGTAGGTAACTCATCAGGCCAGTCAGGCCGCTTCCCTTCCCGACTTCAGGGAGTCAGTCAGTCAAGTAAGTTAAGTCAGTCATCCAAGGTTCCAAGGTTCCAAGGTTGTCACAGTTGAGGGCAAAACGATATGACGTCAAGGTTCCAGACCGTCGGGAGTGGGACGTCAGGGACATTTGATGGATTTGATGAGTGGGGTAAAGTGCATGCGTATGTAATCAGTACCCCTGCAGCACATGTTACTCAAGTGCTACCTAAGGAGGCACGGGCCAACATTGACGTCGTTATGGAAATTCGAAGTGGGGGAGCATTTGGTCCGGGCACCCGGGAGATCGTCGATGACATAAGCGGGGTAATCGCACTTTCATATTGCTTAGGTAGTTTGCAATCCGTACTCTCCTTCTTATCACCTCTTTTATCGCCTCGCCTCCCTCTTCATCATCATCAAATCTGCCAGCCCAGCCAGCCGCCAGCCAGCCTGCCACCACACCCCATGTTCAATATTGCATCCTCGCATGAAGGATTGCTCTGATTTGATCAAGGCTTCCATCCCCGGTCGATTTGGGGTCGCTCTGGACTGCAGTTCGGGCCAGGGTCATCTGGCAACAGATACCGTCACAGATGTTAGCGATGTATGAGACCATGGCGATGACCGGCAAGGCCGGCAGGGACTGGCGATGGCCTCCTCTCTTGAACCGATAAATACAGTACCATATCGATAACACATGTGTCACATGGACATCTGGGATCGCGAGACCGAGTAATAAGCTTCGGAATTAGTAGGGCTGAGTTGCCATGTTACCGGGCTTCTCCGTTGCCTCCCATTCGGTTTTTCTCGTCTTTTCTGTTCCATTCTGTCGACTTCCGTTACATCTCCGGGCAGTCCGGGGCCGGCCTTTTCTTGAAGCCCGTCCCAAGGTACTGTACATGATGAACTCGGTATGTATCGTATACCTTCGTGGTGTTAGTTACTCTTGTCTTTTTGACGAGGATTCGTCGTTGTTATTGATTCATGGTTATTCGAGAAACGTCTGTTCTGTGGTTCACAAATTAAACCATGACAGACAGACAGACCAAACAGCCAGACTGTTCCAGGGGCATTTGCTCCGGGCGTTGCAACATCATCATCTCCCAATTCCTACCCAATTTCTAGTCTATTTCGATGCGTCCCGCCATTTAATCTTCCGCGGGAATCAATAAATCAGCAAAGCCAAAGCAAGTCAGTTTGGCGGCAGGTGGCCGGGGAGGAAGGCCAAAAAAAAAGAAACATTCAAGTACACAGTACCTGGCACTTACACCACAACAACGTCATAAGATCCACTTTACCATCAAGGACTGTTGACGTGCATTCCTGGTTCAGCCGTTCCAGCCGTTCCATGCTCGCTTGTCCACTGAGACGTTGATTTTCCACACACGATCAGGAGGCGAACCCAGCGCATCTTACAACTACCTAGGTAATACTGGTAAAGTTCCTCTACACGCGGACTCCGATGACTCCGACGACGAATCACTCATGCACTAACGCGGGAATCGCGTGGAACTGCCGGTGCCGGAAATCAAGGTTAGGTTAGCACGGAACTAGAAGACTGTACAGTCAGTACGTATGTGCGTATCTGCGCATGTACCGTGGTACTTGCAACAGTATGTCATCTTTCTCAATGCTTTCTTTTCCAAGCTTAATATAACCCACACAATACATCGCCGTCCTCGTGTCTTACTTTCCTGTCTCTTTTCCCATCCTCTCATACAACAGAGTATTCCCTTTTTACATACCGTGATACCCCCCCAATCTCTCATCTTCATTTGATACCCTGATTCCCATTCCATTGTCTTGCCTTCAGTGGCCATATCGTGACACTCATCAAACCGTTTTGCCACGGATTTAGTGTGTCATCGAGACGTCATCTCTTGCTTCCGTGACAACCAAGGGAAATCACCGTCAACAGCACCGTTACCGTTACCGTCACCGTCACCGTTACCGGCAACACAGCCAAAGTCAAGGCCACACAAACAGAAACGGCAAGCGAACAAGCTCGCCAACAACACCGCCGTCACCAACAATAATAGCGAGGAAGTCCAAGCCCGTTGGCTGTCTCCCAAGATGACGGCCCTCCACGATTTTCTGAGGACCATCTCCCCACGCACAAGCGTAGACGGAAGCGCCAGAAGTAGCGCCAAAAAGGCCAATGGCCATGGACAAGCCAGTTCCACCGACAGCAGGTCGAGTCTGGGCCAATCCAGTAGACGCACCGAGGACAAACGCGCAAGAAAGCAGGAGAAGGCACAGAGGCTTCAGCAGGAGAAGGAGAGGATCGAAGAGAGACGCAAGATGGAAGATCAGCTTGCAATGCAGGAAGAGGACGAGGAGACGCGCGCCCGCTATGGTTGGGCCATGGATGCCAAAGAGCTCATGACCATCGAAGAGGTTACTCACATCGCCGAGGGGCAGGAGGTCACCTTCCGTGCCCGCATACACCACCAGCGCAACATTTCCAAGCACCTCGATTTCATCCTTTTCCGCGACCAGACTCACTCCATCCAGGGTGTCCTCCAACATGACACCCCCCACTTCGTCAAGTGGGTGCAGCGCCTCGACCCAGAGTCCCTTGTTCAGGTCACCGGCACCTTGCAGACGCCCCCCGTGCCAGTGCGCTCCGCGACCGACCACAATATGGAAATCAAGATCTACTCGATCCATCTGGTCAATCCTGCCCACGATCTGCCATTCGACAACTACGAGCCTCCCGAGACTACCCAATTGCGCCTGTCGAACCGCATTCTCGACTTGCGCCACCCCAGCAACCAGGCCTTGTTCCGCATCAGGCACATGGTGACGAGAATATTCCGCGAGGTGCTCGAGCGGGACGGCTTCATGGAAATTCAGACACCAAAGCTACAACCCTCTGCCACTGAAAGTGGCGCCGAGGTCTTCAAGGTCAACTACTTTGGACGCCAGGCATTCTTGGCGCAGAGTCCACAGTTGGCAAAGCAGATGACCATATCTGCAGATTTCGGAAAGGTGTACGAGGTAAGTCACAGTCATTCCTGTAATCCCAGTTAGTTTCTTAATATGGCCAGTGTTAACTAACATTTATCCTATACAGATCGGTCCCGTCTTCCGAGCCGAAAACTCCAACACCAAGCGCCATCTCGCCGAGTACACCGGTCTCGACATCGAAATGGCCCTCCAACACGACTACCACGAAGTCATCTACAAGATCGATGCCTTTTTGAAAGAGTTTTTCCGTGCTCTCCAAAACATGCCCGAGCTACAAATTGTCCGCGAGCGTTGGCCATCCAAGGACCTCGTCTGGCTCGAAGAGACCCTCGTTCTCCCCTTCAGTGAGGGCCTCCAGATGCTCCGTGACGATGGGATTGAGGTGGAAGAAGAGGATCTTTCCACGCGCAACGAGATTCACCTGGGTGAGCTCATCAAGGCGAAGTATAACACCGACTACTACATTCTCGACAAATTCCCTGCCAACGCCCGACCCTTCTATACCCACAAGGATCCCAACGACCCCAAGTGGACCAACTCCTTCGATATCTTCATTCGCGGCCAGGAAATTTGCTCCGGCGGCCAGCGTATCCACGACGCCGTCAAGCTCCGCGAGAACATGCGCGAGGCAGGCATAGGAGAGGACGGCATGGAAACTTACCTCGCAGCCTTCGACCTAGGCGCACCACCCCACGGCGGTGCTGGTCTGGGCTTGGAGCGTATCCTGGCTTGGTCTCTCGAACTCGGCGACGTGCGCTACGCCACCCTCTATCACCGTGACCCCAAGTCCCTCCCCGAACGGTCGGCTCGTCTGCCACACCCCGAGTGCGACACACGGCACCCCTTGCCAGAAGGCATCGACGAGTATCCGCTCGAAAAGCTGATTGCCAACTATGGCGACGCTTCCAACACATCATGGTTGGACGAGCGGTTCGAAATCTGGCACCACAGCACCACCGGCGCTGCGGTAGGGTACGTCCGTCAGGACAACAAATACGCCATGGTGGCCGGCGATCCGCTTTGCGACCCATCTCAGAGCGATTTGATTGTCAAGGACTTTGTGAAGTTCGTCGAGAAGGACTTGAAGCTCACACCCGTCTGGTTGCTCGTCTCCGAGTCAGTGCAAGAAGTCCTTGGTCGACAGCTGGGATGGCGCACCCTCACCTGTGTAGAAGAGCAGCGCGTCGACGCCGACAAGCACGCTGCCGGTCCCCACGGCCGCGAGGCGAGAAAGGTCGAGAGAGAAGGCATCAAGATCCATGAGTTGAAGCCCGATAACGACTTTATGAAGAGAGCGGATGCCTCTATCGAGAGGTGGAAGCAGCACAGGACTGGCAAGAAGCAAGTCCACCTGACCGAGATCCGGCCATGGGTCGACATGGAGCACCGCCGGTACTTTGCCGCCGAGAAGGAGGTCGAAGAGGACGGCAAGAAGACGAACAAGGTCGTGGCGATGGTCGTGTTCGCCCAGCTCGCGCCCCGCCACGGCTGGCAGGTGAAGTGGGCGCTCGACTTCCCCGGGACGCCCTCGGGCATCATCGAGGCGACGGTCATGACCGCGCTCGCCGCCGTCAGCGGCCCCGTGACGTTCGGCGCCGGCGTGAGCGAGAAGCTGATCCCCGGCGCGCACCTGGGCGGCGTGAGGGCCAAGTTCCTCGCCAAGACGTACGACACGGTCGTCAAGAGCCTGAGGCTGAACAAGAAGAGCGAGTTCCGCGAGAAGTTTGGCGCCTACGGCGAGCCGGTCTACGTGTGCTACCCCCGGATGGGCCTGGGCGTCAGGGACTTCAAGTACATCATCCAGTTCTTCGAGGACTAAGAAGCTGCAGCTTGGCAGCGACGGCCGGCTCTAATGGTATGGAGGAAGTAATGGGGAGGGGGAGGTCTGACGATATCCACATGATGGTTGCCGTCTGGAACGGGCCCAGCGGAGGGAAGTGAGGTTTTACTTTTGAGCGGTGTCTGGTGTTTTTGGTTTTATGTTTTCCCGCCTTTCTCCAATGTTGGCCTCTCCAGCGATAAAAACGAGTACCCCCCCTCCTGAAAGCATCATTCGATTATACCATACATGCGTTGGGAAAAGAAAAAGTGTAATGAGGAGAAAGAGATAGATGAGCAGAGATACCACACCACGAGCCTTTTTCCTTTTGTTCAAAGTTACATAGATTCCCTCTAATATCATGAATCTATACACTATAATCAGATACGCCTTGCTGTGTGAGAGTATAATCATGGGGTGAATTAAGTGTGAAATTATTACAGTAACAAGGGACTGAACTTTTCCTCACCTAACTCCCTTTTTGTCGAAATTCATACCACTACCTAGGAGAAGGAGAAAAAGTACAGTTTGGAAAGTAGAGACATTAACATTAGGGAGGGAGGGTGCATGTCTTTTGGGCGCTTCTCTTCCGAACTATTGTTCTTTCGATGTTCCGTAGTCTCCTGGACATATTCGCACCGATTCCTTGGGGATGAGCTTGGCGTGACGAATCGTTCTCGCCTTGCTCTTCTCTGGAACCACCCTACCTCTCCAATCTTCCTTGAAACCCGTTAGGGCAGTACAATAATCCTTCGCGGCCTCATCTACTTGTCTCTCTAACTCTCCGCTGATAACTAATTCTGCCTTGATGATTCCACTCCACGGCCTCAAGTGAACTTTGTCTGCTGATGACCCGGGATTTTCACAATGTGAGATCTTCTTCTGCTCCGTAGACCGGCCAACCAAGAGCCAATCCAAAATCACCATATTGCGCCTGGCGACGTCAACAGCCGAGCGAGATCCGTTGGGCCCATGATACGATATGCTAGCACCGTGACGAACGAGAACCCTGACGGACTCGAGACGTCCAGCTGAGCATGCTGCCATCAGGGCTGACCCTGAGGGACACCCTTCGAAATCCAGGCGCGCCCCAAGGTCGAGGAGGTTCGTGACTGCGATTAAATGCCCCAGTGACGCATAGATGCACAATGGGGCCCACGAATTGGATGGCTCCAGATGAGCCAGCTTGCGCATTCTTTCCAGCCCGAGCTTTCGCAGAAACAAGACGTAGTGACTGGTGAGCCAGGCCATAGGTACCATACCATGAGCCCCGTTCCATGGGAATGGCTCACTCTGGTCTATCCTTAGGTCGCTATTCAAGAGTAGGGAAGCAAAGGAGCCTCTTCGCATACCTAGGTGAAGCGGTGACCAGGAGTCTGTGTCTGGTTGATGTGGATCAAGACCATGCTGGGTCAGAATCGCGAACAGTTCTTTCTGGGCTGTCTTATCCGCACCACGAGCGGCAGCGTGCAGGGGCGAGAGAAATGCATAACTAGAGACTTTGAGATTTGCTCCGGCATTGATCAACAACCTAGCCACTTCAATATTGCCTTGTAGTGAGGCATTGATGAGTGGAGTATCTCCATCTTGATCTCGACATTCCGTTGCAGCGCCGTTTCGAAGAAGAAGCTCTGCCACGAGAGTATGTCCAAATGACCTTACCCAGGCCGCCAGATGCAAAGCTGTGTTGTTACGTTTGTAGTCGAATGCGTCAATATCAGCGCCATTCTCGAGGAGTAACGTGACCGCCTGGACGTTCACTCTGATGGCGGCTAGTTGCAAAGCCGTTTGACCTCCAGTCGTTCTCTGGTTCGCTGCGAGGTAGGTTGGCTCACGAAAAACGCCTGTATCATCACTTGAGAATGGTCAGAAGATGTCCCAAGCCGCAGGTGCTCATGCTACTCACATGTGAGGAGTTTCAAACCTTCGAACATGGTCGAAGAGTAATTGCAACCCTGCATTGTTGTTGTTGTTGACAGCCCCGCAAATTATGCTCTGCTTCTCACGCAGGATCGAGCCTCCGTCACGGTGATACTTGTCCAGCATCACAGGAAGAATCCCATTCAACGCAGGGCGCACAACCATGTGGTGCAGTGGTGAGATATACCCCTGTCCTGTTTCAACACCCTTGGTGGCATCAACAGGACAGGTGAGAAGCCATTCAACGACCGCGTATCTGTGATTATCAATGGCCCAAAACAAGGGAGTGCAGCCATTGAAGCTTGGCAGTTCGCTATCCAGACAAAAGCCCTGGCGAAGGAGCTCTTTGCAAGTTTCCATGTCGTCACGCAAGAAGGCTTTCTCGAATGCCTTGGCGACTTCTTTGGTGTCCTTCTGTGACGCACTCGTGAAGACCGTAGAGCAATTGCTAAGGCAATCGATAATTTTCTGATTACCCACTTGTCTAGCATATGCCATGGGGCTCATGCCAGAGTTGTCGGTGTCCATGTTACTACCGTGTTCGACGAGGTACTTGACGGTCTCGATTTTGTTATTCTGCACGGCAAGGAGCAATGGCAAACTACCATCGGCTGCCTTGGCGTTGATATTGGCGCTGCGGTCGTAGAGAAATGCCATCGAACCTATGTGCCCACATATGGCCGCCATGTGCATGGGGGTAAAGAGATCCATAGACGTTGAGTTTATGTCTGTTAAAAGGCCATTATCGATGTAGAATGACAGACAGTCGGTCTTGCCTTTCGCAGCAGCAACATGCAATGCATTGAATTCGCGAAATCTTTGCTGCCGGCCACGGATCGTTAGATACAAGTCACTAGTCTTTTGCCAATCGATCTTCCAGGTCGTCGATGTCATCAATTCGGGGAGAAATGCCGTTTGACCATACCAAGTAGCACACAAAGCAGCGTTAAATCCAACTGAGTCAGCCTGGTTTGGATTGGCCCCGTTCTCCAGCAATACTTGAGCAGTATCAACACTGCACTTTTTAAGATGATATACAAGAGCTGGCTCTGCACGCATATCGCTCGTACAGAGGTTCGGGTCCGCGCCTCGCTTCAAGAGCTCACGAATCTGCCATTCTTTGGACGGCCCCACCAAATGATGGACCAACCCTTTCCCCTCGGCGTCATTCGGGTTGATCTCATTTAGCCGTGACGTGTCCGCGTGGTCCAGAAGTTGCGTGAAGATGGCCTGGGTAGTGCCTTCCGTGGCTGGAGTGGAACAAGCCAGCTCTAGTGCCGACAAGTGGTCGGTCCGCTGATGCACGCTGACACCTTTTGTGAGGAGCAAAGTGACAAGCTTGATATTTTGAGCCGTGATTGCTGCCTTTAAAAGCCTCACCACCATGTCAGATTTCCGTAAGGATTTCCAGAATGTTAGGCTGGTATCAACGAGGAATCTTTGCAATGTAACCACTGAGATGGGATACAAGTCGTCAAGTTTCCGGAGGGTGCTTCCAAGGGGCTCCAGTAGAGGTAAGACCGCCGAAGTCTTTGTGGCCTCCTCATAGGACTGCATGAAACTGAAGAGATCGGGCTGAGAAGCTGCACGGTTCATGATTTCCCAGCCTTCTTCGAAAAATGACTCCCTTTTAATTCTTTCCCTTCGAAGGTCCTGGATGCTCGACATCAAGTTCTTCCACACGAGCTTCTTCTCTTCCACAGTGAGTTCCTGAGATGCTTCTTTAGCCAAGATCCCCAACACTTCGATGTCTAACGTGGGCTCTGGAGAGCACAGGCAACTGTTGAGATAGACATCTAAAGGAATCTTGCCATCGACGCGAATTGTGCAAGCTTTGGGGTATAGTGTCATCAACCGACGCAGAAAACCCGCAGGTATTTCAGAAGTGATGTGATGCAAAAGGGTTGCATCATTGCCAATAACCTGAGACCGGATGTCTGCTCCCACCAGGATGTCGAATGCTCGCTGGCAATTCATTTCCACGCAGAGGTGCAAAATAGGAGTTGGACTCCGCAAAGCATCGAGACCCCATTTGCACTTCTGCAGCAGAAGCAGAGCGCCTTCTTCTTTCCCTTCAGCGAGTGCAAATGATATTGGCGTACAGCCCTTCTTATCCTGCCTCTCCAAGGCTGCTGTGACATTCGCTTCCGTCTCGAAATCTAGGAAATTCTTAATGAAGGTAGGTGCTGAGCATCCGAGATGTAGGATATTGTGTCCTTGCCTAGTCAGACTCCGCAAAGTATTAGGGTAGCATTTAGCCTTCTGTAAAAGAAGCAGAGCGCCTTCTTCCGCCCCTTCAGCGAGTGCAAAGGATATTGGTGTATAGCCCTCCTTATCCTGCGTTTCTAGGGCTGCTGTGATATTCGCTTCTGTCTCGAGATCCAGGAATGCTTTGATGAAGACAGGTGCTGAGCATCCGAGGTGCAGGACATTTTGTCCATGTTCAGTAAGCACAGTGCAGCCTGTTCCTCTGAGAACAAACTCTCTGATAATGTCGCAGATACTGTTGTACTTCTCGTCGTCGATACTGTTGTACTTCTCGTCGTCGATATTGTTATGCTCCTCGTCATCGCTACTGCTATACTCGGACTCCTCGTCGTCGATATTTCGGCTCTGTTCAGCCAACATGTGGACCGGCAACAGGCCTTGGAAACTTGGAGTTGAAACATTGCATCCTGCATCGAGCAGTGTCTTGAAAACAACCAAAACAGCATCGTAGTTCCGAATTCTTGCCGCTCGCTCGAAGGGAGAACTGCCGTCATCAGGGTCAACGGCGTCTGTCAAGTTCATCCTTGGATCTCCCGCTACACTGGCAAGTCTCTTGAAGTCCGCGTTCCTAATAGAGCTGAACAACGTCGTTATGAGAGCATCCTCCGCGAGAGAAATTCTTGTGTCAACGATGGAAGTGTCCGAGGTAAAGTCACAACCCTTTTGTATAGCAAGCGACCATGCCGCTTGGCAGAGCTTGAAATGTGTGGTCGACTTTCCTATCATCGGGCTCAGAGACCTGACGAAATCCAGGACGAGATCAGAGTGGACTCGATGAAGCCAATCAGTCATTCCCTCAAACTTGCGCAAATCCATTTCATCGGGATCAACACCAAATTCGAGAAGAGCGCTTATAGCAGTAAGGTCGTAATACATAGACGCTGTTCTCATCGCTATTGCGATCAGTGACTGGCCTGAAAACGGGCTGGAGCATGGAATTTGGTGATCTGCGCCCGCGTCGAGAAGTAGTTTGATCGTATTCGTCATATGGCACTTTACGACAACGTAGATATAGACGGTCCTGACCCTGATTTCACTGGTAGCTAGAAGTAGACCTTGCACAGCGCATTGGAGTGGTGTACCAAAGCCGCTCTTCTGATTGATTTCCGAACCACTTCCAAGCAAGGCGGAGCAAATGACGGGGAGGAACAATGTTGCCGCCAAATGCAAAGGCGTGAAGGTCCTGTGCACCAATTGAGGCGCTAGCCTTATAATTGTACTGTCATTGAAAGTAACATGGGTCACCAGCTGAAGAACTCCTGATATTAAATTTCCGGTCTTCACTGGGTTGAAGAAGCGGACTGCCGAATCGATCAAGCTCTGATCCGTCCACTCGTCCGTGGCATACCTCGGCCAGTTCACCGCGGCGTACTTGTAGAATGGGTGCTCCTCGTTTCGCTCGTTCATGTAGTCGAGTTCTTCAGCATAATCCGTGGGCCAATGATCAAAGTCCTTGAACTGGAGATAGTTGAGGCACTGGATTGCCAACAGTCGATTGCAGATGGACGCGGATATCCGAAATGCCCCAAGGCCAGGCATAGAGCTCATTTGGCCCTCGAGGAACTCTTGCACAGTGAAATGCGCAAATTCGTAGTGGCCACCAGCATTAGATTTTCGAACGAGGCTCTTGCATAGCTTTGGGATGGAATCTTCGCGGATGATGCTGCGTGGATCCAAAGCTTGACCTGCACTGATAGTATCCGGCACCGAGAGCGCTTCTCTAAGGTCGGGTATGTCGAGCTTCGGATATGCGTATGCGATAAAGTTCAACATTTTCTGTACCAAACGCTCTTTGCCATTCGGGACTTGTTGCAAAATACGAGCGTAAGACTCATCGAGGCCAGGCGGTAGTCCCTCAAGAGCTTTTCGACACTCTTTGTCTGAGAGGCAATACTCTAAAGAATCCAGCTGGAGTGCGACCCAGCGAAACCTGATAACCTAAGTCAGAGGCCCACCAACAAGCAAGCAGTCAGATTTCCGAAAGACTCACATTCCCTTAGCACCGTCGACAAGCCGGTCAAGTATTTCGCCCTTGAGGCTCAAGTCATCGAAGCGCAGCCTTTTGTCCCCCATGCGCTTTTCGACTTCTGACGTGACGTATTCTGTGATATCTTCGGTATGGGCCACAATTTCCACGTTTTCGAATTCGCCTTCCAGACGATATCTGATATGGTCCTCGTCTCTGCTGAAAAAAGCAGTTGAAATGTTGTCGGAGGCCTTGATGATATCCAACAAGACATCAATAGCTTCCCCGGTGGACGCCCCGCATTCGTCCAGGCCATCCACGACCAGATAGACCTGATCGAAAGACTTCATCATATCCTTCAGTAGCTTTTGTAGATCAACAACACTAGGACTTTGTCGCAGGCTGCGCTCTGGATGCAATTTTCGATAGTACCGTTCCAACAGACCGTACGCTTCTTCATGCTGGATGGCAAGCTGTGAGGCGAGAACACAAAGAATGTTTTTTGGTAACTGTATTTTGGTGTCCTTGTAGTCACAGAAGAAGAATGTTGTTGCAACACTTTCGGAATTCCTTTTCAGAGTCTCTTCAATGATAGTGCCCGCGAGAACTGTTTTGCCCGCTCCAGGTATACCACTCAACCAGAGATATGAGTCCGGGGTCGACAGCCATGTTTGGAACACTGGTAGGAGTGTGAGCCAAATGCCAGTTCTAGGATGCCGGAGGGCCAGACTGGTTTCGTAGTTCTGTTGCGGATTGTATTCGAGAAAGTATTCAAGAACCTCACGGCGTTCTCTGTCCTCGTGAATACGGGTGACAATTTTCCGTGTTCTCTTCACTTCTTCAAGGATTTCCTGAGCCTTCACATGCATATCCCCCTGTTTCGAAAGAATCCGTAGGAGCGTGTCCATAGAAGTCGCTGTGAGAGCCAAGTTGATAGTCTCTTTATGGCGAGACACCTCGCGAAGCGACTCCTGTGTTCGCTCCGAGGTGAATGGCCAGATGACTTTCCGCTTCAGTGCACTTCCCTCGAGTTTCTTCAAGCCTCTCGCGATCTGTTCGAGTGTGGCATGACAAGCTTGGATATTGTGCATTCTCAGATCATCGATAGCTTTGTCTCGGAGGCCAGCTGTGTCGAGCTCTCCCGCCAGCTTCGACAGGCTGGACAGCGCACCGCTAAGCACGAGGACTTCCCTGGAAAGTTTCGTTACATCTTCATCTGCGTTCTTTACCGCCTTGATATATTTCATAGTCCGCGTGAACACGACGTCGGCTAGACTGATGACGCCAGCGATACTGGCAGCGATGGACAAAGGATCGGCCATAGCTATGAGAAACTTTGTGTCGTCTGGATGGATAAGTGTTCCGGAGGAAGCCAAAAGCGAGCCGTGATGATGTGACTGGCAATGATGATGGAGTTACGCCAGGAGAATCGCTATGCGGTCTCAGTATCTCGCGATGGGGGTTTAATCCAGATGATGTGTTCTTGGTTTCAAAGAGCCCGCGCAGACGGCAGAGAGGAAAGGAGGGGAAGACAGGTTGGAAACCGGGAGCCTTGCAGACTCTGGCAACGAAGCATCTCATAACACGTGATATGACTTGTTGTGGCTTATTGAGGGGGCACCGCGCAGTAATGTGAGGAGAGAGAAAGGAAAGGGGATGGGGGGCAGCTACATATGTATACCTATACACCTAGGCCCAAGTAGGTGTAATATCACCTATCTACATAGGTAGCCTGGCAGTCTGCCTATCCTGACTGCCCATCAGTACACCTTGCTGCAGCACAGCCTTCAATGTTACCACCATCTTTGACGCATGGGCAGAACGTAGATACACAGGATGGTTGATGGCCAATGTGGTTATGTTCATACTTGCCATTGGTGTACATGCTATTCCGCTTTCCCAAACTCGTATTCAATTCCTGGAATAAGGGTTGCATCAAGCTTCATTCGATCGCTTATCAATGTTGATCTCAGCGGATGTACTGTCCCTGTTTTACGAGTACCTATTGCCATCTCTCCGCAGTCGAGCAGTTTGGGCGCTGGTCAAATAGGGGGTTACACAGCAGGCCTGAGACGGAAGTGGAAGAACTTGGTTGGCTACAAATAAGATCCCAAATGCTCCTGTCGGAAGCATTGGCATGGCCACGTTGGCAACAGGGAATTTAGCATAAAGCTGTCGGGTGCAATGGATACCGACACTACTACATGGAGTGTAAGTCCCTACCAGTCCCAATTCAGATTATTGGACGTCTTCAATGCGAGGGGCGCCAGTGTTGTGAAGGTCGACTCGCTGCAACGTTATTACTGTAGTGACCTCGGAAGATGTACCAGACACTGCTCTGCATGCAGACAGGGGCTGTCGTCCTGTCATCTCCAATCCGGTACAAACCGTTATCAGTTGTAGAGCTCGATTTGACAGAGATAAACTGAATCGGATCGCACTAACCTTGGGTAGGTAATGCTTCAACCTGAGGGGTTAAGCATGCCCATATATGAGCTGGTGCTTTTGCAGACACCGGGTTTCTCAAGTCTTCGACTAGTACCACCTGGCAGTACCTACCCTCATGAGGAGGTATCTGTTCTGGATCTCATCATAATGCTTCCGACATCCCCAACAGGGACGTGGATGCCCGCATGGGTGCCTGAGTCTACGCTCACTCTCTCGGTGTTGCTCATCCTCTGCTCGGTCGTCCAATCCGCCGTAAGAATCCCCGCTCTCACACTACCACATACTCTCACCCTCAAACAAGCTCTAACAAAATACCACAGACTGGTGGATACGATGGCTCCAGTAAGCAGCTTCTGGGAGTCTTGGTCTCTTATTGCAGGAGAAGTCGCAGCCGAATCTAGGCCTCAAAATAGCACATAACCTTCCAAGGTTTATCTAGGGAAACCTTGGAAGTGAATACTGACTCCAGATGTCGTAGTGCTCAACGGCCTCAACATCCTGCCCTCATACACCGACTACTTCCAGCTCAATGCCGCAACCACCGGCCTCAACACAGCCTCCGTCTTCATCGGTGGCTTTCTCGGGCCCCTAGTATCCGGCATCATCTCGGACCGCCTCGGCCGACGACCTACCATTCTCTGGGGTTCACTGGCCACCATCATCGGCGTAATCCTGCAGACGGCAGCCCAGAACATAGCCATGTTCGTCGTCGCCCGCATCATCCTAGGCTTCGGATCTGCCGTCTCCGGGATCGCCGCGGGCGTGTACCTGTCCGAGACGTTCCCCAGTCGCTGGAGAGCATGGGGTGTGGGCCTGCTCAACGACTTTTACTACATCGGGGCTCTGCTTGCGGCGGGCATCACCCTCGGCACGGGTCAGTGGCAGTCCACCTGGGCGTGGCGTGCGCCGTCTCTGTTCCAGGGAATATTTTCGGTCTTGTGTATCGTCATCCTGCCTTTCATCCCTGAGTCGCCTCGCTGGCTTGCCTATCAGGGGCTTTATGATGCCTCTCGCACGGTCGTCGCGCAGACGAACGCCAATGGTGATTCGAACGATGCAGTGGTCTTGGCTGTGTACAAGGAGATTATCGATACGTTGTCGTGGGAGAAGAAGGAAGGGCGGACGATGAGCCCGATCGAGATCGTGAAGACGCCTGTAGCTCGGAAACGGTTGCTGATAGGGATGAGTCCTGGGCCATTCTCTTGCATCGCTGGAAACATCATTGCGTCGTATTATCTCGGGTCGGAGCTCGATACGGCTGGTGTGACCGATAGTAATGACCAGCTGAAGGCTGTGAGTGTCACACTCTCTGTCCCATATCTTCATTCAAGCACACCGGGGACTAACACGCCATGTCCAGAACGTCGTCCTCAACGTCTGGTGTCTAGCCTGCTGTCTCGCCGGGACTCACCTGGCAGCTCGTTGGGGCCGAAAGCCCACCGCCATCCTCTCACAGTGTCTCCTCATCGCCTGCCTGTTCATTATCGGGGGGCTGTCAAAGCAATACGCCGATAACCCGGATGGCGCATCCACGAGTCTTGTCTACGGTGACGTGGCGGTCATGTTCCTCTTCCAGGGGTTCTACTCCATTGCGTGGACACCCCTGCTTTACCTCTACCCTCCCGAGATCATGAACTACTCTATCCGTGCGAATGGTGTTGCATTCTCGCAGTTGATGCTCAATGCCCTTGCGTAAGTAGTCACTGCTCCATGTATTGCCGGGCCCTGTCGGTGGCATCACAGCTGACAGGAATGCAGTCTCGTCTTTGTCTTTATAATGCCCATTGGTCTGGCCAATATCGGATGGAAGATGTATATGGTGAACGCATCATGGGATATTGTAATCTTGGCACTGATTGTAAGTCAATGGGGGGTTTGCTTTTCTTTACCAACCTACGAGCCCCTTCCCCGACCTCTCACGGTGCAAATGGTCAAGTCGTCGTGCCTCACAAAAATGGTAAAACATAAAACTGTATATGTTCCATGGCTCACACAGAAGTAGGTTTACTTCTGGGTCGAGACGAAGGGTAAAACGTTAGAGGAAATCGACGCCATATTTGAAGGAGAGAAGCACTCCTCCGTCCCGGATGTTGAGAGGGTGCAGCAGGGAGAAGAGACTGTTGGCATCGAGGCCGTGGAGGAGAGCTTGCCTAAAGAGAAGCAATGAGCACACCGAGAGGTCATGTTCGGTGAGGTAAGCATAGTACATACTCAGTTCGAGGGCTTTTTGTGTTGTGTACGTGGACTTTCAAGCCCAGGGGGCTTATGTGACCCCTTTCTGAAAGTCTGGACACTCAGAATTGGGCCACCAGTGATGAACACAATACAGCAATTTTGTACATATCATGAAGTGACCTTCACTTGATCTGTCCTCCGCACTCCTTCCTATCAGTCTTCTGGCTCGGCAGCACTTGCCACCCCGTCATTGCTCCGGTGTCCACGTCCTTCGCCCTTACCTTGCCCACAAAGACATGGACATCGTGAGCATATAACACCAGAAAGCAAGCAGACTGAATCCCTCAAGTCAGCACAAACATGCGACCAGCGAAGACCCACACGAACCTCTCATCTCTGCAAAATAACGGGCTCGCTGGCAAGATCGGGCCCCTTCTGTACGTCCATCCCAACACACAGCCCACAGCCCCCTTCTCGAAGCTGACGACACCATGCAGTGCCTGTAACTCAAACCTCAGAAGAAAAACCCATTGAATACCCTTGGCGAAAAAAATCTCAGCATCGAACCAAACTTCTTTTCTCATCACCCCCCGACCAAGCTGGCACGAACAACAACGACACCACGCCCCCCAACACCCCGCCCCCACAAGACTTCCAAACAAACAAGATTCCAAATGGGCCTCGCAGGATGGATCGGGATCGTCGCCGGAGGCATCTGCATCATGGTCGTCCTCATCGTCCTTCTCTGTCGGCTTGGCGCGTGGAGCATATGTGACGGACTAAACAGGAGACATGTGATCTGAATATTCCAGAAGTGGGTTGAGGGACAATGGGCCGGTGCGAGATATCAAGGGCAGGTTGGACACGCTGTGATACCGGATACTGGAAGCATGGGGTGTCAGGTTTCTCTGGCCATCAGGAGGGATATATGCCCCGTAGGCCGCTCAAGTACCAGTACCACTGATAATACAACACCGTAGTAAGAATGTCCGCCATCACTGGACCACATGTACTTCCGCATCCAGACGAGCAATGTTACTTTCACGACAACATAACTTCTGCCATCGACCACAGAGTATTTGCCCACGCGGGCTCAAAAACTCAAAACTTGGTATTCACTAACAGACCGTCCCTCGCCCAAGCAAAGCCGTGTGCCAAGCCAATTGCTAAGTATGATGCATCAAAACCCCCGTATCTTCATACACGCGTAGGCAATCCTCTCATACGAAACTCTTCTCACCCGGGCACCTCTCATAGATAGTGATTTATGCACAAACCCTCCAATAACAATACACACTCCCACACCCATCACCCATCACCCATCACACATCACCTATGACTCAGAATCAGAATCAACAGCAACACTAGCGCTCCTAGCACCCCTCTTCGCCTCCTTGTCCGCATGAGCCCTCCTCCGTGCCTCCTCCAGGGCCTGCTTGGCCGCCTCGCCCTTGAGGTGCGTGGGGATCCTAATCGGCACGACATCCTCGCGGTGCTTCCGGCCGCTCCTGGGCGCCCCCTTCCTCCTCCCCGCCGACCTCCTGCCCCTCTCCTCCTCGCCGTCCAGGCCCAGGTCGACGCTGTCGGACCGCAGCCCCCGGGACCGGTCGGCGTCGTCGTTCTCGTCGTCGCTCCCGGCGATCCGGAGGATCTGGCTCGACACGCGGCGGCGGCCGGGCCGGCTGCTCGCCCGGCTGGCGATAGAGCTCGACCGCCTGAGCCTCTCTCTCATCGCGCGGGGCTCGTCGGACGGTTTCTTCCAGATCCGGCTGCCCGGCTTGCGGCTGATAACCGTCTCCTCGGCCTTCTCATCGACTTGATGGTCGCCGACCTCGGGCAGGGACTGCTGCGTGTTGTAGTAGTTCAGCAGGAACCTGGCATTGGACTGCACATCTTGCTGGTCGTACTCCGGTACTGCCTGGCGCAGCCTGTACCAAACAAGCTTCAGTGTAGGGCGGTGCCACTTCGTCCTGAACCGCTCGTTGACAAGGGTGTTCCACCTGATACGGCCGTCCTCGCTCGTGCCACAGTCATGGATGGCTTCGACGAGTCGCAGCTTCTCCTCGGTGCTCATCCCGCGGTAGTCCTCGCGCGCATTGGCCAGTTCCTCACTGATGCCATTGACACTCTTTTGGGATGGCTGTTTGGGCAGCAGGCTGGTGTCATCTCCCGCGACACCCTTTTCCTTCAAGTCTGTCCACTTCCACTTGCATTGCTGTCGGGAACGCGTGAGGTTCATAGCCGCACTGATCTGCTCCCAGTCGAGAAGGGCTTCATCGTCAAAGCCGTTGGTGCGAGGCCGTGGGCGGAACTGATCATTATTCTCGCGCATGATGCGGATCTTGTTGAGAGCTTCCTCGACAACCTCCTTCAGACGGTCTGTTTCTTCCTGGGTCCACCGCGCCTTGACCTGCGTCTCGTGGACTAGGTACTGGTTTCGCCAGTAGTCGCGAATGTCCTTCTGATCACGATTGATCATACCAGAGATTTCTGCGAACTTTTTGCCATGCTTCTCAAACAGCTCGTGGAGCTCTTGCTTCTGCTCTTCCGTCCACACGCCGCGACCGGCGAAGTTGTGGTGCAACCGTCGGGCCCTTTCCAGGATCTGCTTCCGAGTGCGCCGCGATATGGCCATTGCTGCTTTGTTCCAGAATTCCTGATGCATGACGTTCGCTCTATCCGGCCTCATGTGAATCATTGCATTGATCTCAGACTGTGTCATACCGTGAGCATCGCAGAAATCGTCGACAACATTCTCAAGGGCCTGGAGCTCTTCTGGAGTCCAGCGACCGTCAGCCTTCTGACCATTTGAGAGCCGCTTCCGCTTTGCAGCTCTGACCTTCTCGTCGTCACTGAGACCAAGACTCTTGCTTGCGTTCCTGGCCATCAGAGTCTCCAGTTCATCTTCCGATGCGTCATTCCGGCGCTTACGCTTGGCCTTCTTCGGCTTGGGCAGTGGCGCATCGCCAGCCTTCTTGCCTTCCCCCGGCAGTCGGGACTGGTTCTGTGGATTGGCCGAATTCCTACCAGTCGACAGTCGTTCCTCGCCAACCTCGCTTTCCGCAGGTTCGTTACTCCCACCTCGCATGACATCCTTGACCTTCGAATTCTGCGAGAAGCTAGGCAGCCTAGACTGACTCTCCCCTTCACCGTCAACGTCAATCCCTTCAAGCTGCGACAGCGAGACCGACATCTTCGGCTGTAGCCTCCGCTTCTTCTTTGCCTTCTTGGGCTGACTCGCAGTCTCCTGCGTAGGAGCATCCTCCAACGCAATCTGTGGAACACCCTGCTGAGTGGCTCCTGGGATGACTCCGCCATTGTCATCTGGCTCCTCGCCATTGTCGTCAATGTCCATCTCGTAGATTTTCGGGTCGGCTGTCTTCTTCCTGGCCATCCTGGTACGTTGGGCTTGTTTCTTCGGCGGGCTTTCATTAATAACGGGTAGGTCAACATCTTGATCAATGTCCATGACATCGCCATTGTGCTGGTTATCGTTCCGGCTAGATCTGCTAGAACTTGAGCGTGTTGAGCCTCTCGAGCTAGGTCTAGCTTCAAGGTCTTCGGCACGAGCGGGTATGCTGACGTTTGACCCTGTTGAAGAAGGTCCGGATGCAACCCTCGAATGCCGTGCATCCAACCCAAGCTGCGAGAAACCAGTCAGTGAATAGGTTGGAGGGTAGGTGATGGAAGGGGTGACGCTATAGGGTAGGAGTAAGGAGGAATAGAGGGAACTCACGTCGTCATCAGCCAACCTCGAAGCCGACGCCCTAGACATAGATCTCGACCTCGACCTTGCAAGCCTCTCCAGTCTTGCTGCGCTAGGCGACTCCGACTCCGCCTCCGAGTCAGAATGAGCAGGCTCAGGCTTGACCTGACTGGGCTGGAGGTCAGGCAAAGCTGCGTCGTCCTCTCTTTCCTGGCTTGTCCTGGTATCCGTGATGGGCTCCTCATCCGAGTCAAACTTGATCTCTCGCTTGTGGAGCCACTGTGAGTCCTCCTGACTGAGATCTTCTTGGTCGGGGTCACCGCCGGGAAGTGCTTCGGGGTCGGAGTCTGTGGTGACGTCGTCAAAGCCGGGAACGGCGGGTCCGGCGAACTGGCCATGCGACTGCTCCTCCTCCCCTTCATTTTCGTCGTCGGTGAGCCGCTCAGCCTTGAAATGTGTGGCAGGCAAGTCGCTCGGTGGGGATTCTGTGCTGGCCCTTCGTCGGTCATTGGGTACACTAGACGGAATGACATCTTCTTCCGCATCGACGACAAGATCTGGCTCGTGATTTAGGATACCGTTGACCGTCTGCTGCTGGGCAGAGGGCGGCGAGCCTCCCATGGCATGTGAGACGAGGTGGGGTGTTTCGGGGCTTCGGAGGTCGCTTCGCTTCTTGTTCCAAGGCCGTTTCTTCTTGCTGGACTGTGGGCTGTGAGTGGCTTCAGGCTGGCCATCCTCCAGCGCGGGCTCGCCTTGGGCAGATTCTTGCTGTTGCTGGCCACTCTGGTCTGGTGTGTCGTTGTCATGCGCCGCAGCGAGCTTTGATCGCTTTCTGGGCTTTCTCTTAAACTGGGGCGTCTCGTCGACGTCGCGGGCCCGCGCTTCAGGTTGTGTGCCCTCCATCACCACTTCATCACCCTCCAGTTCGCCGACTTTCTGCGTCTTCTTCCTCCTGGACTTTTTTGTGGATTCGGGCACCACGTTGCCCTCGTCGACAGGAGTCGCATCAGTGTCGGCTGCTCCAGCTCCAGCTTCAGGTGACGTGATGGTGTCGACGCCCTTTCTCTGCCGCTTCTTCTTTTTCTTGCTCGACTTTGGGGAGGTGTGGATCTGCTGATTCGTCTCGCCGTCTGAGGGAAGGGGCGACATGGCGGGACCTATGACCCTCCCCGACTCGCTTCTGGCATCGACGGAAGGTGTAGGTGACATGGCTGGGCCGATCAGCCTGCCGTCGCGCTGGTAGACCTCGCCCATCTTGTCGGCCTGGCTCGACTCGTTTCCCATTTCGCTGACAAGGCTGGCTTCCTAGCTCTTCATGCCAGGTTTGGTGTGTCGCGCAGGTCGCGTAAGGTCGCGTAGCTCTCGGTTGTGTTGTGAACAGTTGAGGGGCGCGGTCGGTCGGTATGCGGTAAAGGTCATACAAGTGAATGTCAAAAGTGAATGTGAGTGTTGAGGTCTGCTGCAAGGTGCAGGTGCAGGTGCAGGTGGAGAGGTTGTTGGGTCAAATGAGGTTACACAAATGTGTAGACGTGACACGCGCTGCACGCGAATAGGTCGGTTCGAATTGAGAAAAAGTTTCGAGCTTCAAAGTTTCCCAATTCCCGTTTTGGCAGGCAAATCGGCAAAGCGCCCCCCCCCCCCAGCTTTGAGCCCCGCAAATGAGCTGCAGCTTCGCGCTTGCCCTGGCTCACTTTGTGTAACATAATCAACGTAACGGTTGTTTTCCTTTCCGCCGCTCGGTTCCTGCCGAGAGACGGACGGTCCAAGCTCTCCTTCCCATTTTTACCTAGGTCACACCAGGATATTGTTTCCGTATTTCTGCCGTTGCACCATCTGGGCATCTACCTAGGTACCTTAGGTACTTACTCAGCCGTACTTATAAGACAACCTTAACCTTGGAACCTTGGAAGGCAGGGCAGGACAGGGCATACCTAGGTAATCAACGTAGTACGATACTATATTATCTCCGATACTTGTAGATCATCATCAGATGCTGCATGATCCTGATACTTACTTAGTTAGGTACTTAGGTACATACACTATAATGAATTCGGGTGTACGAAGCAGACGTCCGTTCCGATACACACACACACACACACACACACACACACACACACACACATAGACACACATCTCCGTATGACGCTTCCCACCATAATAACCCGGACGGAGTATAGATACTGTATCTGCACTATAGGTACGCCCTCCACCACTCAACTGCGGCATAATAGGTACCGGCCCAGGTGTTCTGCTTACTACGGCCCAGTCGAGCAGGCATAACTAACTCTTCGTCTCCATTCCATCGGCACTGAGGTGACATTCAGGAGCTTTGCTAACAAATGTCAGCCGGCACACCTCTTTCAAGCACCCCTTGCAGCGCAGCCTTCCACGTGACCAAAGCCTGTATTTATTTATTTTCCTCTCGTCAAAGTGTGTTTGTCCACGTCGTCAAGTAGACTATGAACTCTTACAACTGGACAATCCATGAATCGGCCCGGGGCTCATTGATCTTCACCTGGGCAGCGTCAAGGTTTAGGTAGGCTAGGTAGGTAGTTGCATTCCGAAACGGAACCCATGTAGCTGGTACGGATTGCCGACAGGCCACATGGCACGTACTGTAGAGGTATGATGTGATAGGTAGTAGATCCCGTACTTAGGACATGATACATATATACCTACCTAGGTAAACCTTAATAGCCACCTACACAGATTACCTTCTAGGCATTTACCATCTAAATTACTCAGATCTACTTACCGCTTCACCGAAGAACAGTACTGTACTCCTTTTTCTCACCTAAAGGATCCATAGTACACATCATCACACCTACATGTAGCAAAAAGCACAGGCCATCTGCCCTTGTCAATCAATCAGTACCGGTAAACGAATTCAAAACAATTCCAGGGGTTCCCTCCCTTCCCCTTCTCAAATCATCACCAAAAAAGACGTTATTACCACAGTGGGACACTTGCGTAATCCGGCTTCGCTTCCCCGGTCTCATTTCCGAAAGAGAATGAGCGCCTCTGCATTTCACCTTTCCCATCATCCTCATCGTCATCATCATCACCATCACCATCAGCAATCTATCATCCAATCGACCTTTTCAACGTCATCATCTTTAAACTTTTTCTATCTTTCTTTCTGACCCTTCACTTTTCGTTACCTCTGTCGTCACTTATTTGACTCTGTTCTCATTTCATCTTGTTTCTTTCTTTTTGCCCCAGTCTTTTTCGCATATCTGGAGGATTCAGGGAGGGCTACCAACCACACTCGTTCATTTATTTCCTCCTCCCCCCTGCCTACCTACCTAGGTAGGTACTTAAGTACTTAGGTACCTAGCTATCCACGAAGCTGAGAAGCTCGTGACGTGAGATCCCACACCCAAAAATGACTTTGGGACGGCGCATACAGCGCGCCATATTGAGGCAACTCACTCAGTCATCTACTGGAACAACCTCACCTCTTCCTCAGTTCACTGCACGACACCGGCTCGTGGCGTCCAAGGGCGCATCAAGATCACGCCCATCCACAACTTCCCGACCATCACGGCAAGACTTCATCCAGTCAAGAAATGGATCACGATCACAAGGCAGGAGTGGTGACGACGAGCCCTCCCTAGGCTACAAGATGCTCGAGTCGGCCGCCACGTCCTTCGCCTCCGTCATGATCCTCGCCATCGGCTTCGCGTCCGCCGCCTACGCCTACCACAAGTTCTACAAGATGCTCCAGCTCAAGAAGATGACCAACGCCTTCGCCCCGGGGGACCCCGTACTGGTGCTCGCCGCCAAGGGCAAGGGCATCGGTCACCCGGCCACCGTCCCCGGCGACAAGGACCACGTCGAGGAGCACCACTGGGTCGAGCGCGCCGAGCAGGCCAAGGTGAACGCCATCGTCTCGGGCCACGACTACGGCCACTACCACCTGCTCATCGGCGAGAAGGGCACGGGCAAGAGCAGCATGCTCATCGACGCCATGCGGCAGATCGACGGCGACGGCGTGGCCATGTTCGAGGCCCACGCGGACCTGGAGATCTTCCGGATTCGGCTGGGCAAGGCGCTGGACTATGAGTTCCACGAGGACTACATCGGTGGATACTTCTCCGAGAGGGGCCCCCGGGACACCACCGCGCTGTTGGACATCGAGAGGGCCCTGAACAAGCTGGAGAAGGTCGCCCTGCAGCGGAGGGCCGAGGTCGGCAGGCCGCTCGTGCTCATCATCAACCAGATGCACCTCATCCGCGACGACGAGGACGGGAAGGACCTGTTCGAGCTCCTGCAGCAGCGGGCCGAGCAGTGGGCCGCGTCGAACCTGGTGACCATGGTCTTCAACAGCGACGACTACTGGGTGTACGAGCAGCTGAAGCAGCTCGCCACCCGCATGGAGGTGCTGAGCGTGCAGGACCTGCCGAAGACGGCCGCGACCGCCGCGCTGAAGCGGTACCGGGCCCGGTACTTCAGCGAGAGCATTTCCGACGACATGGCCACGCAGGTGTACGACCTCGTTGGCGGCCGCCTGACGTTCCTGAACCGCGTCGCCAAGAGCAACGACATGCTGAAGACGTGCGACGACATCAAGCAGGTTGAGAAGACCTACTTCCTCAACCAGTGTTGGATTCTCGGCGAGGAGATGGATGACGACGTGATGGACCAGCAGAAATGGGCTGTAAGTTAGCTTTTCCTATGTGACATACCTTGAAACGTGCGACGTGAAGCCGAGGGCGGGGGTAGTACAGGCACTGCCAAGCGTGGCAGACCGTAACCCATCTTCTCCGGACTCTCGGTTGCCCCGTGCCACGGGAATCCGGGGGAGGGGGTGGGATTGACCTCAACGAACACGACCCGGCCTGGCACCGTCTCGCGCTGGAACAGGGCCCTGTCTCTCTCTGGCATCGGCCACTTCGATCATTCGGTGTGAAGCGGGCGGACTGGCTGGCCAGAAAATGACGAGTCGCCCAAGTGGACATTTGTGGCCGTACTGCCCTCACAAGAAGTGACCAAACCGCGATATCGTCCTTCCTGTGCCAGCGCAAGCAAGGAGACATGCGTAGACAAGGCGACTCCTTCAACGCCCTCGGACCCTCCCCCCGCCCTTTTCAGCTCCCCACACCCCACAAGAACCATCCCTCCGATCAAAACCACCCCAAAAAGCTAACACTCACAACCCCAGGCAGGAGCAATGGTCCTAGCCCAAGCCCTGGTCGACCAGGAGAGCGAGCCCGACGCCGTCAAAACGTACGACCCGGTAGTCGGGCACAGGCTCCCGTCCTTCCCCATGCACAAGGCGCAGGAGATCCAGACCCGGGCCGACTTCACGCGCCAGCTCGACCGCATGAACCTCTTCACCATCACGTCGGGCGCCCAGATGCGCGCCGCCTCGGTCCCCATGCACCACGCCTTCCGGGAGATCTGCGCCGAGCCCGGCTTCAGGGACCACCTGGACAAGACCAACGACCGGATCGCCGCCATCGAGAGCCTGGGCCGGACGAGGGAGCTGGTCGCCAAGGACCTCGTCTTGGGCGGGAAGTACGAGATCGCGAAGGAGGGCGGCTGGAAGGACTCGAAGGCCATTGTTGCTCTTAGGCAGCCTCCCGAGGATGAGGACGGTGATGACGACAAGCAATCCGACGGCTGAGGAGAGAGGTTGAGTGAGTGAGTGACCGACCGGGCGGGCCTTGGGACCAGGCTCGGATCCGGGTTCGGGGGGGCAGTCGGAGTCCGGTCGGTCATGTCGGGTGTGCACACGAAATCTGATCCTGGGTCGTCGTGGGGGGGGGGGGGATCAACGGTCGAACCCACCGCGATGATTTGTCACGCCACCCCCGACTACTCCTTCGCTCCGTTCCTCTCCAAAACCGGCATTCCATATCGGGCGCTTAAGTGAAACCGATCCACCCGCCGATCTTGCACATCTGATCCCGTGAGGCTGACGGGGCCCACGGCGACAAGGCGGCGCACATGACGCGCATCGTCGACGGCTAAACCTGCCTATGCGGGTACTTTTCAAGGTAGCGACATGGCGCTAGGGGTGTCTCGGACGACAGTTGTTTCTTGAAGGAATTGAAAAAAAAAAAGGGCAGCCTGGCTGGGAAAAACCTTGGAAGCTGGCAGGTGGGGGTGGAGAGGGAGAATATTCTGGAGTCTGGAGTAAGCTTACCGCCATGTAGGTAGGTTACGTGGTTCGTAAATGTGTCACAGTGTGTGTAAAGATCCGGTTTGTCGGTTTTTAGGGCGGCTTTCCGGTTCGGAATGGGGCCTTTTTGTTCGTAAGAGCCCACAAGGCCCTGTGTGTTCGCTTCCTTCCTCCGAGGGTCCTGCGCTTGAGCATGCGAGATATCTTTAGAATGAGGCGAAGCAAAAACACGAACCATCTGATAAGGGGAGAAAGGCAAGCAAGCCGGGGCAAGGGCAGGGCAGGGATGACTTCATTCATGTACGTGAGCCGCCACATCCCGGCGTCTTGGGAATCTGCACCCCATACCAACCAGCCCAACGCGCCGGAGAGAAAGAGAAGGAAAAAAAAGAACACCACGGGTCCGTCGGGCTGTGCAGACGCGGTGTGACCAACACCAAGACCACGCTTACGAGGGGAGCCTTCTTCCTTATTCAACAAAAGGACGTCGAAACAAGCGTTGCGCGGTTATCTACCAACCATCCCCACCGTGGCCGACTTCCGAAGGAGGGGGGGGGGAAGACGACGACGACGTCTAGTCGAAGGTGAGGAGAAGGGAAGGAAGCAAGGTGCAGGCTTACACGCCGCCAGTTTCAACCACCTGACCGACACGAGGACGTCCGTGATTCGCCCCATCACTGGTAATGATATTTGGTATGTGTTTGTATTGGTCCCGCTTCGGGTAGTCTCCGCCCGTACATACATGCGTACTAAGTGCAACATCCGAGGCATATGGCGAAATGGGGGGGAAGGGGGTGGAGGGGATCGTTCATCATGAAGCGACTTTCGCATGCAGAAAACTTGGGTTGTCAGGGTGTTGCTTGCCAAAGCTTATGCGCGTCGGTGGAGCGCGCTGGGACCAGACCCTCTCCTTGACGCTCGCACTTGTGCACGAAGGGACCCTCAAGCAGAAGGGGAGAGAGCACTGAGTGGTGTTAGATGCATGCACGGAGAGGAGGTGGCAGGTGGTAGTATGTAAACTTAACTAGGGACGTATGCGTGTTGTCGAAGGATTTGACAGACAACAGAGCCCACAACCAAGAAAAAGAAAAAAAAGGAAGTGACCTGTTATTTTCTCTGATGGGGAAAACAGCACTTTGTCGCACCACATATGCTTGACTTCGGTTGAACTGGCCGAGAAGCCAACCACGAGTCCACCTGCGACTGGCCGCTGCTGCGGGCTTGAGTCGCTCGAGGGAGAGAGGATCGTATGTATCCACTGATGACGGCATCGGGCGCCAGAATCGTGCTCTTTGCTCCAGACCCGCTCCCCATCCCCTCCTGCAAGTATGTGTGTGTGTGTGTGTGTGTGTGTGCGTGTGCGTGTATGAGGAAGATTCGACGTACTGCGACTCTGCACGCTAGGTTTCCCGGGCATTTATCTGGCGTGGTTAAGGTTTAGGTTCATCAGAGGCGTCTCAGGGCGCTCGTTATACGCCATCCGAATGCCTATACAGCAGGGGGTTGAACTGTTCCCCTCCCTCGTTGCCAATTATCAAACCCACCAACGGCAGGCATTGGTACTGGATGTCAAAGTCTGTCATATTGAGCGCCTGTGCAATGACATCGGCACCGTCAATCAGCGGGGAGTGAACACGTACGCGTCAATGAATGAGTCGTTGTGAGTTGGGCTCGGCGCCCATCAGCCCCGCGCAGAGAGAGAAAATACCCGTTGCCGTCGACCATACACGGCGCGGGAAGTGGCGAGATAAACAGCGACTCCGGCCGATCAGATATGGAAGTCGGAGAGGGGGGGGGAGGGTGATATTGCGCAGGGCACAACGGCCGGATTTGTAGAGCCCAGCCCGCGCATCTTCGTCAGGGAGAAGAACGCGAGCCCATCTGCGGCAGACTTGTGACGCGACTGTCTGGCGTGTGCTGCAGTCGTCAGCGGCCCAGCAGCAACCGATAGGCAGGGTTCAAACAATATGCCGATGACTGCCGTGCTCCTCCGTCAAGATCGGGACTAGCCACGGGAATATGTGCCATTGAGTGCAACCCAAAGTACAAGGGTGAACTGCAGAGGTGGGATATCAGTACCATTACTCTTGATGTTGCCTGCCGACATGAGGTCGTGCTGTCAAAAGCAATGAGCTGGAGAATGCCGGATGAAGTCTTTCTGCATCGATACTACAATCCTCATTTTGGAAACCCCTAAGAGGCATGCATGCGTGCGACAGCTGGAATGGCTAATCGTGATTTTAATCGTGGGGGGGGAGTGGAGAGCCGCGCGAGGAGTGTCGCTGGCGGACGTCCTCGATAGATGCATACGGACCCGTAGCCAGGAAGTTGACCGAAGTACTACCCCGTACCGGTCGTGATTAGCCTCAGCTGACCCATACCACATGGGGAATAGCGCTTTCGCGAGGTGGGCTGGTCTGATCAGAGGCCGCGTTATTGGCTGACAGTCCAAGGCATTGGAAACTGCAAAACCCAGATGGCCCCTCCCGCGTGCATTGGCTGTGGTTGCATGGAAGCAGGCAGGTCTTCGCGGCGCCATCGAGGTCGTCGGCGCCGTGTATCGTGAGATGTTTCCCACAAGGAGCCGTGGTCATAGACGAGCTACCTAGTATGCATCGTGGTCCAGACCGGGCCAGTTCTCTGCAGCGTCGTCGGTATGGAATCCGAAAGACGTGCGTGGCACCAGGTAGCCATCTGGTCAGGACCACTCATGTACTTGGTGTCCAGCAGCACCGAGATCTGGTCAGGGATTGTGGTTCGAGAGAAGAGGACGGGAAGAAGAATACACACTGATGAGATTGTAGTGGATCCGCCGTCCCGTCGGTTCGCCCCGAATCCGTGATACAATAAATTTTTCAAGACGACGCTCGGTCCTACCGTGTGGCTGGAACGGACTGGCCCGAGCGCACAGCATACCTAACTGGTTCCAATGTTGTTATTGAGACCCGCGATGTGTTGGTTTGCTTGCTCTCGTCTAATCAACGGAGGTGAGGACTTGGCAACTTTGCAGCCTCTCCTGTTTTGGTTGTGCTGCAAACCCCTCCTATACGCTTATCAGGTCGGAAATCTCTGCAGGTGTCTGCAGTGGACACACATGTCAGGGTATTCCACTGCGAGCGTAACTGCATGCTACGTGCTGTCAACGCTATCACTGCAAGCCGGGACCGTGCAGTCTAAGTAGGAGCGATCGATGATGACAGCAGTGCAGAGCATTCGCAGATCTTGTACCCGCCGACTGAAACCGCTCATATCTAGCTGGCCCACACAAAGCATGTCGAAGAGATACCCCAACAGGCAAGCCGGCCCGAAGTACCACAACCTCTATCCATACGCCTTTCGTCGTGAAAGGAGGGACAATATCCGGTGATTCAGGGGGGAGGGGGAATTGTTGGAAAGAGGGGTCGAGATGTAGCGGTACCTTGATGAAGTGATCTACAATCACCTGTGATGTGTGTGTGTGTGTATGTGTGTGTGTGGCACAAGGCCACGGGGATCTGCCCACCGTCATTCGGCCGCAAGTGGTGGTGTTGCCGTTGCTGCTAGTTTGGTCTCTTATTACCCCAGAAAACAGTGTAATATGAGACAAAGCAAGGTGTGTGGGTGGCTGGTGGACAAGCCATCGGAATAATTGGAGGCTGCTGATGAGTGCTGAGCAAGGGTCCCGGATTTAGATCCGTCAGCAAGGCAAGTCCCGAATCCTGCGCACCAAGCCGTCGGGCCTGCGCCTTGTCAATCCTTCGCTGCAATGTGAAATCATACAAGAGCCTCTTGTCGGCCTCATCGATGCTAGTATCCGCCAAAGAGGCACCGAGTTTCACACTTCGCTGCTATGGTTCAGTTCGAGAGAGATCTTGTCTCATCAATGCGTGTCGTATATTTAGCAGACGAAATCAAGGATGGCCCTTGGTTCTTGGGGGACCCGCAACTGCTGGAGATGGATGGTGACACCCATCGGCTGTAAGGTTGCGGATAACTATGGTGCGCTACTCAGCAGCTGACTTCAGTAGTCGTTCCGACAACTAGGTTTTGTGTACTTCATTCATCCATGGTCTATTGACTGAAGCGGTGAGCATGTTGCAGGCACACACCTGTCTGGCTGGCGACCGACACTCATTGAGCTGGGAGCATCCCAGCAGCCCGTGTCCGACTTGGCCTCGAGGCTTGCACGTATCCGATCTTCAGGGGATCTGAGAAACACAATGACGGGAACAAAGATGATCGACAACTGGCGCGATTCGGTCCGTCGAGCCCTAAAACCCCAGCTACAGTAGCCGCCTCCCAACCAACCTGGGAGCGGCCTGGGTATCGCTTAGCTAGGTCGTTGCTAGCAACGGCAGCACCGATTGACCCTTTGGCGTACGAGTGGCTGGGCCGATTTCGACCGAGCCGTTTGCTAAACGAGCAGTTTTCTAGTCGGGACCAGCCAATTCTCAAGCCAGTGTCTGGTGGCTGTTTGTCCTGGTGCCGATATAGCGGTTGGGGAGAGCAAGCCTGGTATCCCTTCCTAGGTTAGATCGCAAAATGTCCGAGACTTTCAGGAGTCCAGTGAAAGCCAGCGATAACTCAAACCCCTATTCATCAAGTATACAGTATGGTACTGACCAGGGATTGATCCAAGACGACTGAAGACTCACAAACGATATGCGGTGAATCATCCTAACAAGCGTCGGCTCGGCCGAATTTCAGGCCGGAAACGCTGGCGGACAACCGTCCTGGAACACACCCTGTCTCGTGGAAGGGCTCTTACTGCATTGCATGGCCTTACTGCATGGTTGTTTATGCCTGATATCGAGAATGGAACCATGTGTCAAGGCGTAAGGCGATGTGGACACAGTCCTTGACGCTTTGCCACATATCCAGGAATATTTCCGAGGTGCATACGCGAGTCCATGAAATTGTATTGCTCCGGCTTCTTCCAAAGTACTTGGTCCCTCGCCCCCCCCCCTTCCCTCCCCATCCCTCACATCCAGGGCTTCCTGTATGCCAAAGGCCCAAAGGACGAACTGGGAAGGAGTTGCCCGACTGTTGCAGAGACGTACCACAGCAGTGATTCGACAGGGCCTCAAATTGGTGGCCAATGATCCCACACAGGCCCCCTTGAACATTCCGGAGGATGATATATCATTTCCCGGAGCTCAATAGGTGTGCCGGGCTGCTCGGCGTTGGCAATCTACGGCTCAGGGTCCGTTTAAAGCATTCTCGTGGCCTCGATTGTATGATTGTGGTTGCATCAGACTGTATAGCTTTGTGTAGCATGCCGAGATGTTGTTGGCTGAGGAATCAGCCCCGTTCGTCGCCCGCTGTGTATGTGTATGTCAACCGACCTGCCGTGAAAGGAATGAGGCTCAGAAGCCGTTGGAAGGAGAAGCATGTGGTCAGTGCTTCCCCACCCATCCGCTTATCTCAGACCTGGGGGAGGATACTTAGGGTTATCCAGTGTGTGTGGTCGTATAGCGGAGGGTGCTATGCGTGGGATTGTCTTTTGATTTTGGTGTGCCGTGGGTAAAGGGTGTGGCACACCACAACAGGTCCAGCCAGCAATACGCTGGTATGGCGAGAGAAAGGGGGATCGGGGATGCGAAGTCTGCCTCCGGACCATTGGGTGGGTGCCAGAGGCCACGATGTTGTGCAACTCACATCTGCTATGTCAGTTGACAGCCAGCAAGCAGGGGACGTTTTTGGGATTCTTCCCAATGTACGGAATCTGTACGGGACCTCGGGAGGCAGTAAAATGTTATCATGGTAAATAGGTACGTACAGCCTCTGCGGTAGTACTTCGAATCGACATGGGCTCTGTCGGAGTCTGTTCGAGTTTAGGACCCCGAGTCAGTCTCCGTCGCGGCTGGGGGAAAGCGGTATCGCGGGCTGCATGAACGCCACGGTTGCCGTCGCGGTGATGCAAGGTTTCGCCGAAAGAAGCTGACATGCTTGGGGTGGTTTCTATCTCTATGGTGGGCTGGTCGCGCTTCCGACAGGAAACACCCAAGCGCGAATTTACCGTGAAAGAAGAGCAATGTGGTGCGTGCCAATTTTCAGCAGGTGTGTGATTGAAGGACCCCCGTTCGTGTCGTCGACTTCTTTCCCTGATCCTGGACGAGGCACGGACGAAGCACGGACTACCGCTTTTCTGGGGTGGTTTTTTTGGACCTTTTGGTTCCGTTGTTCATCACGGCCCGCCTGTGGCACCGCCTAGCTCCATCTGCGGCTAGAATTGTTGCCCGAAGATTCTGAAGCGATGTTGTGCCATGTTCTAAGGTTTACTTTGATATGGGTGCTTTCTTGGGTGCTTCTTGGGTGCTTCTTGGGTGCTTCTTTTTCATATTTCCTTGTTTCGCTAAGACGATGATGGTGACTGACTATTGGCATATGGGCAGCGGGCTTTGGCATATGGGCAGCGGGCTTCTGACCAGTCATCAGGGTGCGTCCGTCCATCCGCTCAACTGTGTCGTCAACCCTCCCCCCTGGTAGGTGCACGGAGCAGAAGCTGCACCCATGGTTCAGCATCCTAGCGTCTTGTTGAGACGCTCGAGATCCATGTCGATGTGGGCCACCGCAGTCTGCAGCAGGGTGGGTGGGGTGGTGAAAGAGGAGATGGTGGGAGGTGCATGGAGGGGTCCGATGAAAATCTACGACAAGCATTTAGCAGAACCAATGGTAACGAGGATGGGGGATTGGGGGACCTGTCAGCCTGTGAGGAGGTCAGGACTCGATGTACATACGGGTCCGTATGCATGTATGTACGCAAAGTGAATACACGCATACTAGTACATACATCCCTAGACGGTCTCATGGGCATCGGGAGGCAGTGCAGGACCGAAAGGATTGTGGCCGAAAGAGAAAAACTGGGCTGGCAACCTCGTCTCTGGTGGTGATATTTCTGCAAACATGGTTTCCCCTTGGGCTTCTTTGCAGAAACTTTGACAGCAATGCGCGGCTGTTACTTGCCATATCAAGCCATTTGGGCGCTCAGGCCGGTAGACGATTGGATGTGTCGAGGTTGAACTACACTAAAGGATTTGCATGACATCGCATCGCATCGCATTGCATCCAAGTGGACGTCGTCATATTCTCCTTGTTGACGTGGTTGTTGAACTAACGTGATGATCGACCGTGAGGCTGGACGGCAGCTGGACGGGTGGCAGCACACCATCCTGCGGCTCTCGCTGCCGGCTTCAGGCTTGCTGGCCGTGATGCTCGGGACTTGATCTCCTCTCTAGGCTCTTGCTCTGGCTGTCCTGCTTGTCCCAAGGTTGTCTTGGGACGCGTAGAAATGGCCGTCGCCATGTCAGCACGCACGTCAGCTCCTGATGGTGATACCCAGGCCCTTCGACCCACGGGAGTTTTATCGGCAATGAGCTATCAGGTCTCCCAATGCCGTCCCGTCCCTCGGCCTCGGGCTGCTCGGTTGCTTTTTGGAAAACATCGGTAGACCCATGGCAGTGTCCGGGGTCTAAGCTGGAACGAGAAGGCATTGCAGCGTAGATCATGCGGGCCTTCGAGTAGCGTTCGATTTGACGGCTTAGGGTTGGCGGAGTGGGTGCCAAGTAGGAAGAGCAGGGCGGACGATGGATGGTATTCCAAGGAAAATAAAATGGAGTTGTCATTGTGACTGACTGACTAACTGACTGACTAACTGACTGACTGACTGACTGACTGACTGACTAACTGACTAACTGACTGACTGACTGATGTGATGAGGAAAGAGAATTGGCTCCATCGTGTCGTGTCTGTCGTGTCGTGTCGTGTCCGTCGCAAAGGTGCAGCTGAGTATGTCTGCATGAGTTACCGTTGGGAGTTGTTATGACGAGTGAGGTTGTAGATGGACGAGGTTGGAATCTAGGTAGGTACGTAGTTTTAAGAAAGTAGAGATAGATTAATTAAAGATGTTTTACTCCGTGTTGAATACGAGGACACAGTACCACCTAGGTACTGTATGTAGTGATATTTTTGGGCGGGTGGGAAGGGAAGGCGAGGAGGAAGGTGGAAAGAAGAAGCAACGCCTTACGTAGTACTGCGTACGGTATGTACATACCTACCCTAGGTAGGTAGACTGACTACCTGCAAGCTGCAAGATGGGAACGGAAAGGACTGTGCATATACGGTGATACAGGCAGTTGGTTTTGCTGCGTGCTGCACCACCGATGCACCGTGCACCCGTGCATCAAATACGGTGAAATCTGTACGTAGATCCGTACCATGTACGGATCCATACCTACCTAGCCTTAGGTAGCCTAAGTACCTAGGTAAGTACCTAGATACACTTCTGTGTACTTGGGCGGACAGAACAAGCGGGAATTTCCGAGACTTCCCCTCCTCCTTCTTCGAAGAAAAAACTAACTCGGACGTTGCAGTCAAACCCCACGCCCAGAAACGGTCAAGTCAGTTGCTCCTTCTGTTTCTGATATTGTGTCTCATCCCATCAAACAAAAACTCCCGATGTGAGCACCATGAGGTACCTACCTTACTTAAGGTACCTACCTAGGTAGGTAAGCACGTACTATATGCCCAGGTGATAAGTACCTAGCCTAGGTAGGTATGCCTCGAGGTACAATTAGACAGTACACCTGAGTCTTGGAAGGTACACCTGCGCAGATACTGCAGGCTCCCGACAAGCTTGGAACAGATAAGCAGTTGCCCGTTGCCCATCTACCTGGGCAAATCCCTCCAGGCTCTTCGTCCTCCTCCATGATCCCGCCATCGCCATCACTGTCACCGTCATCATCATCGCTCCTCGTCACACGCAACAATTTGGCTGTACTCCATTGATATTCCGGGAATCATGGGTCTGGCGGGGTTCGAGCTCGGAAACACTTGTCGCATCGATACATATGTCCATTTTCCCTCTCCTTCCTTGGCCCCCTTCCGCCCCTCCTCAACCCATGGTGTCAGGGTGTCAGGGTGTGTGGTAGACCCTGTGTCTCTTCCTGCACCAAAAAAGACCCATCATGGAGTCGGTCCAATCCCAGTTTCCCCCCCCCCCCCACATAAACTGTGTACCGCTATGTATGATCAGCAGGCAGCTCATGCGAGTTTTGTTGCTACGGCTTAGATGAATCAAGTCGCGATACAAAGTACCCTCCGTACCGAGTCACCGAGTCACCATGTAACAATTTACTCCAGGCTACTAGTACAGTACACAGAGCGAATATCCCTCTATCCCGTACTATAGGTACCTAGCCCAGGTACCCACTTGGGTACCCCAGTCCTGATGTCTCTCTCTCTCCCAATCTATCTCTCTCTCTCTCTCTCTCTGAGCTCTCACACTCACTCACTCACTCACTCTCCGACCTTGTTGTCCACTCGACCGGGTCATTGTCGGCGTTCATTCCCGACCCCCCCTTGTCGTCCTCCCCCCATCCATCCTCCTCCTCCATCTTATCTCCTACACAGGACAATAACAATAACAAGGGCAAGGACAAGGACAAGGACAAGGACAAGGACAAGGGCAAGGACATGGGGCATGTGCAGGGACAAGGGAAGCTTGAAGTATGGGTATCATGGATACTCCGTACTATGGGTTAGTATGGGCACTTATGGGTACGAGCAGGGGCCCAAAAACACCACAAGGGAGTAATAAGACCTCTCTGCACCTCTCCTCCAACCAAGCTGCCCACCATAAACCCCTCCATCTGTCGCCATCTACTGCCATCCTCGACGTCCTTACCTCTCTCTGCATCACTCATCAGAGAGTGTCACCGTCACCGTCTCGGTTTCGGTAATCACGGTCACGGACCATATATCATACATCTTATACTGTCAACATTCTCGGCCCTCTACCGAGGACCGCCTAAAGACCACGACACACACTCACGGGAAACTACTACCTCCTCTTCACCGTTTCGTTGTCTGTCTGGGGCTTGCGGAGAACCTCCAACACGACCGACGTCGGTACTGCCGCAGTTCTCCTCGTACCTCACAGCTCCTGGGCCCCTTCTGTCCAAGGACTTCGTTCTGAACCAAACGAGCACTTGACGTTAGTCTTTGTCTGGCTGATATCAATCTCCATTGGAAGCTCGACTCCTCACCTGCTCCACAATACCCATGCAGCTCAACAGCCATCCGTCTTGCTCCCGCACCCATAACCTGTAGCTCCGGCCGGGCATATCGTGATCGACTGCCCAACCACATCCGCCAGCCATTCTTACCCTATCTGGAAAGATTCACTGCATCCCACCTCTCATCTACTTCCTCTTCTTGCTTCCTTTTCGCTCTCTCTCCCTTATCCGGCCTTCATAACCTCTCCCTCCCTCCCCTTGACCAACTCCAACTTGGACAAACCAGGAGCCAGCTGTCTGCTGGTTGGCTTGGTCACCTGTCCACCCACTAGCTATGGAACATTCTCTCCGTCTTGCCGCCGAAGACAGGATCCTATCTTGGTCCGATTCGAACATCGTCGGTAGCTTGGACTCGGACGTCCATCACTCTATGCTTCTTCCACAATCCCCTCCGTGGTTGGATTCCCTCCACCACCACCACCACCACCACCACATCGACCCGGTCACGACTACTACTGCCCGCACTCCCTCCTCGACTTCAACCTCGTCGCCGACTGCCATTCGCCACCCTCTGAACGGCCAACTATCGCCCATCAGCACCGGCATGGACATGCCTTTGGGTCCCCATACCGACGATAGCGTGTGCTCATCCATGACAGAGTCGGCCATTGCTCCACCCATGACACACTCCGAGTCCTCGTCTTCCATTGCAGACTCCTGGAGTATGTCCTACGGTGATTCCGCCGAGGACATCAATGTGACACATGTTGTGGCCGACCAGGACATGCACTGGGAGCAAGGATCAGACGAGGGCATGACGATCCCCAAGGTTGAGCCAATGGACGAGGACCTCCGACTTGACGAGATCAAGGAGGCGCCTTTGACCCCGGTTCTCAGCAATACCAGTCCGACATCAGCCCAGCCCAAGGCCAAGCGACCACGTGGGCGTCCTCGAAAACATCCACTGACCCCAGTCGTCACCACCAACAAGGTGACCAAGGGCCGCTCCAAGACGGGATGCCTCACTTGCAGGAAACGCAAGAAGAAGTGCGATGAAGCCAAACCTAGATGTACGTCAAGTCTTTGCCCAGGTGGCCCCTGCCTGGATGCCACACTACACGTTCTTGATGTTCTATGTCTCCGCCTTCCGAGACCCTCTTGCTGATGAGTGACAGGCATGAACTGTGAGAAGAACGCTGTTGTATGCGAGGGTTATCCGGAGAAACAGATCTGGAGAAGCGGCAAGGAGAGAGCTGCTGAAGGTATGGACGAAGTCCTCGGTCATTATTATCCGTGTGTTCGAGTGCTGACGATTTCGCTCAGAACGTTCGAGCCATTCCCATTGCATGCCAGTCATCACCATGCAGCCCATCTTTCATGGGCTAGAGAATGCAGAGGACATGATCTTCTGGAAGCACTACCATGCCCACCTGAGCACTGTCCTGACGGTCGAGGGCGAACACAAGAACGCTTTCAAAGACCTTCTTATTCCCATTGCCACCAAGCACCAGGGCCTCATGCATTCCATCCTTGCTCTGTCCAGCAAGCACCTTGATTTCGAAACACCGTACGGGCTGAAGATACTCAAAGACAACCCGCATACAAGTCTTGACGCGCTTCAACAACGGTCTGACTATCACCATGAGAAGGCGATGGAGAAGTTCTATGAGGACATTGCCAGGTCAAGTCAGAACGCGGACAAGGATGACCCAGAGTACTCGACCATCCTGTCTGCTCGATATGGTCAGATGCTGTGCTTGCTGCTAGAGGCTCTGGCCGAAGGCAATCCTCGTGGTGAGCACCGGGTCCACCTTGGGGGCTACCAGAGGCTGATCCAGCACTCGCCACCGGAGGATCCGGCATTCCTGGCCTTCATCACGGAGTTCTTCCAATACCACATCTTTGCGGATGAGCTCCTCCGCTATCCCGACATGCACATTCCGCGGCTCGCATCGGAAGACTGGACACCTCTCACTTCCATACATCCGCCTCGCCTACTGGGTGTTGCTGATGGCCTCTTCAACCATTTGTGCCAGATCACCTCGCTCAGGAACACGATTAGAGCAAATATGGCTGCGGGTGTGGACCCTGCTGTCGACTACACAAGCCTGTACCGCGCGGCCGAGATCGATGCGGCCATCCGGGACTGGACACCATGTTGGCCACCAGGGGACAGCCGAGACCGGGTATCTCTGCTATACAAGCAGATGATGTGGGTGTACCTGTTCCGGACGATCTACCCACCGTCCCCCGTCTCACCGGCATCCTCAACCTTGCACCTTCTGCATAACTCTACCGTCCTCGGCGGTGCGACTACGAACACGCCCCCAAGATCAGCCAACAACAGCTGTGCCTCGTCGCCCTCCATGCGGCCGCGCACATCTGCCTCAAACGTGCCCGTACTCCACGAACCTCAACCCCAACCCCAACCCATTATCCGACGTCACACCATCGCCGACTACCACTTCTCTCAAATCCCTCCAACGGCAGCAAGACATCATCAGCACGCATCCAGCTTGGATGAAGGCCGCCGCGTCACCCATTCCCCGCCCCCCTTCCGCCAACCTCGCGACCACGACCCGCGCATCACGCTCGCCGTCAACGAGTCTCTCAACATCCTCGAGACCTTCAAGCCCAGCGACCCTTCCCAGAAGCTCCTACTCATCCCCTGTCTCGTCATCGGCACGGCTTGTTTCGCGCCCGAGCAGCAGGAGAGGATCCGATCTGCGGTGAGGACGGTAAAGGGGTACACTGGCATGAGGAATGCGGAGAGGGTGGCCGAGCTGCTCGAGGAAGTCTGGGGTTGTATGGATCGCGGCGAGTGGGCGCGTGTTTGGGACTGGCAGGAGATCGCCAGGGGCATGGGATGTGATGTCCTGTGCTCATGATCGCCCGTGTTGCGGCCATTCCTTCTCCCTAGCCTTCGGAGCCAGAGCGCGGCATGCGATGTAATCATCGTCCTCGACGATTTGACATCATCAACGCCTCTGGTCGGGGTTAGGGGCTCTTTCCGAAATCATCCCCTCCATACCCTCGTCGAATTCTGGCTCTTTCAAGAAGAGGACAGAACACGAGGGATGCATCTTTCGTTTCCTGTTCTGCTGTTTTGTCATCTGTCTCTTTTGTCTTCCTGTTTCTTCCGTGTTCTTTGCTTGTCCAAGCCTATATCCCCGTCTCTCGTTGAGGCTTCATATACCCTGCTTTCGCTTCTCATTGCCTCAGCGATTGGCTGTTCTTCCTGTCATTACTGTCTTGCATCTTGGACAACGGGTGGTCTTTTCTGGAAAGGGGGTTGCATCAATCGTTTCTGCATCTTGTCCAGCATCTATGGCGTCGTTTCTTGCCTCATTTTGGTCTGTTTCTTAAAAGCGGGAGTTTGTCTGTTGTTTCCTTGCCGGTTCTGTTTTTGCTCTTCTTGCCGTTTGTTTCTCTTTTTCCTTCATTTGGGGCACATCTTCGGAGAGTTTTCTTACCTAGAAGCGGAGTTCTCATGTATCACGGCATGCCCCTCGGGCGGCGCGGGTCCAGTCCGATCATCTGGGTACGGCGAACTGTTGTCTTTTAGCATTTTTTGGTTGGCGCTGATAGAGAGAGTGAGCTGTGAGGGGGGAAGTTTGGCTTTGCATCTGGATTAGTTGTCGACTGCTTCTTTTTCAATGGAAATTCCCCCGGCTGCTCGGACTCGTTTCCGATGCTTGGGTGCCGAAGACCAATTTCTCGCCTCCTTCCTAATTCTTGACCTGCTTTGTGACTTTAAACAGCCCTCCCCTGGATGTTCGTGATGTGGGCACGCAGCTCTGGATGTCGTCCTCGCTGTCTATCTCTGTGCTTCGGAGTTCTGACAACACGCAGGGGGTGCGTAACTGAGGGTGACTGTCAAGACTCGGAGATGAAGACCCAAGCCGAACTTGCAACAAAGCCTGGATTCTCCAAGCCGACGGGTGACTTGAGCTCAGGCCGTGCTACGTTGGGATGATCTGCCTCCCGCGAGGTTTGGTGATCGAGGCACCCAAAAGTGGGCAAGGCTTAGGGTGACTACCCTTGTGATGAGGTGTTGCTTTCCTAGAAGGATGCCGCCAATATCTACAACACTGGAATTCTATTAGTCCAAAATATGACGGTGAGTCCTTGGCCGACATAAAAAAGATCTGTTTCTTAGTTGTCATTGTTCCGCTTATGGGTGTCAAGAAGTGGAACTGGATGGCAACTACCGAGCAATCAGTGACATTCTCGATCGCGATACTTGCGTGGACAACCTTGTGAGCAATTTGGTCACAATCCTGGACCAGACGTGCTATAGGCCAGGGAATCAAAGTGAGAATGCAGCGGAGCAGAAAAGAAGGAACGCAAGTGGACGAGACCCTCAGCGATTGGAAGTCCCGTCATCCACCCCTTATATACCTCCTGCAAAGCCCGGTGCCCCTTCGATAGATGGATGGCCCGGAGGTGTCCAGCTCATATGACAGGCAGCAGGAGAAGACTAATCAGCACCTCTCGAAGGGGGGGTCTGCGCCACTTTACTGTGTGCTGGCAGTGTGGCCCTGCAGATGTTGTGTCACCACCCATGGGTACGCGGCATATCCCTAACGCTATGGACGGCGGGGGGCGTGAGAGCTTTGGTCTGGGGGTCCCGGGGAAGGTTGTCATCGCCGAGTGTTCTTTATCGGCAACTTGGAGTGATGTGATGATTTCACGGAGCGTAACGTACGTCGATGAGCTGTTGTGTATGAGTTCAGACTCCAACATATCCACTGTACATACATATAGACCTAATCCACGATGCCTCGGGGTAGAAGACTGATATAGTCCAGTGGTGCAGCCTCAATGCCATCCGGTGTGCCAGCAATCTTCAATGTATCCCCTTTCTTCACAGATACACCCCTGAACGTGACCCTCGTTGCCGAAGACTCGTCCAAAGCTGATGATGGTGCATGCCCCAAGGTGTCTTCCGTATTGCCGATCCAATTGCCTATCGATCTGTCATTGAGAAAGACCTCCCAATGCGCCCGTCCTCCAATAATATCAAAGTAATTCACTGCAAGGTCATACACCCCACTATCGGACTGTACAGTGGTCGTCGCTGTCCCTGCAGTGTCGTTACTCGTGGTCATGATCCCCTTGTATCCGGACGCAGCCTCGAACGGGACCACATCCACAACCTCATACCCATCCAACTCCATATCCTCCGCCTCGGTTCGGTAAGAATGGTTCATAACTCTCCCATTCTCGTCTGGAATGGACGTCAGGTTGAAGAAGTAGTTACTTATTGCATCCCTCCAGACCAGCGAGTGTCCCGCCTGATAGACTTGTCTGACCAGAACATCATTGTATCTCTCCTCGTCGATCCCCCACTCCCCCTCGAGCGACTCCCACATGGGCACGAACCCTTGGGCGGTCTCGGCACCGTCATAGTGCGCGTCGTAGAAGTGCTGGATGACCGTCTTGCCGGACTTGAGTCGCGTGGTCCAGTTGACATGGTGGAACCACAGCAGGAGATCGTCCGGTGTCGTCTCCAGGTTCTCGTACATCTCATAGACCTCCGCTGGGTACTGCCCACTATAGCCAGTGCCGTTTCCTGTACCATTCCAGACTGTCCTGTCCATCCCGACCATATCAGCATCCGCACGCGTCCATTGGCCCCAGCCATTCCCGTCCTGAGACTGGGGTGTCGGGCCATAGTGGTTTCCCACGATATTAGTCAGTGTTTGGATGCCCAAGTTGCCGGTGTAGTTTTCGTACGCCGGCCACGAAAGCATTGACATCTTCGCAATGGTGTCGACGACTTTCTTCTCGGAGCTGAAGGTCAGTCGGATCCAGTCCCTGAGGATAGCCTCGGGTTCCTCTGTAGGGTCCCACGCGAGCCGGCCATATGCGTACAAGTTCGACATGGCTAGATGGCTACCCAGCCACGTGGTGTTTGTCCCAACATTCACCACAGCAGCGGACCCTGACAGCGTTCTGTTGAATCGGGCCCCACCTACGATGTCGCGGACGTAGGAAGTCTGGTTGTCCACGCGGAGGTCGAAGTCGAGGACCGTCTTCCACAGGGGCGGGAGGTAGACGAGGTGGCACTGCTGGCCGAGATATTCCTGAGCGACTTCTAGCTCAAAGGCGACGTTTGTCTGAAGCAGGTTGGCGAAGAGAGGCGACGTTGGCTCTCGGACTTGGAAGTCGATGGGCCCATATTTGATCTGCACCACAACGTTCTCGTCGAACTGCCCATCCAGAGGCTTGAAGAAATCAACTGCAGCCTTAGCGCGGTCGTCTGTCCACACGGCCTCATCGAGCTGGTCGTACACAAAGGCCCGGAACATGACGATCCCGCCATGAGGCTGCAGCGCCTTGGCGAAGAGGTTGGCGCCATCGGCGAGGGTGCGGTTGTACGTGAGAGGTCCGGCTTGACCCTCAGAGTTGGCTTTAACGAGGTAGCCGGCAAGATCAGGGACAGCCTGGTAGATCTCGTTTGTCTTGTTCGTCCACCACTCGACGACCTCCGGGGTCAGAGGATCGAAGGTGCCGAGGGTCGCGTTGGGTGAGGCGAAGTTGAGTGATATCCCAACTTGTACGCCGTACGGGCGCATGGCATCAGCGACTCGGCCTAGGCCTTCGATGTTCGTTGAGTTGAGAAGGTCGGCGTCGGCGTTGACGTTGTTGATGATAATGCCGTTGATTTTCACTGAAGCCATGAGGCGGGCGTAGTCGACCAGTCTTGTCAAGTCCTCCACCACGACGCCATCCTTGAAGAATATGGACGCGCCGCCATAACCCCTTTCGATGCTGCCATCAAGGTTATCCCACTGGTTTATCCAACGGATCGGCTGGTTTGGGTTGCTGGAATATGCGACTTCAGAGAAGTTCCCCTGGGCTACCATTGATAGATATTCAAAGGCACCATAGAGAGCACCACGTTCGTCAAGTCCGAGGATCAGGATATTTCCATTCGTCGTGTTCAGCCAAAAGCCGTCCTGCTTGATATCTGGGATCCTTTCCAACACGCCTCCGGATCGAATGTAGTCATTGATGGTGGCAACTGTGATTGTTGAACCCTCTTTCCACACAGTTTCGTTGGTCGTTTTTATCTCCTTGCCAAGAATGCCCTTGATACCCTTCTTCAGCTCGAGCCCAGCAGTATAGACTGGGCTAGTCTTGGTGGAGTTGAGAGCTACAACGGTGGACGGTATAACGGCCGCATGGCTCGCTGCATCCGGGATTGGAGCATATCGTAGCCAGGCATCCAAGCCGTTCTCGGCGACGACAAAACTGGAGAGAACCAGCACCAAGAGCTTGAGCAACATCATGGACTGCCGGGAAGAGCGATAGGCTGGGTAGGGGGCCTAGAAGAATCTGAGCCCAGCGGCACCTGGGGAGTATTTATATACCATTCGGATCAACATCGTGGCAAAGCGTTTGTCATTATCCTCCCCAGAGTGACCTTATACGCCAAGACGTTCGCTGATCCCCTGCAAGAACGACTACATAAACTCTGATAGTTCCCCGCACTGCATATCCAGTCTCCCTCTTTATGTTTCGGTAGTAAGAAGACCGAAATATCTACACCCATTAATTAGTGCCAAGCAGGTCCACATCTACCAACCACCTCCACCTCGTTGCGGGGAGGAAGTAGTCTACCTCATGGAGAGAGATGGGGTAGATCGACCATATAGTTGATCCTAGTATCATCCCCACGAATGCAAGTGGTCTCTATCCCTGCCAATTAGCCTAAAGTCGCACCACAGTGAGAGCTACCAACCTTTCGTGGTCATAGTTAATGGACATTGAGCACGTAGCGATTAAGAATCCTAGACTGGGGTTTGGTCAATCTGCCTTTTAAGGCCCCAGATTAGAAGCGATGAAGCACAACACAGCAGCAGCTATTTCTGCGGCGACAAGTAGTGGAGGATTCCGCACTCCTCCTCTCCTCGGCTTCAGTCAGACGAAAGGAATTCGACAGCATCCAGTCTGCATGATCCAATATTCGGTCACCTACCTATTGCCACGTTGTTAATCTCGTTATAGCCCTTAATATACTGCCTATCCGTACGAAACCAGTTCATTACAAGCCCGGTGGCAACCCATTGTCTTCGTCGTCACCGTGGAGCTCTGTAGTAGTGCTGCAGGCAACCCATCCTCCTGAGATTATCCAAGACTATCACTCTTCCCACGTTGACAACGGCGACAGCGACAGCGACAGCGACACGATATCGACGACTCGACTAATTACCTTAGGGCCCGGTGTACCTAATTAGAAGGCCAGTCTAATTACTATACACACTGAACCCCTGAATTGAGCTCAGAAGTCAATCCTGTGGAAAGCTATAGTCATATTCTACATGGGTGCGATTACCTAGCTGACTTGCCTGCTCTACTTACCACCGCAAACAACAACAGTCCCAAAGTTCAAATCAACGGAGGGAAGCAAAATCTTCCACTCTAGCCAGATCAGCAATAATGGGCGAATATACCGGTCATGGGATAGAAGTGGATGACAGGGAGTCTCGTTGACAGATGGATGATATGATGATTCATGATATGCTTGGTTCCAAGGAGGAGCATGTCAGTGAACGGGAAAAGTATCACGCATAATTACAAGCGATTTTGCTTGTTTTGTTGGCGGTAACGGAATTGGAGACTGCAAAACTCTAAACCAATTAGACAGAGGTCAGAAGCGCAACCCATTCCTTGTGTAATTAAATGATCAAGTTCAACAGCTTGACGTGTCGAGCGGCTGAACCACCCGGGTTCGGCACTAACCTCCTCCCGTATTCCAGATGGCACGGAATCATCATTCCTCCGCAGGCGCCATCACATCCATACTTAAGTACCTTGAGACACTGGCTCAATAGTGTCTAATCGTACCCGCTCGCTTCTGGCGTTCATATAAAAAAGGAAAAGGAGGGCGTCTAATCCATGACACCAGCGATCATTAAGCCATACGTTTCATCAAATAAACGCCTCCCGGATTGTTCTCCCTTCACCCACCGAAACGCTAAAATGGTTGACCTTGACAAGATCCAATCATCCAACGACCAAATCCCCACGGCCTACCCTGGTGGCCTAGTTGCCGTATTTGCTGGCGCAACAGCAGGTATCGGCAAGACATCACTGAGAGAGTTCGCACGGCACACCTCCAAGCCTCGAATCTACATCATCGGGCGGTCAAAGGAAGCATGTGACCGGCTCGATGTCGACCTGAGGCAAGTCAACCCGGCGGGCCAGTACAATTTCATCAGGTCGGATTTGAGTCTGCTTCGCAATGTCGATGATGTCTGCAGACAGATAAGCAGCAAGGAGACGGCCATCAACGTATTGTTCATGAGCCAGGGGACCCTGAACTTCAATAAAGGCACGTACAGTCCATATCCCGTTTGCCGATATCTAGTTCCTCTTCACTTACACTCATCCAGAAACGGATGAAGGCCTCAGCTATCTTATGGGCCTGACCTACTTCGGCCGCATCCGCATGGCCCGTAACCTGCTTCCCCTGCTACATAGAGCAACCGGACCCCGGCGCGTCGTGTCTAGCTTCGCAGCCGCCAAGGAGGGCAAGCTCTATGAGGATGACTGGCAGGGCAAGAAGGGCAAGGTCCCAATGACAGGCGCCCGCGGCCACGCCTCTGCGATGATGACACTAGGCTTGGAGGCACTGGCGAAGGAAGCCCCTGAGGTATCTTTTGTACATGCTTTCCCCGGAAGTGTGAAAACGAATCTCATCAGGGGTGATGAGGGTGCGATGATGCAGGTGATGGGCTACGTCTTCAAGGTCATGGGCCTCTTTCGTAGCAGGTCGTACACCCCGCTTGAAGAGGTCGGCGAGAGGCATACTTTCTACTGCACCAGTGCAAGATTTCCTCCTCGCCATGGGGACGGTGGGCAAGGCACGTCGGGCGTCGCTCTGCCTTCAGGGGCGAGCATCGCCAGGGGTGTAGATGGCGAGGTTGGGAGCGGAGTGTACTCCGTCGATACGTACGGGGAAAGTGCCGACGCGGCAGTTGAGGAAGTGCTTGCGAATCATCGACGGAGTGGCGCGGCGGAGAGATTGTGGGCTTATACGGAGTCTGAGTGGAAGAGAGTGACTGGTTCAGTCTCTATATAGCTTTTTACATTTAGCTTGTATATTGTAAGGTGATTATTGTGGCTATTTCTTGACAAAAATCATAAATAGCTCGAAGAGTTTCAATATGCATGGCTAGCTAGACCGTTGTCGGTCCCCCAGGGCTTCGGATGCTTGCCAACACGAGCTTCCTCGACATCAATGCCCGCGTGACAGTGTGGGCTTCTTCTCGGAGCTGACCCTGTTTCCTTTTTGACGTTGAGTGGGCGAAGAAGGTACTGCGTCTTCGAAAGTGAAGTATATGTACAGCTACCGAGCAGAGATTTATTGTAATATAAAGTAGCTCGTATCAAGTCCCTGGAGACCACCAACAGCCACCAACGACGACCCAACCAAGCTCCACTCCACACTCCCCCAAGGCTGCGACACAATCTCGGACACATCAAGCCCCTTTGGCAACCCGATCCGCACCGGCACTGTAGAGGACACATTGAAAGGGTTCACCACACCAACCAATATACCCTCACCCCCACCCAGCTTCCAGTACGCCACATCCAAGCTCCCATTCCCAGCCCGCCCGTCCCGCAACAAGATCGGATTGGCCCCAGTCAGGAAGTCCACCACCGGCGACACCGTGACCACCTCCGCCAACCGCGCCGTCGCATTAGAGAGAACGTCAGACGGCGGATAGATCCACGCGAGCCGCCCCATGGCGCCATGGTTGAATGCGAGCCAGTCCATAACCCACGTCTCCTCGGCAGTGGGATCACGAGCCCAGTACTGCTCCCCCGAGAACGCCTGCGGCACCGCCCATACGGGCTTGCGGGTGAGCCCAAAGCCGCCGATCCAGTCGGCGTACTTGTGGAAGTCGTCCACGCGCGTGGGCACGTCTAGGAGGCTCCCGATACAGTTATCGCAACCGGAGTCGCCGTAGGTCAGATTCACGGGGGTGTCCCATTTCGTGGAGTAGGTGGCGTTGATGCCGACGGGGTAGGCGTCCTCCATTATGATGTCAGCGCCTGCAGAGTACTCCTTGAAGTAGTAGTTCTGGCAGTTGAGGACGAGGGCCGTGGGATGGTATTTGTCTAGAGATGCTAGAAGGTCGTAGGCGTCTTTGGAGGAGTTGAAGGTGTAGCCCCAGCCGTCGGGTTCGTCTGCCGTGTAGTAGGTCAGCAGCGAGGGGTGGTCCCTGACCAGTGGTATTTGTTCGGCTATGGAGGTGAGGTTCTGGAAAGAATTCCGCATGTCGTACTGGAGTAACAGGTTCAGCCGGTCCATCTCGTTGACGCTGTAGGTCATGTTGCCATCGGCAAAGTCAGTCACCAGGTTCAGGGCGTTGAACCCAGCCTGTTTGAACGCGATAATGTTGTCGGTCTCGTTGAGGTAGCCGCCATAGTCTCCGTAGTATCCATAAGGAAAGACCGGTTTGAAGACACCACCTGTAGCGATGTTGCGATACAGCAGCGAGCCGTAGAGCCGGTCCACTTTCACGACGCTGCCGGTAGTTTTGTCTGGGAGGTAGAACAACTCAGATTGTGTGGTATAGTTCCCACCGCTTGAGGTAGTTCCAGTCAAAGTGACCACATACGCCGATGTACTCGGTTTGAGCCCGGCTAGATCGAACTTGAAGAGGTTGTCTGTCGTGTTGACTGGGACAGTACCAGACACAAGCACGCTGCCCTGAGCCGTCACCGTGAAGTGAAGGCTGTCGGTCCCGTTGCTTCTGGTTGACACAGCAGCCGGGTACGCAGAACCGTGATAGTAAGAGAGACCCGCGTCGACGATGAGTTCCGCGGTAGTCTCGTTACCAACGTAGATGCTGTGACGAGTCGCGATCTGGACATCTAGCATAGGATTCAATGCTGGCTCGGGCTGTGTCAAGAATCCACCGGGAATGATTTGAGCGGACCTTAAGAAGTTGGCAATCAGTCTCTATCAGCTGCATCTTGTGAGACATGAACATACCCATTATACACCTTCCCACACCAAGTATCCTGCGCCGTGACTTCCCGAGTCAAATGGCTCAGGATAGCGGCCGCGAGCCACAGATACCCACGATGTCCCATTCTTTCACTGAGGCCCAGAGCAACTGTCGGTCCAGATCACCGGCCCGCTGGTGATGACTAGATTGCCTCTTGAGGATCTGGCGGAAAGTTTGGCAGCTTCGAGCTCTGCACATGAACAGAGTGAATGAGTACAAACACGGGCCTGTAGACGGACGGATACAATCCCTCTCACGGTGCAGGGTGGCAACACAGGCAGCTCACCGGCGCTTGGGGAACGTTGCAACGGGGAAGTGGGGTTGATTGATAAGACCCCTGAACCTTTTGAAGTAACCAAAACGACGATTCCCATTGAAATATGGGAAGTTGGAGGTTGGTTCTGAGCTTGGAATGGTACAATAGTGAGCCGAGTCAATAGCAAGAAGCGGGGTTCAATCGCAAGTCAGGAATCCCTCAGCTCAGAAGTTCTCGAAGTTGCAGGTGATATTTGCTCTGGAATTTGGTGAGAGTCATGAGCGGGCAAAGGGGGTTTCACACAACCAGGATAGGTCTTAGGGTGCATAAAGACGGAGAAAATTTATTCGTAGAAGCCCTGGTACGGGGACAGGGTATCATGGCGCATAGATCTGTGGCAGAGCCCCTGAGTTGCCTAATGTGTGGCATCATGAACCCTTCAATAACCACTGTCAAACATATCCCACAAGTTGGGGAACAACTCCTCCGCGTCGGGCAAGTTCGCAATGACAAAGTCCTGGAAGTCCGGCACCGGCGCCTCCGGGACCTGCTGGCCGACACTACTCACCGGCGGCGCCTTCCGCAGCTTCTCTACCACCTCCGCATACTGCGCAATGCAGATGTCGCCCAGCTCCCAGTTTGATCGCTGCTGATGACCCTGAAGCGCATCGAGAAGGTCCTTTGCAAGCCTCAGGGAGAGACTCTCGGCAAGACCTCCAGCAGTCTCCTCCGTCTCCAGTGCGACACGGAGCAGAAAGGCGATGGTCGAGGTGAAGATGAAGGCAGCCGTGGGCAGCCAGAAGTCATTGAGCTGCGGGCTTTGCAGCTCCTGCACCAGGAGCACGATGTCCTCTGCAGCTCGCCGGATCTGAACGTAGCGGTTCGACAAGATGATAGTGTCCACCTGGTCGCCGTTCTGCCTCCCGTTGTCGAGCTCGATGCGTCGCTGCAGGAGGCGTACAAACAAGTATGCGAGACGGAGGTTGCTTGCCCCGGGGATGTTCAGATCTGTACCCCGGAGGATAAGGCGTCGAGCATCGCCGGACAGAGACTCTTCCCAGCGGCTGAGAACGACTTCCGGGTTGAAGGACGACTTGGCGCGTCGTGACGACCTAAGGTCGTGCAAGTGCACGAGGTAGACATCGAGGACCTCGGACAGGCTGATCAGGGCGACGAGCATCCCATGCTTGTCGTCATGATGAGTCGGCTTCGGCACGTCATGGAATCCGCCTTGGACATATATATGCGGAGGTGTCCCATATGCGAGGCTGAACCACTTGTCATGAACCACCAGAGCCCACCATATATCTATCCTAAGCCGCTTCTCAGACTCGGCGATATCCCAGTCGCTTGGGTCACGGTGCAGTCCAAGTCCGTGAGCAATCGACACCGCTGACCCGATCAGTACGCCGTTTCCGATCATGGATATCGATGGCCGTCCACCCACGTTCAATAGGACCGAGACCACGGTCGACGTGCCAGGGGATAGCTGCAGCTCGGAATACAGCGCGTCGGAAGCTTGGTTCCAGATGAACCTACTGTCAGGACAGTGCCGACCTGCGGCACGGCAGGTCTGAGACCAGTAGACTATGGCGTGGGCATAGACATGGGCAAGCAAGGCCGGGGAGATCTGGTCCCGCTGATGTCTGTACTGCTCCCTGAACGATCTCTCGTCAAGAACAGGGAAGCACCGGTTCGGCCTTTGAAAGTACAGGTCGACGAGCTCCTCTGCCCACGGCTCCACCATCTTCTCGATGATCTGGCACTTCAGTGCCGCGGTAGTCTGGTTCGGTGTTTGGCCCACGGGTCGCTTGCTGACCCGGGCGAACAAGACTGGCTTCTCAGAGTCGTCGCCATTGTGGCCTGGTCGCACCATGCGCGTCAGCCTCCCGGTGCCGTGGCTGGGGTCGGCTCGGAGGTAGTCTGCCAAGATCTGGGTGTCGTTGGTAACGACGGGCCCGACGATATGTGAGCTCTCTTCCTCCCCGGGGCTGCCCAGGCCGGGAAGTAGGGTTGTCGAGGGCTGGCTCCCACCGGTGCCGCTGGTCTGGGGCCGCAGCGCCGGCATGGTGACTGCACCTGCGACCTGGAGGTGTTGTTCGGTAGGAAGAGTCGATATGTTGGTAGACCCCGCCCGGGCCTGGACGCCCCGGATCCGTGACGGTGCGGCTGCTCCTTTGCCGCGGGGATCTCCAAGTCCGTTGCGGCGTGGCGGCCGCGGGAAAACCAGGCTTCTCGAGGAAGTTGCTGGGAACTCACACTTGGTTTCGTGGACACGACACATCAAGCATCCATTCTCCCCGTCGTCGACCTTGCATCTTGACTTGCGTCTCCTGCATCCATTACAGGCGGGTCTGAGGTGTGACCGGTAGGGTCGTTCTCCCGCTGCGTCATCGACAGCCATACTTCCCGCTTGCAGGTTGCTGGACATTTCCATGTGTCAGCTGGCTGGAATGTGCTTGCACTGGTGAGCAGAACGAGCCTTCGTCGCGAACCATGTTAAGGTTGGTAGCAGTTGACCCGCGCTGTGCTGTGTCCGTGTGGAGATGGTTGACGGTTTGCCGCGGGAAAATCGCGCGCTACATGTGTACTTGGTAGACTACATAGAACCAAAACCAAGGATGGAATGCTTGGTTGCTAGGGTGAGACGCCGTGTTCCCGACGGGCTGGTAGATTTGATCTGTGCGCTGGTAGCTCAACGCGGCCCGCTATGAACCCGCTTACCTTAATTCTAGCCAATGAACTAACACCGTTTCTATCTCGCGCCTCAGTGAGAGCTCCCGTCATGTTTCTTCTCTACACCATCTCCCCAATGTCCATGCAATATTCTTTCAGGGGTTACATGTGATAAAAATGAACTTAATCATCGTTAGTGGCGTTGCTTCATTTTCCGTACATAGATTCATCCAGTTGATGACCGTGAAAATATCACGGCGACACTTGGCTGGGATCAGTCGTCGAGCTTGAGGCTACTTAAGTAGGCACTCCTCCTGTACCAGTTTCTTCAAAACATGGGCTCGACACTGGTCTTAATCCACTGTAATTCCTTGTTTAAATGTGTAGTGCCCCTGAATGTGAATGATGTACAGTTTTTGCCAATCCCTGGGTTCAGATGGCAAGGCCGGAGAACGCATCGTTCCAGACTTTATCGTGAGCACATCCTTCAGGAACCAGGTATTGACTTTGAAGTCTAGGGTAACTTCTGCTGACTCGTCGCAATAGACCCACCAAAGCTCTCATCTTCGCCAATTCAGTCTCAGTGACAGGTCCAGTGTCTAGGGTAAGTAGGTAGCGGCCCAGGACAACTTGTCCCTGTCAGTATCAGGAGAGCAATGAGTTGAAAGCGTCATCAACACCATGACTTTCGAGCTTGCTGACAGATCTCCAGGGGTGTTGCTATTATTACAAGGACAGATTTAGAAGTGCTGTGCCGTTCCTGAAGTACTGTTGGCCCAGGCCAAGCGTCAGCAGACAAACCAACACCCAGCCCCAAAACACCATCCCTTGCATGCCGAATATCAGTAATATAAGAGCAGCCCCAATTGAATTGCAACAGTTACAATATATTGAAGAAGACCGCAATCTAGATGACCAACTGAATCCACACATTGAGACATTTTCCAAAGCTGCCTTGTAACTTGGCAACAGCAGCCTCGGGCGCGAACAGAGCTCGATGTACGGCGGAGTAAATCAGGCGATGGTCTCGAGGTCGAAGGGAACGTCGTATCTGCATCGCCCGGGTCACTGCTGCTCGAGTTCACGAGGCTGACGCAGCTCATCGGCGACCCGAAGTACTACAGCGCCATCACCAAGATCACGGACCTCTTCTTCCGGCCGATGGTGCCCCAGGGCGAGGATATCCTGCTGGCGGGTAACGTGAAGGCCCTCGAGCAGCAGGAACCAGAGCTGGATCCGGAGAGCGAGCACCTCATCTGTTTTATAGGGGGCATCTGCGCGCTGGGGGGGGGGGCCGGCTCTTCAACCGCAAGGAATACATCGACACCGGCGCCAAGCTCGCCAATGGGTGTGCCTATGCCTACAGGGCCATGCCGACATGATGGCCACGGTAAACAAGCATTGCAAGGCGTTCGGTGTTACTGCGTGTACATATGTATTTAAGTATCCAGCCTCCGGGGGATCCTCTTAGGACAGTTACTTGGGAAGAAAGCACTTCCCAGATATGTCGTGTTATTCGCCGCATCAGCCACGACGTTTATTCGAGTCGAACGTGATCAAGTCGAATCACTACCATCCCGGCTCATATCGTACCACTCAGTCAGTCAAAGCTGCGTTTATAGACAATACATTCATACGGCGTCACTCTTCCGTGACACGCCACCCATCCATCATCCATCTATATGCATATATTCATCCTGACGTGCCTCTATCGCCAGCACGGACACGAACAAGCCACCATGCTATCTTGCGCTAAAACCATTCATGCGACAGTCTTTTCAAGCCCGCTTTGATCTAAAAACATGCTAGACGATACTGGGGTGTTCTTTCCTCTTCTTCTTCTTCACCGTCATCCATCAATTAAATCAGCTACCAGCCCCTCCGCCCCCAGCAGCCGCCACCCTCGCGGCCTCGACCTCCCTCTGCAACGCTTCCAGATCAGCCAGCATCGCCTTGACTGCCTCGTCCGACATGGACGCGTCCATTCCAGCAGCAGCAGCCGCCGACTCCGTCCCCTCAGCTACAGTCGGCACCCTCGCCGGCGCATTTGCATCCGCGGCGGCGGCAGCAGCATCAGCCTCGCCAGGCGCCTTCCCCATGCTATCCATGCTCGTCTTCCCTGGTCCCATCCCGTGGCCGTCCATGCTTCCTTTGCTGCTCACCCGGGTCCTGGGTGGCGGGGGTGGTGGTATTGCACCCTCGCGGCCTGGCTTCCGCGCAGGTGGTTCGTGAGACCCAGCTGATATAGGTCTGCTGGGGAAGATGGCACTCTTGCGGTTGGAAGCATTACGTTGTGGGGGCCGGGGTGGTGGCAAGGGCTTTGCTGGAGATTGTACTGGGTTGGGGGAGGTAGACGAGCCCGTGGCACCACTGCTCGCGTCAGTGGCGGGGAGTGATGTGCCCTGGGGGTAGCTGGAAGAATTGCCCGTAGGGCTTGTCGGAAGTACTGGGAAGGGGAAAGAAGGAGACAGGGTACTAGAGACGGCACCCGAGAGGGACGGCGAGTTCCGGTGAGCCGCAGGTCTCCTCGGGGGTGGAGGAGTGGGAACTGCAGTGTTCAATCGTAGACTGGACGACCGTGACAAGTTTGAATCTATAGACGAGCGGCGAGGTGTGCCTGCCTCCTCAGCCGTGTCAGCTTGCGATTTGCTGTCCGTCCTGGCATGCGATTGTCTCCTCGGAGGCGGAGCAGGTTTCCTGGGCGCCGATGATGGATTCTGAAGGGGCGTTGAGGTATTATGCGATGTATTCGGTGGGGTGGGTGGCCTTGGTGACGGTACGACGTCTGCATCTGGATCAATGTCTAGGTCAGGCACCTTGCCTGCTGCCTCCTTATCAAAGATGCTCTCCTTAGGATCGTCCTCGGATCTTGCTGGAGGCGGAGGCAGGGGCTTGTTAATGCCCGATGGGCTGACAGAGGATGTTCGCCCCGGTAATGTTGTTGATGTGCCCGTCAGTCCTCCAGACGTCCGGCGATCCAGCGCTGCAGGTCTATCTTTCTCCTGCAATTCAACCTTGATCAACTTGCCATGTCTTGTTGCTGGCGGAGGTGGGGGTTTCTTGCGTGCGGGCGGCTTGGGCTGAGTTGTAGATATGGGGCCGCGCTTATGTTCGTCGCCTTCTGGCTCGGAGTTCTCGTGCGATGTCCGCGGTGTTTCTTGTAGGTGGGTGGCGTCGAGTAAGGACTGTCGGGATACCGACGAGGCATCGGTCGTACTGCCCCCATCACCTGTCGTTCCTGTGTGGTGCGAAAAGCTCGAGGTATTGCTCGTGGCGGCAGCTCCGGGCGCAGGGCCTTGGCCTGTCAAGAGTAACCTCTTGAACGCCTCAACGTCAAGACTAGCCTTCCCTCCTGAAGCATTCTGCTCTGCTGACGACTGCACCCCATCCTTTCCAGTTTGTTCCATGTCCTCTAATGTCCTCCCAAAGGGATTGGCAGGCGGTGCCCGTCCGGCATAAGGCTGGGGTTGGGGCTGGACCGGCTCCAACCTCCTCCCCATGGAGGCAAGGGCATCCTCGGGAATAGGCGGCGCCTCGTTCTGGAAGGGATCTTCCCTCTCGCCATCTACCGACTCGGAACTGACACTGCTGGTCTCGTCGTCGTCATCTCGCGCTGGGAGAGGGTATTTCGGGTACGAGCGTTCGGCGCTGGCGGACTCGGGACTCGAGGGCGGGGGGCTCTGGACTCGGACTTTCTTGACGGGCTTCTTCTTCTGAAACGACGTGCTCGGCGGCGGAGGGGCGTCACTTTTTCCTAGGGACTCCAGCGCTTTCGCGAAGTCGCCGGCGGAGGAGTGCGTGGGGGTCTGTGGTTTGGAGGCATGATCGCTGTGGAATACGGAAGCCTCGGCATCGGTGGGTGTCGAGGGCACAGGAGGTGGCACAGCTCCGGATGCAGGCGCAGCTCTACTTCCACTGGAGGAGTTGCTGCTCTTGCGACGAAAGGGATTATGAGAGCCGGGGCTCAATTCGGAAGCCATGTTAACTTGCTAAGCTTCAAGCTGGGGTGGTATTCAAGTCAGGACAGCGATTTGGCCATCGTTGGGCTCGAGGGTTGCTGTCGGCAGCTCGCGGACAAGTCAGGCTTCTCGGGGCCAAAACAAGCCAAGAGGATGGACGGATCAATTGATCAATGGATGGTCTGACAAAGCGCGCAATTGGAAGGGTCCGAACGGGTACGGGTAATCGAAATTGGCCGAGCTTCCTGCTTTCTGCCCGGAAATGCCATGCAGGACCTCAGAGATCTCCGTCAAGATATATGTACGCAGGTGGTGGTTGTATGTACAACAAGTATGTAGGTATGAGGCAAGTCGGTCTTCTTGTGATGAAAGCGGATGATTCAAGTTAGTTAGGTCCACCCGTGTTGAGCTGGGTCCTCCCACATCTCGCAAGCAAAGCAGCAGGCTGAGCCCCTTATCGGATCCCGAGGTCGTCAACTCACCTCCTTATCGTACGTGCTAACACAGTACCTATGCACGGACCATACATACCTACCGGTACTTAGCACACACATGGTACACGGTACCTAGACATCATACAATAGGTACGTGCCTAGGTACTCCTATCGTTTGGGATACCTAGGTACGTAATAGGAAGAAGACAACTGCAATGAAAATGTTTTAATTCCTGCGAATTAGACCAGAAATACGGAAATATGCTTAGGTTGTATATGTCTTGTCGGCCACTTGGATACCTAGGTAACTTGTACGGGACAGCTTATGTACCACTACCGTTTTGTTCCGTTCCAAGGTTCCTCTTTAAGCTCCCGAGTTCCCGTCCAAGCTTGGCTGCTATGCTGGCTGACTTACATCTTACACTGTCCGCCTGCAGTTACCTAGGTACCTAGTTGCCTAGGTAGCCTTGTGGGGCCCGGAACGTCAATAAACTCAGGAGCAGTGCTTCTCCGTCATGTGCTGCGCTGCCAGACTGGAACGCGGCATAGCACAAACAAATAGGACTTGATGACTGCAGGTGCCTAGGTACCTTCCATGCAGGCTTGTACTCAGTTGGTAAGGCCAGACATTACTGTCGAATACCTACCTAGGTAGTATAGAAGAGTGCCCAGCTGGGATGAGTTTTGCCGGGCGCATGTCGCCATGTGCTAAAGAGGTAGCACCTAAAGCTCGTGCTTAGTTCTGCCTGCTTCTACCCAGGTACTTAGTAGGTATGCAAAGGCTAGCTAGCTACAAATGTGCTTCCATCTGAACTGCGCACATATGATCAGATATACCTAGATATATATTGAATTGTCCGGATGGAAGCTGTCAAAATGTCAAGGTGGAAGGGCAAAGGTATGGGCACGTGATACCCTCAAGTCAGGCGGTAAACAAACCCCCTGCACACACGCGTCGCGCTTTCACTGCCACCCCATTCCGTAACAAAAATAGTGCACAAGTCAGAACCTGGAAAGCTCACTCGTCATGCAACGGGGAACGATTGGAGCCCGGAATGAGCTTGTTTTTTTTGTTCAAGATGATTTGCAATTCAACACCAGCAAGATTCGTCACTTCCCGGTATAATTACAAGAAGGTCTCCTCCTGTCATCCACCCACCCATCACCATAACCGGTCTGCTCGCTAATACTGTTATCCATACATCTCGGCCATGCTGATGCAGCAGACAGAAACCGTAGACAATGATGTTGTTGGCTTCCCCTTCCAAAATACACTCGCGGATGGCACACCGTTTACCCCGATGCGCTCGACCTGCCGACCCAAGCAAAGATACATTTGAACGTAGCCCATTGAGAACCCCGCAATCCTGTTTCCCCAAAACGCCAGAGAACCGTCATACACGCAAAATTGACAAAATTCGATAGACACTCTACTCCTCGGGAGAAGCGGCGGCGGCAACCTTCTTGGGCGTCTTCTCCTTCTTGGGAGCGGCAGCCTTCTTTGGTGCGGCAGCCTTCTTGGCGGCAGGCTTGGCGGCCGTGGTCTTGGCGACACGGCCAGACTTCGTCTTGGTGAGAGAAGTGGGCTTGTCGACGACAGCGGGCGCCTGATAATGATTGTCAGTCGGAGGGCATGCCTCGAGGTGGCGGCGGCAGAGGTGGTGACTCACATCAGTAGCAGCAGCCTTCTTCTTGGGCGCAGCCTTCTTGGGCGCAGCGGCGGCCTTCTTGGGAGCAGCCTTCTTCTCCTTGGTAGCACCCTCCTTCTTGACAGCCTCCTTCTTGGGGGCGGCCTTCTTAGCAGCGGACTTCTTGGCGCCCTCCTTCTTCTCGGCAGCGGGCTTCTTCTCCTTGGTAGCAGCCTCCTTCTTGACGGGGGCAGACTTCTTGGCCAGCTTGGTGCCACCAGATGCACCTAGACGGTGTGTTAGTCAACTAGAAGCAGACGTGTGAAGAGGATGAAGTGGGTGACGGTCATTTCCAGAGCACGGAAGATTGACGGGCCAATGGGCGGTGAGTGGGGTGATGGTGATTGAAAATGAGGAACACGTACCCTTGGGCTGGACGAAGTGGCCAGTCTCGACACCCTTCTTCAGAGCACGGTTGAAGAGGGAGTCGAACATGGCGTCGGTCTGGGCCTGGATGCTGTAGTTGGCCTTGACGTACTTCTTCAGGCTCTGTCGGCTGTTGACAGAACGTTAGCGTTGGTTTTGACTCACCCCAAGTCCGAGTCACGATGGCTTCATGCACCCGATGCGGGGCACGAAACACGACTCCCCAACAAGGCTGGAAAATAAGATTCTTACCTGGATCCATTGCGGTCCTTGAGCTGTAAAATAGTAAGACGTGTCAGTAAGATGAAAATGAAGCTGCGAATGAACAGACGTGAAGCTGTGGCGGCTGCGTCGCGCAAATGCATTGATGCATCGCGGTGCAGCGCTCAAGGCGACGGCTAACACCTATCGGGACAGGTGATGCGCCGGAAGGGGTGGGACGGAAATTCATACTTGAGTGATAGCCTCAGAGATCATATCCTATGGTCTGTTAGTCCCTGATGCCAATGCGAAAACCCCGAAGCGGACGCGACAAACCTGGTAGGAAGGGTGGGAGGCGGGAGCCTTGGTCTTGGTGGCAGCACCTTCGGTCTTCTTGGGAGGCATTGTGATGGTGGCGCGTTGGCGGTTTTTTGGAAGATTGTTTTGGATGGTTGACTAGAGTCGAATTGGAGAGGATTGACGACGGTATGGACGGTGGTCAAGATTGATGTTATCTACGAAGTTGGTGTTGATGTGGAAGTTGGTGAGATGAGAAGAACAGAGAGATCGGGGGGTAAAAAGGGTCCCGGAAGGAGGGCGCGGACGTGTTGGGCGGCAGTGTTTATATACAAGAGCGGGGCGGGAGCGAGTGACGGGGTCGAGGAAGCACAATCAGTAAAACCAAACTTGCAGGCCCTGCAGGGGCTTCGGCTCCAGGCTGTCAGGGCAGGAAAATGGCAGCAAACTGGCAGAGCTTGGGGCAGGAGCTGTCCAACTTTATTTAGCCTTTAGCGTAGCCGACCACCTACACACACACTAATTAATACAGATAGATACCTACCTAGGTAGGTAATCTGTACATGTCGCTACGGACGGAACCCGGATACAACTCCCCCCCCCATCTCATCTCAAGCTCCCTTCTCCTCTCCTCTCTTCTCCCGGTCCCTCCCCTTTTCTTTCCATCTCAATTCAGTCAGTCAGTCAGTCAGTCATCCATTCATCTATCGTATACTTAGTATGGAATAGAGATGATCTGCAAAAATGTGGCTGTGACCACTAACCATTCGGGATTTCACGGTTCAACTTAACCCTGCATAAATACTTAACTTGGCACTATCTGCTTGGTATGTATGCATGCGTGCATGCGTGCATCGCCAACTCTTCGTTGTCATCATTTTGGTCAGTTTTCTTTGGGAGTTCCAGTTGCCAACTCAGACATCTGACATGCTAGCAGAGTTACCTTGGTCTAGTTACCTTGGTCTAGGTACCTAGGTAGTCTAGGTAGTTAGTTAGCTTCCCACATGGCGTCGACAATCATCAGTAATAATCACCCAACCCACATACATGTATTTCGTCCCGGATTGTCCACACATCACGTTCAGATGGTGTTTATTCCCATTCCCATTCCCCTTGCATCTGCCGTGCCTGATCTACCCGGGACTTGTTCGTCAACAACATGAAACGGGTCATGCTATAATACCCTTATAATATATGTTTACTTCTGACCTGCTTTGCTTCCAAAGGTCAACTTCAGCTCGTCCTTGTTCTTTTAACACACACACGATAAATGGTATGTAAATTAATCAACCACCAACTTCCCTGTAATATGGCGGCCCGTGCGACGGCCTGAAACCCGCTGTTGGGTACTTACACTAGGCCTTGGCTAGAGTTTTCGACCGTTTTTGGTGACTGACCACTAAAACCACTAGCCTCTCGGTATTTACTACCCCACCCCCATTAACCCCTTTCTGGTATAGCGGCATGTGCAGCGACCTCACCCAGAGTGTGTTGTACCCCCCCTCAATTCTCTTGTTGTGTGCTGCTCGCCATCGCAATCAGTCTCGACCTGCTCTCACATCACTCACCTCGCTCCCCCCGATTTTCCCCTCGAGTTGTCCCAACCTTCTCCCTCTTTCTTCCTCTTCTCATTTCTTCTTGCCACCACATTTTCCGTCATTGGCTCTTGGGTCCAAGCAATACTTCGGTTATTTTGATGCATTGCGGTCCCGTGCATCTCCCGTTGTAGTAGACGCTCGTCGTTTCATGACACGCCAGTTTTGGGGGGGAAACTCGACATGATTTTTGGTTGTCGCCTCGTTTTTCGACTTGATGGAAACCCGACATCTTCGGGCGCATTCTCAATGGCGAGCCAACTACCCATGTCTTCTAGTCAATCAATACGAGAATCTGATTCAGCGTGATAGAAACTCTTAAATGAATGCATTTTCGAAAATTCATCGTCCCGTTTAATGCCCAATATCAGTGAGGCTTGCCAAAGTCACTTTTTCATGTTGTCGCCCGGTCGCGTCGCAACCAACATCGTGAAGCTATCCACAAAATCATGATCGCATTTCATTTTCGCCCTCCCACGCCACCACATTTCAATATTTCCATCAATTCGGTCTTCAGGTTTCATCAACCGGTCACAATTGAGGCCACCCGAATTTTTTTGCATCATTTTCGGCCCAGTGTGCGGCAATGCACGCTTTTTCGTCGAGCAGCCGCATGGCTCACGATCGCGTCTTCACGATGCTGTATTACCAGCACGCTTTCATCAACCACCCCCCTATATTATAGCATACGGACTGATGTGTTGATGCTTGCAAAGCTCGAGTGAGCATGTGCATTATCAAATTTCACAATCATACGCGAAAAGAAGAGCCATATCGGCAGATCTTCGACAGCCTCAGTCACGACGCGCCTTGTACCTGCAATCCATCTCAACTTCATCCACCATCCCGTCAAGCACAACCCTTTCGTGTCATTTTCGACAGTTGGATCATGGTGGACGATGGAGAGTTTCTCGCAACTGTATTTCTGATGGTAATATAATGCCATGTGCCTCTGCTGGTCTACCGGGAGTCAGGTGACATGTGTACCACCTCACAGGCCGCCGCAGGCAACGAACAACAACATTCGACGCCAGGTCAATTGGAAAGAATACGCGCCATTTCATCTCGCAAACGAAGCAGGTCTTGGCGGATTGAATTACGGACCGAAATCCGAGACCACTCAACCGAGCTCAAAAGCGCCTCGATAATGACGCAGATCCGTCGCCACGTGTTCATAGATCAGGTAGCCTTGTGGGGGTTTTCCGCGCCTCACTGCACCGCAACAATACGGACCAGGCGCAATCGGACACACAACACGATGGATGCCTACCACAGTAATCACGCAAACTCGGTCTACGAGGTACATCTATTCACACAGGTGACGACATTCGAGATGAGTACGGAAGCCGGCCTCCCCAAGGCAACAGCTCAAAACATCACTTGTTTCCAAACCCGACCATATGCGGCAGCCCTGGAGAAAACCCTCAACTCCGCCACTCCTTCACAAACAAACTGAGCAGGTACCAACACCGAAAGACGACCTCGACCCTGCGAGGGGATTAGAGCATGAACACGCCCACCTACCGAGACAGCGGGAACAAAATTTCATGTGCTATTCGGCTTGTTCGTGCTGGATGCTGCTGTGGGCTATCATCGTTGTGGCTCTCGGGCCTGGTATTTGGCGCACGTGCAAGGTCTGTGGCATCTTCCACCAGAACCCCTCGGGCCAGTGAGCTCGGAACTGCCATGCCATCATGGATAGCAGTAATGAGACGAAATCACCACATACCATTGGCATCGTCCCCAATTGGCTGTCCCGCTATACGCCCATCACCACTTATCGGGATAAGCGAATTCGCCCCGTCAGCAGCCCCCCACGAGACGGTGTCATGCCCCATGAGGACTCAACATGGCGACGCTGCTCGTGGCAATCTGAGTCATTCTTCGTTTGTTCTCAATGCCACGAGGAATGCGTTGGCTCTAGGCAGCAAGGACACATTCGGAAGCTCGGGGGACTCGCAACATCAGCTCAAACCAGGGGTGTGACGACCTGGGGAGCAGCACCTCGATCGCTCAAACAGAGAAATCCAGGTACTGACATGACTACCGGTATTCTCCGCAAGTGCATGCATGATCCAATCGAAGGGGTTCGCGAGAGCGGAATGCAGGGACTGGCAAAGGTCCCCCGCATTCAAAGAACCCACGCTTCGAATGGTACCTGCACCTGGAGTGCTCGGATGGAACTCGCTGTGAGATGGACTCGCTGTTGGACTCGCTGATGTGCAGATTAAAGCAAAGGAAAGGAAGATAGGGTGGGCGTCCCAGCAACTCATGGCTGTCAGATGCTCGAAACGTCGCCAAGCGGCTCCATCTTTGCCATGCCATCACAGCGTTTTACAATGCATCTCTAGAGCTCAGTAAGCATCACATCTCACCTGCATCGTGGCAATGGCAAGGGAAAGACCCCGGCAGCAGATCCTTGCAGTTCTACCAAGTCGGCCACGCTTGACTTATTTCAACTTGTCGAGGTCCTGTTCGAACTCTGCACCATCTCTCACATACGTCTCTTCTCTTATACCGTCCCGACTTGACGTCCATCCCCGGATGTTCGTCCATTTTGAGTTTGCATGCTTTTCTTACATCGCTCCGTGATGTTGTCCATAAGATGAGCAATGCGGGCAAGTTTTGCCTCATCATGGCTCCTCTGCTGTGTTGCTTATCATTCTCACGGCGCCCCTCATTTTCTGTATATTGCACCCCAGCTCTCTGTCCTTGTCGGTCATGATATGACCAACCTCCAACTAGACTGGCGCTGCCGGATGTAACCCCCATTCTTGTTACCCCGATCTCAAAATGCCCGCCACTGCTGTGGTGGGGGTCGACCAGTCCCCTGTCTCGCCATTCAGACTGGATGGATATCATCCGTATCTGCAGACATGGCATCGGCACTACTGCAGCTGAACCAGATAGGTACCAAACCAGATATCGCTGCTGACCGTCACTCATCAACGGCTACCTGCATAGCGCCGTCTCACCAGCACCAGGTATGTTCTCGATACGCCGGCAGGCGGAACGACTGATTAGCAGCAGCAAAGGTGGGGAAAGGTATCTAGACCAAGGGCATTCTCTCTCCCTCACCGCGATGGCTTCCATCTCACCGTCGTTCATCATCATCTCAAACTTGCGAAGATGGAGCCGAAATACTACCTGGCACTAATCGCCGTACTGGTGCCCGCCTGGGCCATCTCATACTGGCTTCTTCCGTACTTTACAACCTATCGGCACCTCAAGCACATCCCAGGGCCGTTCGTAGCTAAATTCAGCAACCTGTGGCTGGCGCTAGGAGCAAGGAAAGGCCAAAAGTTCGCCTGGGTCGACTTTGCCCATCGGAAGTACGGCAAGGTCGTCCGGGTCGGGTTCAACCACGTGTCGATCGCCACGCCTGAGGGGCTGCACGTGGTGTATGCCCACGGAAATGGGTTCCTGAAAGAGTGAGATAGTCTCCCTTACCCCCCCTCCCCTCCATTGGGTTCGAAACGGACGTAGAAAGTATTTCTGTATGGCTGACCTCGGGACAGTCACTTCTACGAGGCCTTCGTCTCCGGTGTCCCGGGCGTTTTCAACGTGCGGGACAGGCCGGAGCACACTCGCAAGCGCAAGATCATCGCCCATGCCTTCTCGCCGGGGGCGGTGCACGCGTTTGAGCCCCACATGGCGGCGAACCTGAGCCGCTGGGTCGAACAGCTGGACAGGATCGCGTCGCGTCCAGGAGAGAAGGACGGATACGCCAGGATCAACATGATGCCCTGGTGCACCTTCCTGGCCTTCGATATCATAGGTGACCTCGCCTTCGGCGCCCCCTTCGGCATGGTCCGGCGTGGCCGCGACGAGTGCGAGTCGGCCCTCCCAGGCCAGCCCGTGACCTACGTCCCCGGGGCAGAGACGCTGAACAGGAGGGGAGAGGTGAGCTCCACGATCGGCCTCCTCCCCGACATAAGGCCCTACGCCAGGTACCTCCCAGACCCCTTCTTCTCCAAGGGTCTGCAGTCCGTAAAGAACCTGCACGGCATGGCCCTAGCCGCGGTCGACAAGCGCCTCGCGGCAGCCGAGAAGGGATCGACAGGCGGGCACCAGCGGCACGACATCCTCGAGATGCTGTGCCGCGCCAAGGACAGCGACGGCAACCCCATGCCCCGCGACGAGCTCATCTCGGAGGCTCTGACGCAGCTGATCGCGGGGAGCGACACGGTCTCCAACACGGCATGCGCCGTCATCTACTGGATCCTGGACGGCGAGCGGCGCAACCCAGGAACCGTCACCCCGCGGCTGCAGGCGGAGCTCGACGCCGCCATCCCGTCCGACGCGCCGGTCGCCGAGCACCACCAGGTCAAGAACCTGGGGTTCCTCCGGCGGTGCATCGACGAGGGCATGAGGCTGCACTCGACCTCTGCGATCGGGCTCCCGCGCATCGTGACGGCGCAGCAGGGCGTCGGGTACGGCGAGCACCAGTTCCCGCAGGGGACGGTGCTGTCGGTGCCGAGCTTCACGGTGCACCACGACGCGGACATCTGGGGGCCGGACGCGGACGAGTTCAGGCCGGACCGGTGGGTGGACGCGACGCCGCGGCAGAGGATGGGGTTTAACCCGTTCAGCTACGGGCCGAGGGCCTGCGTGGGCCAGAACGTGGCGCTCATGGAGCTCGCGCTGATTGTCGGCACGGCGTTCCACCGGTATGACTTCCGGGTGTATCAGCCGAGGCTGGAGTCGCATGAGGGGTTTTCGAAGAAGCCTGTTGAGTGCTGGTTGGGGATTAGGCGGAGGCGGACTGAGAAGCATGTGTAAGGAGGTTGGATAGCTTGTTCTTGTAGAGACCGCAGTGCTGTGCATGTCTGCCAGCTATCATTCGTTCTTACCTTCGGTCCCGTTTTCCTCCATTGTGTAGACTGCTACCATGGCTTTGTGGCTGTGAAAACATATGTTATATATCAACCTTTGGCCGTCGTCTCTTCTGAGGCGCCATGCCTAGGTTGCCTGGTTGGGACGTGTCAGACGGGCAGGGGCTTGTACTAGATGCCAGTTGTTCTACGGGTCCCAAGACGGCCCCGAGACTCAGGGCAAGGCTACAAGTAAATACAACTCGGCCGTGCTTGTAAAGCACCTCGACGATGAGGTATAACGTTGGGCGGCATTATCAGGCTTGTTGGATGCTTACTTGCAAAACTTGTTCTGGAATACCACTCCCGAGGCGCAGTCTATTCCAACGAAGTCTCTTTGGAATAATACGTTGATCTCAAATTACTGGATAACATTCTCTGTCCCTTATTCCGTCACGACCCTTGCCGGCAGCTATAGCTGCGTGTTACTTGTTGCAGGCTTTGAGGGACACTGGTAACCTTGTCCTATAAGTGGTGATAATCTTTCCGTACGCATTCTCTGAATACAACCAAACCTGAACCTTTGGTCTTCTCGAGCTCCATCTACTCCTGCAATCTTTGTCCCTGTTCTCATGGCCCCCTCAGCAGCCCCTGTGTCACACATCCGGACCATGATAATACTCGACTAGTGCATTCGCCGGTGCGATACTATGCAAGCTATTCAACAGCCAAGTGGTGAACATACGAAAGAATCTCATGGCTGTACATCCAGAAGCTCAAACTTGAATCCTTCCCGGAGGTGTTCCGCTTTCCCGTCAACACCAATGATTATGTCTGCCTGGTCGAGACAGTACTTGATTACCGCTTCCAACGGACGCCATCCGAGCCAAACCTTTTACTGCGTCTACATACTAGGCCGCACCTCAAGGTCAGGCTATTCCCATGACGATAAGTGGAGTTGAAGAAGATACCAGACCTTGGGCAGAGGTGAGACATAGCAAAGTAATAGCCATGCCCAGGTGGATGGCGGATTTTTCGGTCGAGTAAGAGCTTCGATCCTTCCTTCCATCGTCCACAGAACGCCCAGCCACCGAAGAAAATAAACTGTGACATCCCACAGCCGGCTACTATGGAATAGATTATTCCTAACACCAGCCTGTGGAGGCTTAATTGTTCACAGGCAGCCGTGGCCTTCTTCTCAGCCTGACCTTGGTCAGCCAGCGTTGTCGTAATTCCAGACTGGCTACTACTAAGAGCGCGACTTCACTCGGAGATGCCCTAGTTGTTACCATTCGTGCCTTGAACTTTGAGAGCACATAGAACCACTCAAGGCCCATGTGATCTCTGTTCGTTCAAGCCACCATATGGATTGATAGCAATTACCTTATCTTTTTGTTGGATTCATAATATGCCCAAGAATCTCAACGATGCGACCGAGAAGGATGCCTCGAGTTGTGACGGTCGTGGATCGGATGCAATAACGTTAAACGGAGTCAAAATTCACATTGCGCAGCATATGGTTCGCATTCAATAGAGCTCGTGCTAGATATTCCGTTTGTTTACTTCTGTATGGGTCTATTGCGTTTTGGACGGTCATAATGGTCCAGAGTTAGACAACCTGCCACTGCAGGGTAATTAGTCGTTTGAATCTCCCGAGGACAATATGACCCGCAACTAGCTCCTCCTTGTTCCCTATTGTCGTTGCCTAACATGTAGAGGAATGAAATGCCGTTGCAAGTGTATCCCCAGAAGGTGGAAACACCTGGGCATCCGAACACCATTCCCCATAATCCTCTCATCCGAATGTTGTTGCCTTGATCCTGCATGCCAAAGGCTCACCTAGCACAACCACAAGGCTCACGGACAAGACGACCGCGGCCCATATGTCATGCGACGCACATCGTTGACATCCGGATGTCTCATAGTCCGTCCTATGCATGCCAAGGCAAGCACCAATACGACGATCTATAGATGAGTCAGGCAGTCAATTATCGTGTCAGAAAGCCAAGACGGAGTCAACCTTGCCATTATCCTGGCTCAATAATTAGCGACTGCTGTGCCATGATCTAGAATACATACTCTCAACAACCACATCATTACCAACCAACCTCACAAGCGCCATCAGTGGTCCAAGGCTTCGGGCCATGTCCGCCATCTCAGAAACGGCCCCCATTTGAAACCATTGCCGAGCATTCTCCAAAGCTGGGACAACCTCGGGACAGGCCTCGCCGTCTCGGAAGGCCCGGGAGGCCATGGACGTGGCCATGGCCGCTCTTGGTTTTAGTTACGTTTCTTCTTCTCCTCCTTCACCTTTGAATTGCTGTTGGTGAGGACTACATGGTAGACTGTCTAACCCACAAGTCATCACTACTGATTTAATTTACTCAGGTTCCAATTCATCGTCGGGATCCCTCATGAATCTTAAAGCCACGGTTTTCCAGGAATGTAAACAGTGGGGCTTCCTGGGAATCGTTGCATGGTCATTAGTCGTGTGTATTCAGTGTGCTTCGTGATGTGTGAAACTAAACCTCAGCTGGACCACATATTTCCATGGCGGCTTTCCTTCCCGAGGTGTGCTTTTTTCATTCATTCATCTTTCCAGCAGGGCCCACACCGTTTACGGCCGTCAAACCGTCGGCCGCTTGATTATCTATTTTTGGCTGCCCGAGGGATTGCACTACAGACAAGCGACATGCAGATCCAACCAACTCAATCTTAACTCTTGTTTTTATCTATTCTTGTCAAAATCAAGACAACGCCTTATGCAGAGGAGGGAGCCGAAGGAATTGAATGTTGGCTCGGATGTGTGACTGGAAAGGGGAGAAAAAAGTCTAACGTCGACTTAAGTAGACGCCACAGGCCCGGGGGACAGGCGAGGTGACGATCTACACCGTACACAGCACCGCCAACCCACATGCTCAGCTCGTAGTAGACCGGGTTGGCGGCGTGACTATGTATCGTCACGGCCAGGACGAAGGGACGGTCTGGACGATAGTGGAGTCACATCAAAGCCAGGATTAGAGTCTATTGAGCGCCAAGTTTAGATGCTATTACTTACTACATTCGTGATGCTATTACGCCCGGCGGACAAGGCCTGGCTGGCCCATGCGCTTACGGGGTACGCCGCCAACTGACATGTGATACTACTATGTAAAAGGGTTTGCATAGTTCCATCGTTGGCTTGTGGGTACATACGTACATATGTAGGCGGCTGCATTCTGTGACTAACAAGTACTATGTACGTATATACATAGTATCATGACGCCCTCCCCTTGCAGATCAAGCCCAAAGCCGCAAATAATGTCAAGGCATATATGCACTGTACAGTATAGGCTTGATGATGGATATCAATTGGTGAAGGGCCGATGTTCAACCGAACCAACAAAACCATTGTCGCAACTTTACTATGATGTGCACATCAGGATCGTCGACGTTACTCCATGCTTGTTCTGCCGAGGTAACCGGGGAATCCAGAAAAGAACACAAAAAAAACAAGTGTCCGTTGTTTTATACCAGGGCACCGGATTTGACGTGCCGGGACACCCCCCCCATCTAATCTCGAAACAAAACAATTCCTCCCCCTGTCAACCCCCCCCCCTCCTTAACCTTACTCAAACCGTAAAACAACGTTCCTATTACGCGTCCTCACCCCCCCTTCCCCCCTCGTGTGACAAGGTTCATGTGCTTTATCTCCGAGTTCCATCTGGTCCGGGCATTCTTCTGGTCAGTGTGTCTTCTTTCTATCTCCACAAAAAGACCGACTCCCAGAGTTCCCTTCTGGAAAAGGGAACCTGGACCTTCAACGGTCGAAGAAATTCATGTGGAGATACCCCATGTGCTTCAGGAGGTCAGACGGATATATTATGACTAGTATTATTAGAATTGACATGAGTACTCATTTTCCTTCCTGCTATTATCGCGAATGAACATCATTCCTTTATTGCTGTTTGCTGAAGAAAAAAGAGAAAAGAAGACAGTTGGAAGAAGAAGGGGGGGGGGCATGGTTCCCCCCTACTGTGAAGAAATACTGATCATTAACAAGCTGAGTTGTGGGAACGGAGAAAACCTAAAATCGAAAAAAGGCGATTGAGCAATTCGGGTGAATGTCCGAAAAGTCTCCAAGCGAGTACGCGCAGTTCCATCGCAGTAAAGAAAACTAACCAGACCGGTAAAGCAGTCCATGATAGAAACATGCCACATGCCATAAATTACACACTAGAATTGTTTTTGCTTTCAAAAGACCCACAAACCGGAAAACCCCCCCCCCCGTCTCTCTCAACCCCTTGAGCAAAGACCAGTCTTGATCTTGCGAAATGGAATAGTGTACAACACATCTGATATTAAGCTTAACTCGTCTCCCCTTGGCGAGATGACCGCTCAAGATTGCGATGTGCAGCCTTGTGTCAAGGAGAATAGACGGTATGGAATATCTACGGCTTTAGTACGGAACAAACAGGTCATCGCAACAACAAAGTTGAGTGAAACAAGAGAGAAAGAAAAAGAGCCGCATTTTACACAACTTGCTCAACATATTGTCCTAAAGTTCCCACTTTCGGAATGTGGGCGTGTGGGCGCAGGCGAACGAAGCCTGCGTGCGAGTAAAAAAGTGACAGTGATAGTGACAGTGACAGACTGACAGACAGGCAGGCAGAGAACACAAAACCACATTTTGACATTGACATTAGCGGGTAATACTATAAAAGGAATCGGCAATTCGCCAGCCCAGAGCCCCGTCGGGCCCTCAAAATGAGGATGACGACGACTCCGCCCTCGTGGAGCAGGTCCCTCCCCCCAATTATCTCCCCATGTGGGCGTACTTTCGGGAGATGAGCATCATTGGCATTTCGGTGGATAGTAGCTAAAAAGAAACAAGCGGTGATCAGTAGGATAAGTTTAGAGGGTGGAATGGGGGGGGGGGGGCCCGCGGGCTCGCTGGCCCAGAATTATTGGACGGGGGGAGATTGGATCATCGCTGATGAGCGTTTGCGTGCGTGCGTGCCGGTGTCAAGTTCAACGGTTTAGATCGTCACGTAAGGCACGACGACGAGACGACAGGGAAGTCCGAGTTGTTGGTTTTTGCGGTATGCCAGTAAGCTCGTGTATTCGCAAAAGGCCCATTGTAGGCCAGATGAAGATCCCAAGCAATGCTAATCTAATGCCATGTTTCCTTCCTCATGGCGACGCCTTCCCATAAACAAGTGTCCTGGTATCCTCTCTTCCGTGACGCCCCGCCAGTGGTATAGAGATACCGCGCAATGAAGTAGCCATAGCAAATGCCGTTGAGAGAATAAAAGTCCCTTCCATAATGTTCGTGCAAGCAAATAATAACAAATGTCCTCTTCCCCCCCAAGAATAATCAAACTCTTGCTCTTGACGCCGTGCCAATGCAGCTGGAATGTTCCAGTTCCCTGCCCCTGTAGATGCACCATTGCGAGTTCATCGCATGGTTGGTATTTTGTCCTCCTCGGCTATATCGAGAACTTCTTGTTCAGCACGTCTAATGCTCTCGCATCCTCGTGAAATCCCTTGGCCATCAGGCCCGCTGCAGCCCCACCACTGACAGCTGCCCCGTTTCCGCGAGGGCTACTTGTCGCACTGTTGTTGCCACCGACAGACGCGCTGTTCGGCTCCGAGTTCGATGGCGTCGGGTTCGGGTGTAGTAGCGCAGACAGGCTGGCCTTGTTGCTGCCGCCGTTTGGTGGCGATTGTGACAGAGCTCGGGGTGGAGGGGTGGAGCTGTGGACTGAGGGTAAAGGTCCGGGCATGGACCGTCCAGGACCTGGGGGCGTGCTCACTGCCTGGGTGGCCTTGAGTTGCAGATGTTGTAAGCGTGGTGATTCCTCCTTGATTCGGATCTGCGCCAGGTGCGGCGACCATTGCTGAGGTGCTTGGTGGTAGGGTGGCAGCATCGGAGGAGTCACTCGCGGCTGTGCTGCGGAGCCAGGTGGTGGTAGTTGTGGTCGATGGTCGTGGTACACAGGGTGGTGTGGTGGAGGACCTTGCATGTAGTGGTGAGGGTGTGGAGGATAGGCGCCCGGAGGAGGCAGCTGTGTCGGTGTGTAATGTGCAGACACGGTGTAGTGGCTGTATGGCGGCGTCGCAACTGGAGAAGGTGGCCAGCCCGGGTAAGGTTGCTGTGCGTATTGGGGGTGATAACCCGGGTGTGGTGGTGGTGGTGGTGCGTAGGCCGAGGCCATGGGCGTCCTGGTCATGGCAGGCACGGGCTGCTCGTTCATGCTCGACTCGGGGTACATGCCCTTGACAGGGACAATATGCCTTAAGCTGGGATCTGTGCTGGGCTGCGGCAGCTCAGGCTCGTTGGGGTGTGGGCGGGAGTAGTAGGATATCAGGTGAAGGTGCTGGCCCTGGGAGGTGGTGATGCTGAAGGACTGTTTCATGAGGCCGTCCGCCTTGTATCGGTATCCGTCAGGCTCGCCGTCGTCGGGGTCCACGTCACTACCGCCGCCCGAGTCTGGCGTCTTGCCGGCGCTTCTTCGTGATGTGCCAAAGCCGCCACCCCGCTTGCCCTCCATCTCCCGGTACGTGAGGAAGCTGCCCGAGACTCTGCTTGCACTCCATGATTTCCCGTCTGTCCATCTGCGCATGCCAGCTTCCCTCTCATCCCACACAAACACTGAACCGGACCGGATTGATTGGCGCTCCTTCTCGGATAACCTGCGCTGCACACGCGGCAGCAAGCCGACTCTACAGGCTTCGAATAGTTTTATTGCGTCTGCGGGTGTCCGCACGAGACCATGATAGGTCTCCATCATGTTGGTTTGTCGTACAGCCATGGGTGTGGTGGTGAGGCTGGAAAGAAGTGGTTAAAAGGGTAAAGGAAGTTTGATCGTCAGAAGTCAGCAGTGTGGCAGGGTGCTGGCGTTCCTAAATAAAAGTAAATCCGAAATCTAGATGGCCCCCCAGATCTGCAAGGGTGGATCCACCATTCAGTCGAGACGGGCAACTTTTTAAATATGGTTGTCGTGTGGACAGCGGCGCCAACCCCTTGTCCTGCAACTCAGGAGGAGCGAAGCTTGCGCGGCGCTATGTAAATCGCCCCACAGGGAGAAGTAGCCCGGCTGATCGGCCTCAGGTTGGCAGGGGCTGTATGAAAAGTTGGGACGAAAAGGCAGGGCCTATGATCCGTAAGATTGGGTATGGGGGAACGTTGTAGATATCTGTGTGGCTGTCCCTCTTCGGCGGAGAAGTGATGTTAGTCCCCGGAGATCCCCAGTCGATTTAAGTGACAGTCAAGTCGAGACCAGGCCAGACCAGACTCGAGCAGAGCAGAGCAAAGCAGACGACAGGTATAATCGTTATCAGGTGTCTTGAAGAATAGAAGAATAGGGTGGACTGTTGTTTAAAACAAAAAGTCGGGGTGAGGATGGATGGTGTGCTATTGCTGCTCCGGCTGATTCTTCTGATTGTGATGAGCGAGGAGTGTGATGCATGAACGTGTCAGGAGTGCAAAAAACACGCAGATAGGGTGCCGAATAAGGATTGGATGAACTGGACGACAAGAAAGCTTGGCTTCTTCGGGCTGCAGGGCCAGGAGCATATAGGTATAAAAAATCCTGACACACGGCATCGCCCAAAACCCTGGCATATCCACCTTGGGAAGACGACACGCAATTCGAGGGCACTAGAGGCAGGGCATTGTGGGTATGGGAAGGGAAAGGAGGGAAAGGAGCAGCGGGCCAGTGGCCACACACCAGTACCACATTCGGCCATTACGCAGTAGCCCTGCCGCTTGGTGTTTTTTTTTTGGGGGGGGGGGGGTGGCTTCTTCCTTGCAGGCACACACAGTAGCTAGGAAGTTGGTTTCTGAGCCAAGTATAAAGTACCCCCTCGTTGGTACCTAGAGAAATGGGGCCCGGGATGCGTTAAGGACCACAGGGATCACACCAAGGACGGGACCGAGACTACCAGGACAGACTACTTGTCAGGCCTGTGCCTTGCCTTATTTGTTCTGGCTCATCAGTGCCGGCTAACAAGGTCTGGCTCTCTCATGAATTCTTCTCCATCAGTCAGCCAGGCCAGTCCAGGCCTGCTGCCCCATGCGACTTTGTTGCGCCGAGTGCCACGGGCTTGTCTGTCCTTCGTATGCGGGCAGCATTCCCAAAACAGCGATGGCCGCGAATTTGACAAGTCTCTTGACGGAGAAGTGACAAAGAGAGCCCCCCCCCTGGTGTGAACGGGTGGGGGTTTTTCCCTCTGGATCAAAACCTTCCCCTTCCGAGGCCCCATGGCACTTGTCTTTTTATTCCCGAGAAGCGGAATGTGGACAGTGGACGCGTGGATAGAAGCCACAAAAAAAGGGGGGCTCCTGCCATGACGAGATGATGGAAAGTGAGAAAAGGGAAATGGCCGAAAACCGAACTAACGACACTACCGCCTGCAAGGAATTCAAGGTTGGTGCAGAAGGTTGAAGGGAGATCATCATCGTCATACTGTCATACATGATAGGTACAGTAGTTCTGTATCCATGTATGTAGTAGTAGTGAGTAGTGTATCATAGGGAGTTTCCCGACAAGTGAGGACGGGTTGTGATGAGGCTTCAAAGATGGGGGGGGGGTGTGTGTGGAGAGATGATGAAGCAGCCAGACCCGGGTCGGGGATAATTAGATGGTTATGCTTGTGTGTTGTGTGTGTTTGAGGCTCAATCTCGGCAAAGACGGGCGCAACGAACTGTAAGTGCGCTGGTGCTGATGCTGGCGCTGTTGCTGATGCTAACTGATGATTGATGATTGATGACTGATGACTGATGACTGTGCGAAGAAGGAATGGCTGAGTAGTGACTCGTGAGAAAAGGCCCCCAATTAAGGCCGCAGTATGGGTCCGATGCAACCGAAGAAAAGGATCGTTGGATGTTGGGTGTTGATCAATTGGGTGGGGCGTTGAGCGGTGGAGTGAGGACAGTCAACCAAGTAGCATTGTGTCATTGTGTCAAATACAAATAGCAAAACAATAGACATAGAGACGAGAGACTTGAAAACTGCACGTACCTGTTGATCAGATGCCAATGGCGGCGGCTTTACGGTGTGTATCGACGTGGCGGTTTGAATGACCAGGTAGATAAGTTGAATGGGAGAAGCTGCAGACAGAAACTGCAGATCACCCAAAGAAAGAAATATTGTTTTTCTTTTCTTTTTTGGGGGTTTCGCGTGTCGCAAAATTTAAGGTTAATTCCAGGTTATTTTCGGATGCGGGAAGGTGCAGCCGTTGTTGGTTTGGTTTGGTTTCCAAGGAGAGCCTGCGAGACTCGGTAACTCGACAATCAGATACTGTGTGCAATGAATCATCAATGACTGTCTGTCTGTCTGTTCTTCACGTGAAAAAAAATCTCGAAAAAAGGTGAAGAAACAGAAAAAAGGATAACGACAAGACTCTGTCGTTCTTTATTTGCTGTTGCTTCTCTCCCGTCTGTCGATTGATATGAGAATAAGGGAAGGTTTTCGCGGTTTGGCTGTTTTAGGTGTGTACAGTACGTACCGTACGTACCACGCCGTAACGTGCAAGTGCAGTAGGAATGTTGCCGATTCAGGCAGCCTCAGACCTAGTTGGCACTAGTTAGTTCCTTCCCTGACCGATAGTTGCAATTGCAGTGTCGGGGTCAGCTGAAAATTGGGGGGGTTTCGATGTTCTGTTGGGCTGCAGGGAGATAAAGTGGGGGGGGGGGTCTTGGAGGGCGGTCTTGGAGGGGGCGTTTTGGAGGGGGGGTTTTGGAGAGTGCAGCAATGCGCCGCAGTGGAGGTTTGGTTGATCAACACAGTACTGCTGCTGCTGTTGTTGCTGTGGCTGTTCAACGTTGCTGCGGTTGTTGGGTCCTGCTCCACATGGGTCGTGAAGGCCACAACGGCCATGGCCTACTGACCAAACAGTAGACGATACAGATGAGCAAAAAGCCAAGAGGTTGGTTGTTTGTGACTGCCTGAAGGGATCGGGATTCAGGCAATCAGACACTGGTGACAGTAAAACAGTTACAGTGGGCAGTCCTCTCCAAAACCCCGCCGGGATGTGGGTGACCATATTGTAAGTACCTCACCATTATCTCTCTATGCATACTCCATAAACCCCAGGTCAGATATGTCTCACTCACCTTGTGTAAAAGGCCTTCTCTTTCCAAACCCCCCCTCTCTTTCTCACTTCCCACTGATGATCTTGATGATTCCACCTCGAGTCGAGTCTCTGGACAAATCGGTCGTCATGCAGCAGTAGTTATGGGGTTATCGCTGCAGTGGGTGCGGGCCTAGCGTGTCCAACAAGTCTCCGGTTTTCCTTCTTCTTTTCCCCAGTAAAGCCGTGAACTTCAGCTTCGGTCAAACAAGTCGGTCGCCGACCAGCCAGGTACCCAACATTCCAAAACAAAAATAACAATTAAGAAAAAAAAGAGTAGCGTCGCAGTTGGTCTGCCTGCTTGGTGGAGCCTGTGACTAGTGGAGTCTTGGTGTTTCAATGGGGACTGACTGGCTGACAAGATTGACTTCCAATCCTTCCCCGGGTCCCTTTTTGCCCTTTTGCCCTTTTGCCGGCTGATGAATTACCCTCTCTGTGCCTTTCAAACGCACCCTGCGTGCGTTACTGACTGACTGACTGGCTGACTGACTGACTGACCGTCGCCTCGGCTGACCAACCGGGGGTTGCTCGGCAAATACTGGTTGGTGATCCTTTTTGTTTTTGTTTTTTTTGGCTTGGTTTCAGCTCCCTTGATGGGAAGAGGGCTGACTCGACGTGTCCCTGTTATGCCCCAAAAGGGGAAAGTATGTTCGGAAGGTTGGTGATGGTTGCGTCGCAGGTAGGGCTGCACGAAGTCCTTGTCTGACGATGAAAGAGGTAAAGGCGACCGGATAGCGGGCGGGTTTCCCCGTTCACAGCCCGGCTCTCATATGATGAATGTGCCTCTTTTCTCTTCCTGACATCGGGGTTTCCAAGTCGAATTAAGGTTCCCCGGGTGCCCGGCTTGATGGCTGGGCTTACGCCGGTAGGGCTGCACCGCCAAGGAAGGAAGAAGCAGTTCGGACTCTGTGCTCGGATACTATACTTTGGCTAAGCACGGATTCGTCATCGAAAATGCTCCCTGAATCTCTGCTTGCTGCTCGGCGGTGCAGTTTGGATAACTGACCGGCCTTTTTCTTCTTTCTCTAATAAACCCTCCCGCTGATTCCAGTGCTTGCCTTAGCTTCTTCGTCGTTGTCGATACCAATAGTGCATGTGTACTATGTATATCGTTGGCGAGGCGGGATGACCTAAGATGGGACTGGTCTCAGTTGGGTACGGTACCGTCTCAGTCAGACTCCGGGTCTGGCGTTGACTGCGACGTCGGTAATTCGGGTTCAGGGATGGACGGGTGGGATGGGATGAGTAGATCTTGAGCATTAACTAGAACAAGCAAATCCTCCATCCAATACGGGACGGGAAGGACTAGCAAGAAAAGTAAAGGATGAGGCGCCCTGAGCAGGAATGAATGCTTGCTGGTGTCGTATCCAGATGTCGTCTCTCAGCTTTTATGGAGAGCAGCCAAGCAATCCAAGAAAGTGCTAATGAAATGAATGCTGTGTTCTCCAAGGCTGGGCGACACAGAGTCCCGTGTTCCCCTGGTGTAGCATCGTTTTCTGACGGTTCGGTACGGGTTACAAGGTGGTTACCTCGACTCGGTTGCTAATCATTGGTATTTGAAGGGGGTGGGGGGGGGGTTGTGATTCATGAGGTTCATCTGCTACTTGCTGACAGCGCCGGACTTGACGTGGGAATACGGTTCACTCATTAGTCTCAAGCTTAATATCCTCCTTCAAGGGGGAAACACTACTGACAATAGCAGGTATTGCAGGCTGTATGTGTGTGCATTTTCCCAATTGGGCACGTTTAGGGTCAGATGCTACGCTGACGGTTCACTGCCAAGATGCCCTAAAGATGCCCTAAGAATAACCTTCTTTTGTCTCCCAGCTAGTCGGACGCACTGTCTTGAGTTGGACAACTCCTTATTGAGACTCGAGCAGTGTCGAGGTCTACCAACAGACGTGGCCCAAGATTGGTCGATCAGGAGTTTGGCTTTAGCCTAGTAGGTCACCACTCACTTTCGAACTCGCCTAGCACAAGACAGGCCTGTGGTGGCGGGAGGGTCAACTGGTACTGTGGCAGTGTGGTCAGCCGGCATCGTCGATCCTCGCATGCTGAACCCGCCTCGGTACCAACGATCTCTCCCTCGTCTACATATGCAAAGAGCCTTTTCTATTCCTTCCATCATATTTAACAGCCAGCATTCAATCCCCCTTCCAGCGGATCATTTGTTTGCCATGCACAATACTTGATCATGTCAGACAAAACCGATCCTTGGGGCCGTAAGCCGCCCGCCCTCCAACGTGATGCTAGTTGATGTCCCCATCCGAGTAGGCAGGCGTACGAGAGAGATGGCACAATGCTCCACGCCGTTTTGGCCCTTGCTCTGACAAGAACCCAGCCATGATGAGGACACGCGGCCGTGCCCACGCTACTGGTCAAGCTACCGCTTACATAGGTACCGTATAGCTCAGCTGAGAGTGTTTCAGAGCTCCCCTCTCTACTGCATAGTAGACTACCCAGGTAATCATTAGAGAGCCGCCTAGGGGTTCCCTTGTCACAGACGGATCTTCACGGAGAACAGGTGACATCAGCGGCTCAACTAAGTGTGGCTGGGTCTAGAACTATCTCGGACCAAAAAGACAAGACTACCACGGTCCGTACCTGTCCATGCGTTGCCATGGTGCAGGGATCGAATTCGCAAACAGAGTCAAACATCCGACGTCCACACCTCGACCCCTCATAAGGGACCACGGATATCACGGCTCACCTTTGTCGTGTGGTGAAGGACTGGCTGTCCGGCACCCGTGGACACTCCACTGGAGCCCGCCCTTGAACAGTCTACAATCAATGTGCAACCTCAAGTGTCGCACAGGGAACCAGCCAGGTGCCGAACCGATTCCGTATTTATTGAGATTTTATGGGGATGCACATCGCAAGGGCTCTCCGGCTGGCTGTCTGTCCCTCGTCTTGCGTCTTCTCGCGTCTTCGTTCCTTGTCAAAAACCCAAAATCTCTCTCGCCTGCAAGCAGCCTTCGACTGATATCCAGAATAAGCGATCTTAATGCCCGTGAATGCGAGCTCGTGACAGGTCGAATGTAATACTTTCCCGGTTACGAGACATGCCTCTTGACACGTTGCACCTTTCCTTCAAAGGACTTGGACGAAGCCCTCACCAACAAAATGCTGAATGGGTGACAATAAAAACGAGACGATCGGGTGTCACCGTCCTCGGGCGGCCCTTCTTTTACGGTCGGGACACCCTTGAGTAACTTCAACTCCACAATCAGGCATTAAGTTTGAACAAGAACACCGCTTCCTATCGTGTCTGACGATCAAAGTTCGTTTGCGGCTGGCAAGACACTGACTGCTCTCGGGCCGTCCATCGTCGCATCCCCTTAGCCCCCTTGGCCGGCAGGCTTCGTTTCTAACTCCTGGGACTTTTATCCTGATAATTAGTATACATTTTTGTTTTTGTTTAAGATGCGACGATCTTCATGGGTCCATCCGGCTTCTGTGGGGAATTTGTGATGAGAGCTTCGTCAGCTGCCACCATCCTGGTCTCGGAAGGGATTTCCAGCTTGGGTTAGCAGATGACCCAGAGGGCTACATACAGAGGAAACTAGCTCTTTCGAGTAATTTCATGTTTGTCTTTTGACCCCCTTAGCGACTTCATTGTCGAACGACAGACCGCATCTCCTAATCCACCGAGGTTTTTCCCTACTCTATTGTTGAGCATTGGTCAGCACATATTGTCGTTTCGGGCTCGTGTCATCATGCACTCCGCCCGTGAGTTTCAGGAGTGCCTGTGTGCAACAAAGTGCTGTACGGCTGATATTACCCGTCCGGCCGAGTCTATTCGTCTCCCAAAGTGTCGAGCCACGAGGTAGCACTACGGCCCTTTCTTATTCCTTGTTTTCCTGTATTGTGAAACCGACGTGTAAGGGTTCCCAAAAGAGACGATCTTTTCTCCATGCCAATGGAGACAGGTGACCGCACTTTCATGTCCCTCCCGTCGGGACTCGACATTACGGCCTTGAATCTTGATAGGAGTTGCCGAGTGGTACCAACAAAACCCGCCGGTTCTAGGTGACCAATCTCGGCCAAGAGATCTCAGCATTACACAGTAATCTGTGTGTGACCAACGTCCAGATAGTGTAGCCGTTGGTGATATGTCGCCGGCCCACGTCACCGGTGACAAGACTGTCCACATTAAGGGGCGGCATTCTGTACAGTATGTACATGCTCTCGGTTGCGCGTCAAAAGTCAAACGTAGCACCTGCTGGTAGATCGCATGACTCCCTACTGCTGGGCGAAATTGAATCTAATTTGTATGAGTGGTAAGCTTATTTTACACCCGTTATATCAGCTGGTCTTGACTTCATGCACCAGTGTAGACCATGAATTCTCCTTTGGGCCTTCTGTGCTTGTGGTCGTCCACGGCGGCACATCGGCGGTCACAGAATAACAACTACCGTCGGATTGATGATCGTATCGGTGAGTTTGGATACTTGCGACTCAGTGTCTGGGCGTACGTAGGGAGTGGGTAACACAACGTGATATTACTTGTTGGTCAGCCAGCCAAGCTTCGCTTCCCACATCGTATAGTTGAGACTCGTCATTGGCACTACGGATCCCCCCCCCCCGCCTGGGCATCGAGCCAACAGTTCCTTTCGGCCAGGACATGAGATCTTTGAATGAAGAGTTGAGGTTCTCATGTTGCGTGCAAGCGTTCTTGGCTAGTGAGGTTCATCGGAATGATCGAGTCGTGACCTTGTCCCTCAGGACGATCAATATGAGTCCCACCGAGAGTACAACACTGTGCATACGAAACGTCCCTGTCAGATCTTCATCGCAATGGTGCAAAACATGACAAGTTATTCCCTTTAGATGATTTAGTGGGAAAGGCTCCCGGAGAGGCCGCACGATCATCCTCTCGAAGATGCGGAATAAGACGGATAGGTGGGATTGATGAGAGTGAGAGTGAGAGTCAGAGTCAGAAAAAGGGGGGGGGGCTGCAGCAGAAAACAATAGCCGGCAGAGAAACCAAAAAAAGTAAAGTGACAGTGGCACGTGCGCGGGACGTTCAAAGAAGGTTGCCCTGCATCCCGCGCTTGAACCGATCAGCGCTGAACCTTATTATGAGCTTAAATGCCGAGCTTAATTTTTTGCCAAGCTACAAAAAAACAAAAAACACAAAAATAAATAAAAAGGGTAAAGAAAAAAGAAAAAAACAATACACATCAAAACAAACCAGCCGAATGAGCATAGCAGCTGATGATGATGATGAGAGATACCCACCTGGCAAAGTAATCCATCTTCCCGGCAGGTCCGAGATGTCGTCAAGCATATCCTCACCGTGGACTCTGTCCTGACTCCTCTTGGGGGTTTCGCCGCCACTTTTGCCCTCCCTTGGGATGCAGGCCGAGTCATGTCCGGGGCAGCTTTGGTGGGTTGCGAGAAGTCACCTCGCACGGCATGTGGGCGGCAGCATCCCAACTCACCCGTATGTAAGTATGTACGGATCCGTACTTTATGGTCGCACAAAGATGGCGATCTCTGACGGTCGCCGTGCGGGCGGTTAGTGAGCTGTCACTTCCGCCGCTTCCAGTTGTAAGCGAATGCGGTCTCTGGTCTCTGCCCAGCACGTGTCAGGGCCAATTGGCGTGGGCACATGGTCAAGGCAGTCTTCATCAAAAGAACTTGTCACCCCGGCACTCAACAGACGACGCCTCTCGCTATTGTTGCGTTGAGACGAGGTCTCATCACCAGGACCAGCGGACAATTGAAGGGGGGATACTATATCTACTCGGTCGGCTCCGTACTTTTACCGACGGAAGAAGGAACTCGCAGCATCGTCGGATCGCCTCGACTTCCCGTTCCACCGGCAGGATTCTCTCTGCAGCGGCTCCCTCCACCTGCCGGTGCGTGGCTCAGGCTTATGATGATGATGATGGAGGAGGCGTAGACCGGTGTGACTTCTTACATGCATTCATGCAGGGCAGTGTTCATATTCTTGTGTGATTAAGATGTGTGGCAGCCCTACGGGCCAGATATAGTGCTGTGTGCCCTCCTGGCCGCACCGTTCCCTCCCCCCCCCCCATGCATGTCAGAGATCCTCGATGTAACGACACAGCTCGGGCGTGGCGTCTGGATGGTCACTATATTAGTGTAGGGCTCGGAATTTCCTACTAGTACGGGATGGGATGGGGATGCTACGCACTGGTTCGCTCGCATGCCAGTCAGCACTTTACCTGATATCGCATCAACGCCGCATATGTCGTCGGCATGCGGCGTCGTCAAATATTGAGACATGGGCGCGTGTTCACCTTCCTCCTTAGGTGTGTGGAGGGGATGGTATTGATGGCTGCCACCTGACTGGACTCGGGACATTTATTCGACGGCACTCGCTGCAACGGCCCATACCACCGACCGCGAATGTCCAGGAAAGATACTGCATGAGTTTTATCACGGCGGGTTTTGCCTACATATCGGGTAATAAGAATCATTCGCAGCACGGACAGAGCTCGCTCGCCTTCCTGATTGAAGCCGCTCATCGGCCTTGCACGGGCTGCGGCTAGGTGAAGTGTGCCCAGTGTACGTCAGCTGCATGGCAAATTCGGGAAATGACTCCGTCCAAGCATTCTACTAGATCCAAGGCTGCTTCACCGTGGCGTCCGGCTCGGAATGAAGCACTATATCCAGGAGAGGAGTACGAAAGTACGTACACTACCGGGTCCGTACAGGCTCACAGCAACAGGCAGAAAGCTTGGCAAGAAGGAAGGTAGTTGGTAGTTGGTAGTCGGTCAACAAAGGGGGCTGAACAGATCCTCACAACCCCGGCTCTTCTTCTCCCTTGACGGGAAATCCCCGGGACTTTAAAATGGATACACTACCGCCGCCGCCCTCGGCACCGCACGTTTTTGCCAAGAGCTCAAAATTTATGCTTCAAACCAAGAATGGATTTTAAGTTCATTCGCTTGCGCGTCCCGGCGATGGGATTGCAATTGCAATCCTGAACCGCCTAGGATTACCCCCGGCACATATGTACTGTATGTACACGCAACAGGGAAGGAGGGAAGGAAGAGAGGGATCGAAACCACCTTAGGCGTAAGCCGAAGCTTGGGAATGTCGCATGACACCTGGATGAGAGATGAGATGAGACCTTGGCTGATGTCGATGATGACATCTGCACATTCCGCACGCTTCAGGCAGGCTGTCGAGAAATGCTGCTCTGTGATAGCCTTTAATCCGTGTACTCCATCTCTGACCTCAGACGAATCTCTCCGCAACAACTACGCTCCCTCTCACATTGTGTGCCTCTTTTACTCCCTCTCTCCATCTTGCGTCATTGGAAGGAACCGTGGAGCTTCCTCCCCGAGATCTGCCTGTGGGATGGGAATGCCTCGGCATCTCTTTTCTGGTATCATTTTTCCCTGGAAATCTCCCGCACATAGTATACTCACGTACATAGTGTAGTGTACATAACGCAACGCCCGCCCCCACTGGCACTCGGGCCAGTCCCGACTTGCAGAACAAGCTTAAATTCGTCGACGTTTTTAGCGCGCAATCCAAAGGAGCGCCAATGTGTGTTCATGGGTCTCATGGGTCTCATGGGTCTCATGGGTCTCATGGGGTCCATGTTTCCCCCATCTGCACAGGGCGGCCCACCTATGGTTTGGTACCGTTTCATGCCCGCGTGTATCGGTGTACCTTGGTTTCCGAGACCCCGGGTGGTGGTAGGAGGTCAATGGGGGTCCTCAGGGCTGAAAAGAAACCCCCTTGGTACCTTGGGAATGTGATGGACTCAAGTGTGGTCTTACTACTAGTTGACTGTAGGGCGTGTATTGGGGGCATCGTGGTGTGACTTCGGTTTCATGGACCCTCATCGTGAAGCACTTGAGAGCTACCTAGCTTCTTCATTGCGGGCGGTACCAGCCTGAAGCCGGGGGAGAGCCTCGTCATGGAGACCAGGTCAAATCTCTATTATTCTCCGTACCAAGTACTCGGTACAAGCCTGCAATCTTGCCATGTGGATGGGCGTTGCATCCAAGCGGAGCCGCTAGAGAGAAGCTTACGCGGCCTTCTCAAGGGTGGATCAAAAGCGAATCGGCAATATCGGATTAACTTTTGCAACCCTGAATCCTGAACGGATCCTTTCAACGACCAGTGACCAGTGTATGTATGTATATTGAAGCAACCATAATCATATTACTACCACCACGTTATCACAGTATGTATGCATGTTACTAATAAGGTCAATAAGCTCGTCGGTTCAGATGACTACAGCGCCACCCCCCACCTGCGCACTTTCAAGACGGCAAGCAGGCAAAGGAAGTAACCCGAGGTCTGCGGGTATGTACGTACACATGCAACAATTGCCCAATTCGAGGTGTGAAGGGCTAATGGTATCATGATTGGTACCCGTGGGCACAACAACCGGATATTGCGTACTCTGCCGGCAGGGCGAGCATCGAACGTCGTCTCGACCTAGCCGGCTTACGAGTGCGGAGCACCTGAGGGCCGAACGAACATCTGGGCTGTTTTCTGTGTCTCGACCTGGAACCTGCTCCGCAAATCGATTTCTAATCCGTAGATCCGCCCAAGCCCGTCCCATAGATAGATATACGACATCTGGAGAGGGCTAATACATACGAAGAAGTGCGTCGTGTTGGGGGAGAGAAGCCGACACGACGCACACGATGCTAACCTCCAGGATCCACCGGGAGCCTCGTCATCTGCCAAATTGCTGCTAGAGCTAGCGAGAGCCTGGCTGGCGTCTAGGACGACTTCCCTTCCCAACTTCTCCCCCAAAACATCCTGGTCCCATCAAGTACTCTTGTTTTGAGCTTATCCTACAAGCCCGTCGCTTGAAAGCTTACCCGTTTGAGCAACGTCTAGAAGCCCTTGGTCGTGCGACAGTCCCGACACCCTACCGTCGACATCGTCGGCTTGGCTGCATGTTCGTGTTGGCGATCACCCTGGATCCAGCGCAGTTAGATTTCTTAGGCCCGACCGCCAAGCTCGGATTTCGCAGGTTTGTTTCCCTTGGCCTCGCCTCCCATGTGTGAGGCCGCGTTAGAAGGTCTCGTCATCCTCTTGACGCTATGTACCAGGGTATCGGGTGGGATTTCGGGCCGTGGCAGGTGAACGTGGTTGCCCGAGATCCCGCCCTTGACTGACTCTTCCATTCGTGGCCAAGGTTTTCACATGAGTCTCGCTTTCTCCTCGGACGACTCAGCAGCAGTGGCGCGTATTCGTTGCTAAACCTAAACGTTGCCACTCACCACTGATGGTCCACTCAGCAGCCCAATCAGGCGCCTCACGCCGGCAGAAGGGTGAGGGTCCGCCGGTGAAGTGTCTGCCGTGACATTGGAACTGTGCGGCCTTGACTGTGAGTGATCACGTAAATTTAGTGCAGCTGATGATGGTTCTCCGTGTGCAGACAGTCCAGTGAGAGGCGCACGTCGCGATATGATTTTGGGCGAAAGTCGTCTCCCCACGCGCCCGAGTTGCGTAAGAGTCCTCCATATCGAACGAGAGGTGTCGCCCAGCTGGGTGCACGGAGGAACCACCATGTGTCCGTAGCCACGCGCCTGAAGGCAAACCAACAGGTGCCCTGCCTGGTATACCAAATGACAGTATTGCCCCAAGCCAAAGCTTGAGGGCACCTAGCCAGACGGCGTGGTCCAGCGTGAAAATGTCTTCCAGGGACTAACGATGGCGATGTGCCTCATTGTCGGCTTCACCACAAATATCAGGATCTGACTGCTTCGTCGTGGTCGCGCAGAACGGAGGTTGTCTGACGGGACATACAGCCGTTGCCTGTCATGCATGAACCTTCGCGCAGATGTTTAAGCCCTTCCACCCTTTCGAGACCCTGTTCTGACAGCTTCTACCACGTATCATTTCGCAGACGAGACCACTAAGGTAGCCAGCCATAAATAAACAACGAATCTCACAGGTGAGGCGGGGTTGATTAAATTCAGCATTCCTTACTGGATGGGTTGTACATCAAAGTGCCTCATTCTGTGCGTTTTGACACAGCAGCTGCCCATCCAACCATCTTCTACCAACTCCCTCCCCGCAAGTCCTGTCGCCTTCTAGTGTCGCCTTTTAAGTAATCATACCAAGCGACTTAAAACATCCCATCATTCGGACACCATTTCGGAGCAGGACGACATAAACGTTCACGGCCCATGAACATATCAGGATGCCCGTATCATTCTTTCTGAGTTCCTCGAATCCATCCACTCCAGTAGAACAGCGCCAGAGACCATTGTCTTTAGCAATATGTGGACACGTCACTTGATGAACTGCACCATACAGCATCAGCTGTGTCTTGACAAATCTGCGTCGAGAAGCTCTTCTCTTGCTTAAGCAGACAGCTGAGCACTGGGACCGGTATCGTCAAACTTTCCCCACAGAAGGGATGGGCAGTTGTCGGGGCGCGGTGAATCGCAGCTGATAAGGGGCCGGGACGGTAGACGCCGACCCTCCCCAGCATGCCTCGTTGACGGTACCTGGGATGACAATAAAAGCAGCACTACTGCTCGCTGCCTTGAAAGTCTTAACGTGGACCGCCAAATTTCTAATCGGCAAGTTGCTGAACGCGAGGGAGGTGACCGCCACACTGGTGTTCTTGCAGTGGAGGCTAGAGCACGCAAGGGAAGACGAAAGATGAAGACGGAACGAGTGAGGCTGCCTCCCGTGCGGCTCCGGTCTATAACGTGAATGAAAGGAGACGAAATAGTGATCACCTGGAATCAAGTGAGGTTGTGCAAGGAGCTCAAAATTGCTCTTTGTTACTCAGCCGATGGCTGTGCTTAACGGTCTCGCGATGTATGTGCAAGTAGATGGAAATTGTGCAAGCGGCCAAGGTAACACCAGCCGGTTAGCACAGCCATCAGCAATGCCACGAAACTTTCATGTCCTGGGGCTCAGGTCCGCGTCGGTGGCATGGGCAGAGGTGAGAGGGTATATTATCACCCTAATCGTACGTCATGGACTTCGCATGGGTTGAAGGCCGCCGTCGAGCTAGACAACTTGTTACTCAAGGTGGCTGCATCACTGTCCGAAGCCGATAAAAGCAAGCTGGGTGGAGACCGGCCTCGCCAATCTGGATGTCACGCGGCAGTCTGCAGCCACGCCGCATCCTCGCGGAGATTTCTCGAGCTAAGGCCGTATCGATCGGTAGAGGTCGCACAGAAACAACGGTCGGAAAACATCTCGAGCCCTGTCATATGCAAGCCTCGTCGTTGGACGGGCGCAATTCATGCACCGCCCTTCCACAATCCTCGCAGGAAGGCTGCAGGTTGACTCCTCAGCGAGACATAGATGGCGCTCAGTCGCAGATCTCGGCTGTCGTAGTATGGTAACACGCGGGGATCTTGCCATCCCAAGTAGGCAAGCTTTGACGAACACAGCATGGAATTCTGTATGGATGGATCCAAATCTGAGTCCGACCTTTGTTCAGATCCGGTACGTTGTGTCTCGCTTCAACAATCACACCGACCAGCCCAACGGGGGAAGGTCACAGTGTCCCGGATGCTTTGGACTCCTGACAGATAGCCGAGCAGGCGGTCGAAGCCAAGCCCAAAGCCCCCGTGAGGAGGACACCCCCATCGCCGCAGGTCAACGTACCAGTCCAGGCTGCCTGCCGCCTGCGTTGGGTCATCTGTGTCTGGAGAGTAGCCATCCTCCAGGGATTGCGTGGCCATTCCCTGTCTTTCCATCGCCTCCAAGAGCTGCGGCAAGCGGTTTTCACGCATAGAACCGCCTGCAATTTCGCAATACTCCGGAACCAAGAGATCGAAGCAGTCGGCGGTCTCGGATTGTGCTGGCGCAGCATCGGGGTTATGATTTCCATCCGATTCAGTTGGTCGCATGTAGAAGGGCTTGATCGCCATAGGGTAGTGGGTGACAAAAACCGGCTTCCCATCTCCAACCACGCGGGCGATATACTTCTCGTGCTCTGATTGCAGACCGGTGCCCCATACGACTGGATGCTCGAACATATGCTCTTCTTTACTCAAAATCTTGACGGCGTCGTCGTATGTGATACGTGGCCAGGCGGGTTGCATCAACCCTTTCCATCTACTGTCGACTTCCTCTGGAGGGACGCGGTCCCCAGCACTGTCGCCACTATTCCTCTCCGTCCCAGGCGAACGGAGCTCCTGAGCCACCCGAGACTCGTACATGTTGGTGCTCAGATAACGGAGCATGTCCTCTGTCAAGTCCATGACACCGTCCAGCTCATCCACAAAGCTCATCTCAGCTTCAAGCATATAGAATTCACTTAGATGTCTTGACGTGTCACTTTCCTCGGCGCGGAAGGTTGGAGACAATGTCCAGACATTGCCGACAGCCTGTGCGAGTGCCTCGAGATGAAGCTGGGTCGAGACAGTGAGATACTTGGGGGCTCGGAAGAACGACTCGGCTGCCTCATCCTTCTGTCCATTCGCGGGAGCGACTGTGAAGACTTCTCCGCCGCCCTCGCAATCAGACGAAGTAATAATAGGCGGATGTGTCTGGACGAAATCACGGGTAGCGAAGAACTGGGTCAACGTCGCGATTGCTTCGGACCGAAGTCTCAGGAGGGCCGAGTTGAAGGGGGTTCTCGGCCGAAGATGTGGCATGGTTCGCAGATATTCGGGTGTTTGGTATTTCTTCTGGATCGGAAATGTCTGAAACAGAAAATCATGGGCCAGTCAGATCAGTTGGTCTCTCGCTGAGGCTTCGGGGAAGATACGAAGGGCAAACAAAGATTGTACCTTGGCATCAGAGGGGCCCAGGATCTCGACGTTGCTAACGTGTAGCTCATGTGACTGTTTCGCGCCAGGGGAGGGGACCCAGGTTCCGGTGAGGCGGATAGCAGCTCCGATGGCGAGGCTGCATGAAGATGGCGCGTCAGCAATGGTGAAGGTATCTGAGACATATATATCGGAGGAAAGTATCATTACCCCTCTGCCAGGTTCGTGGGAACGATGGCCTGCAGGGAAGCAAGCGAGCCGCCGTCTCCGAGCGCGACAAAGGACCGAGACTTCATAGTTCGCACGGAGCGAATGAAGCCGTTGACGGCAACATCTTCGACCGCGGCCTCTGGCTTCCACTCCAGAAACTTGGAGATCGACCTGGGGGCTGCTTTCTCGCTGGATACGTAGCGGCGCGTCGATATTGGTAGTGTGCGTGCACGCGTTCGCGTTTGCAGTCCAAAAGAGGCGGCGATTGTCCTGGAGGCGAAAGGCCTGGCAGTGAATGCCAAGCGTATTGAGCGCATTGGAGGAAGTGTAGTAGGAGAACGTGGCAAGAAGAGACGAAAATCAGTAACTTCGAAACACGATCAGCATCTTGACGTGACTGCTGACGTCCTTCACGACCCGTAACAAGCTTTCCATCAATTCAAAAATCGAGTATCGTAGTTGCAGCACATGGGCTGTCATTACGTAAGCGAGGCTCATCGTGCACAGACCAAAAGGAGGGATCAACCGTTTGCAATTGTAATGCCGAGGGAGAACGACGAAGACGACAACAACAACAACAATAACTTCATCAAACATCAGGCTTGACATTCCGATTCGAAGACAAACAAAAGAATCAGTCAAGCAAGCAAATACACATCCAATGACTATGGTACCATAACTTGCTCGAACGGATGGCACCTCTCGATCTGATTCACCACATCCACTGACATTGATAGTCTAGGAACAGACATGGACACCCCGTGATGGATTTCTTACTGGATGAGCGACCAATCGAGCATGTTGTTGCCGTTGGACGAATAAGCACGCGAGATGGGCGGCTCAGCCCTCCTGTTATGTCTCGCTTGCTTATGTTTTCTGACTTCTCACCTGCCAACGGCCCCAGCCTGCAGCATGTCTCGTCATATTTCATCCACTTCGTTGACAAGCAGCTGCCAATTGCGGACAGCTTGCATGCCTCTTTCTTCCGCCGTCTCCGTCCGGATAATTTCTTCCAGTGTTGTTTTCTTCTTCTTTCTTGTCTCTTCTCTCTCTCTCTTACTTCCGGCAAACGGACACTCCGTTCTCAATGGAGATCTTGCAACAATGCTAGAAGCACTGGCAGTTGGCGAGTGCTGACTTGATGGACACACAATCTCAGTCGTTGAGTCTCTTCTCTGACTTGGTGATGGCTCTTCCGAGCAGAAGGGCTAAGTGTTTTGTGTGATGTGATCAAGGCTGGGTCCTCAACACTCACCACCCCTAAAGAAGGCTCAAGGCTTGGTCTCTGTGACTGTGCTACCAGCTGCCTTATCGTGGCTGCCAGATGGCTTTGCATATTGCCAGCAGACGTTGTTCGGGCAAGGGGAGCGCTGTGGTTGGCTACCAAACTCGACATGTTGGACCGTACCTCGTCCTTCACGAGCCACGGCTTTGGCTTCTCGGCGTTTGACACCACTTGACGCGCAGCGGCCCCACCATGAGCAAGCAGCGAGCCTGTGGGACGTTCCAAGCTGTCGGATTTGAATTGTGACTCTATGGTTGGCGAACGGAGAACGACAAACCTTCCTCCATTGCCTGGTTCCCTGTCAAAAGCCAGAGTCTCTCCTGGGCACATCCTGCAGGGAATTGTACCAATACTGCCGGCGACCGGGTTTCCTGGAGCTCAATGACCCCCTCGCCGAAGCCTGACGGGAAATCTGTACTTGCAGACCATCGACCGGAGCCGCCTCTCACTCGGCCGCTAGACTCGTCCCAGTTCCCATTGTTTCATTGCATCGTTGACCCGCAGATAGACAGGGCCAAAGGTACAAGACCAGAGAGGCACAGATCATAAAATCGCCAACACAGATCTAGTGTAACCAGCGGCAGATTGCAGTAGCAGGTTGCCCCACGGCCAGCTGCAACCCTCATATCACCCACTGAACCCGCCGACCATGAGTTTGGATCAAGTGGTCCTACACCAATCTGCTCTCTCGGTTCGCACAACATTCCACGGGACTGGCCTGCTGGAACCAGCAGCCAAAGTATAAACCCTTCTACTTGAGAAGCCGTTGTGGTGCTCGCCTCTGACTCTTGATTTTCTGCTGGATGGATGTCCAAGACATGGGTGGATATGTCCAGACAAATTGGTTACACGAGAGCATTGAATGGTCTTTCTTACTCGCTTGGGATGGTCCGTCTCTGTCCGTTCCATACCCATTGCTGCCGAGATCGAAGACATATCTGCAACCACACCCGTTCGCGGTTTGTATCTGATTTCTGACATTGTGGGATACCGAGAAGTTATATATAATGGATCTCACCCAGGACCACCCCCAATCAACAATACCAACATCTTTCAACATTCAACATCAACATTCCACTCCTCTACCATTTGGTTTCTGAAACTTCTCTGTCCAAGCTAGAAAGCCCCGACGCCTCAGTCTAGTCCTCAATCCGTGTGTTCACTCTTTATAAGCCTCTGCGTGGCCCTAGCTACATAAGTAGTCTCTCACAACATGCCTCCCGGAAGTTCATCCAAGTCATCCAAACCCAAGCCATCTGAGGTGGCTGCCCAGACAAAGAAATACATCATCCCTCATATCCGCAAACACCACGCAAGCACATGGCCACTTTACTCTTACCTCTTTCCCAAGCCCCTGAGCTACACACCAGACATGTTCCCTACGCGGCCTGTGAGCCTGTCGAACCCAAACTTCTGTACGTCAATAACCAAAGCCAGGGCTTCGGTGTCTGTGCACCTGTTCCACCGCATGATGGTCTCACTAACACTCATCTAATTTAGGGGTCTACACAACAGACCCTGCAGATTTCGCCGTAGGCTGGGCAGCAACGAACAACACAAGGGTGGCCTTCATCTGCGCTGCTAATGAGAAGAGACCCGGAGGGGACTGGGAGACGGGCGTGGTGGGATACGAGGAGCGTCTGTGCCGGAGGAGCACCCTATCGGCTACGATAGCGACGCCGGGACCCGCCAAGTATGCACCTGAGGGTCATTATCCCATACCATTGGAGGGAGGTATTTACTCTGACAGAGTTGGTGAGTCCGCCCTTCCCCCGCAAAGGCTCTTTCGCTCGATACATGCCCCTATCGAAACCCTATCACTGACCCGGGGACCCTCTCAGTGGTATTTCGAGGCCCGCACGACAAGTACGAGGAGCGGAAACCAGAGGACTGGCGAGCCCTCCCCGTCGTGTCCGTGGCGCCCATGCGGTGGCCCAAGCTGCAGGCCAACGGCACCAAGTATTCCTTCAGCGACGAGCGGGAGATGGCCAAGAACAAGCTGCGGGCGGCGCTCACCATCTGCGCCTACAACGACATCCGCAGCGTCGTCATCGGCGACTTCGGGCTGGGCAACTCGTACCGCAACCCGCCCCAGGAGATGGCCGAGCTGTGGCGCGAGGTGTTCCTGTGGGACACCAACCTGCGGGGCCGGATCGATAACGTGGCCTTCGTGTTTGAGGACGCGGCCCAGAGCACGACGAGGCTGATCCTGGAGGACGCGGCCAAGAAGAGCAAGGGATCCTCCGGTTCTGGCTCCTCCTCCTCCTCCAAGGGCAAGGGCAAGTCGTCGAGCTCGTCGGCTGGGGTCCCTGCGTGCCAGATGGACGTGGACATCTTCCGGCATGTTTTCGATGCTGCTGAGATACATAGGGTTGCCTCGCAAGGGGATCCACGAATGGGGCTGGGCAATCTCATGTCCTAAGAGGGGGTGGCAAGTGGCTCGGGCGGGTAGACGGTCCCGGCTGTGAGTGAGGGGGCGGGCTTGTGGCGCATCGTGACTGGCCGGTCAAGGCGTTTAGACGAGGGATCTCACCTACGTTGGTTGGTCTATACAATGGTGTGTTTGTTTACCTGGGGAAAGGGAGGGGGGGGCCGTGGTTCCAGGTTCGTGTTTTCTCCGGGGCCCAAAAATTGGATTTGGCTGGCTGGTTGACTAGTTAGCTGCCAACACTTTACTACAGTACTGCTACACTGCAGAATAGTTTCGTGGTTTGGAATTGCTGTATGTGCTACTGATTGTATTCTTGTCTCAGTCATCCCATTTTATTCCGATATGTGTCCATGGGTCGCAGATAGGGCATTGGCCCACAACTGGTTCTTCTAACAGACATGCAACAACATGCAGTAGGGCCACTCACATAGCCAAGGCTGCAGAGCTGCAGGGCAACACGGGATATATGGTAAGCACAAAAGCGTTGTGTGTACCCAAACATTATATACAGTGGACATGCTGGACGACGTTGTACCTACCCCATACCTGGGAGCCGGTTCTCTGCCGTGTAGCCAAAGAGGCTGAAAGCACCAATGATCTCGATCTCATGTGACCTCGCTTGATGAAGAACAATGTCATGATCCTTTCTCTTTGAGTCTCAGACTACAAACCGGGGAGAATAGCCACCCCTTGCTGTGTAAGTAGCATCGCTGGCCATACGGGGCTCCCCCAAAGGTTCGAGAGCGGGATACGCGCTATTGTCGGCAATGTATATGATTACCCTGCCTTCTGTGAAGGGCGTTGCCTACATACTTGAAGAAATGGCGGGCCACACATTAGCTTCTATGTTGGCCTCTTTCAATGTTCGTAAATTCCATGCATGCAAGGGCATTTTTTGAGCCGGACATATTTTGCAGACAGGTAATATATAACAGCTGAGACCGATCGGCTAAAGCAGACGAGATTCTGCAAGAAGCCATCAGTGGCGTATTCGGAAATGGTCGATAAATCAACGGGGTCGGTCATCATATGAAGCACGCTACTGATGACAACGCCTTTCTCCACCACTAATTAAGACAGTGTTCTGAAATCAGCGATGTGCTAACAAGCCTCACCGCTGATGGAGACACAAGATAGGTGATTTACGTATATTTCTCCGGTGTCTTTCTCACCGGCCTCTAGATGCGCCCGTAGCGAAGCCGAATAGGGGACTCACAATCCTCGCCCACATGATCTCTGGACCCTGAAAGGTTCGAGTTTACAAAATTGTTGCCTCAGTAGACCGTTCAACCGGTGTTTACCCATACTACTATTTATAGTACTTTGGTGGTGAAATCCACGAGATACAGCCGTTATGTCTGTTTCAGATTGCCGAGACGCAACCTGGCAATAAAGACTCAGATCCCGTACGATGTGGACGAGTTGTTTTGAGATTGTCCTGCGCGTAAGCGAGGAGTTGAACTAGAACAATTCGGGCCGTTCAACGGTATGGGCCAGAGACAGGAATCCCATAAAATTTACCAAGACAAGATCGGGAAGGCCGATGTACTGAAAACATAGACCTGTACTCAAATATCATGTATCATTTAGGACCTTGCAGGCAGAAAACCTATTGAGCTATACCCCATGCGCTGTATCTGACTTCCGTGTGTTGTCTGAGAGAATGTCATTTCCACTGCAGGATAACAACACTCAGCGCATAATAAAGTGTGGCTTCTGTTGACATAATTCTCCAGGACTACAGCATAATCCACGGTGACACAAGGGAAGCCCACGGGGGGGTTTGTACTAGGCGCTTGAGGCAGAAAGAAAATTGATATTCTCATTGGCGAAACGTAGGTCAAGGTGAGATCGAGTCGTACGGATCGGACCGCGCATATCGAGTTGCACAACGGGAGTCCTACGGCCTTATTGTCTAAGCGACGCCCTCTCGAGCTGCAACGAGCCTTGTTGCATGATAACGCCCAGGGAAAACTCATCTTCAACTGTATCCCTAGGCAGTTGACTTTTGAAGATTCGTGAAAGTGGTGGATGTGACCAGCATTCTAACCACCAGAAGCCAAGAGGATAGAGGATGTCCAGAGCTCGGTGATAGGTATATGAGGAGAGAGAAAGAGATACATCGGAGGTCAAAACAGACAAGCAGAGACTTGAACAAGAAGAAGACTACACCCTCGACGGTCCCCCTAATGCAGCGTAATGTATAACCACAGTCCGATGCACACTGACATGCAAGATGTAACCTTCCTCCCTCCCTCCCGCTCGCTCGCCCGCCGTCTACGTGGCATATATTTTACTCCCGTAGACGCACGTATGTGTGTCCACAACTCTCGGATGCCCGCACCACAATGCAACGTTCCAGACTCTCTTTGAAGTCCTGTCCCCGGTCACCTTGTTTGTTGCTGTGTAGTCTGCCCCCCTAACCCCCCCCCCCTTACAGCTCGACCACACACACGTCCACCACGGAGCAGACGGGAGCCCTCGATCACTGTCTCAGTCTCATTTTCACCGCTCACTGGAATCTGACTTGATTGCCCAATGGTCTCTCGCTTGTTGGTCGATACCAGTCCCACTGATTGGCCCTCTTTTGAGAACCAGTAAGGCAACTGAGCTCTTACATGATCGACCCCCTTCCACCAGAGGTAGATACCTACTAAGTACCGACTCCAGGGGAGACAGACAGACGTGATGCGTATGATTCACCGGTCACTCTGCAACAGCAACATGTGCAAAGTTGAAAGGCCGATCCAAGAATCATGGATGGTAGTGAAACAAATTTTGTGATATGTGATTTGCATCAAGACACTGCCATCTCGCAGCCTTGCCACTAACACGCGTGCAATTTCAAGAATTCTGTCACCGTCACCATCGCTTGCATTTTGCCCAACCCAAGTGCAACTCCTCATGAGATATAGATTATACCATCGTGTGTAATAACCTGCAGTGATGTTCTGCAGTACGATCAAGCCTTCGAAAAACAACCACCTTCCTCTCAATTCCCCGGTCCAAAGCTTGCAATTATGCGACGGCCGCTCCTCTCGTCTGCGGCGCCGTCGCTAGCTCTACCAGTATGAAGGTCGAAGGCCGGCAAAGGCACCGAGCCCCGAGCTCTCCGAGCTGTCAACCTCCTTCTTCCTCTGCCCAACCAGCTCGAGCTGGACCATGCGATGGATGTTAACCAGCCAGTCCACATAACTCGCCGCCTCGTTGTTCCTGTTCGATACTGTCAGCAGGCATTCTTCATTTTTGTTGAGGGTGGTCGCAACATACCTGTCTTCTACCAGCCCACGCGCCCACTCATACTCGGCCCCATCAATCCCCTGCCTCGCAAGCTGAATAGTGAAGCCCTTGGAACCTCTCGTTGTCTTCAAGAACTCGATGATGTTCCGGACCTGCGCGTTCAGGTGTGTCTCCAGCACCGGCACCGAGCTTGTGTAGGCATCCAGGCTCTGAAGCGTCGCCTTGTCTGAGCCGAAGAGGTCCTGGATCAAGTTCGGCGAAGTCTGAGCATGGAACCACATGATACACTGCTGGCCATTGTCCATGAGGTACACGCCGCCCGGCTCGATCTTGCTAAACGTGTTGCGGACTGACGGTGGCATCTTCAGGTGACCCGTGGCAGGGTCGGCGAAGCCCTCGTCTTCCTGGAGATTATGAACGGCAATCATGCGTGGGTAGAGGTACAGGCTCATCTCGAGGCAGCCCATGCCGCGGATCATGCGCATCTCGTGGACGCGGCGGTCCGAGGTCTCGTTGCCGCCCTTGAAGGCTCTGCACTTGGTCAGGCCGAGCATGTACATGCAGAACTCCTTGAGCTTGTCGGGCATGACGAGCTGCGCAGGGGGGTATGACTGTGACACGAAGTGCTTCCTGTAGCCGGCCATGACGTCGATGGTCTTCTCCTGCAGGCTGAGCCGGATGTCCTTCTGCGAGGCTGAGGTGCTGGCCAGCTTGGTTGCTGCCTCCTTGGCGATTATGGAGTAGACAGCATCCTGGTCGACGAACTTGATGCTCTCCTTGGCATGATCACTCACGCTGGTTACGATGTTGCAGCAGCGGACTCTGCGCTCGCCATTCGCGGTTGTGTACAGCAGTGCTGACTGGAAGTGAGCGTCCAGCTTCGAGTCTAGTTTGCCGTCGTGACTGAACGTGACACCCATTGCTCTGTCGGCGTCAATGACACCAATCTCGAGATCGGCACCAAAGGTGTGTTGTATGAAATTGCCATGGTATCCGGACACTTGCAGACCGTTCGAGCACCGCACTTTCAAGAGGGCTTCATAGCCGGTTTCTCGAGTAACCGCGTGCTTCACTTCGAGCGACAGCTTGGCGTTGTCCCTTCCAGCAATGAAGTTCGGGTAATAAAAGGTCTCTCCACCACTGATGGCGGAGACATAGCCTACCGTGGCAATGTCGAGGTACCCACCCGTGGGCGTGGCCAGGAAGAAGTCGACACCAACTCCCGCAGCGGCCATCCTCTCGCCGAGTTTTCTCCAGCCAGGATGCTCCGTTGTGAACAGCTTCTTGTCGATTTCACCAGCTAGGTGCTTGCCATCATCTCTCCTGAAGAGACGACCAGGACCCCATGTGGGTAATGCTGACAAGGAGCAGATGATCTTGCCTCCAGTCTTCTCAAGAGCGGAGACTGCAGAGTTGAGTGTCGACAGCAGTGCTGGCTCCGGGTTCTTGATGGCCGAGAACATCTGCGGCAATCTTGTGAGCAGTGAGGAGATGACAGCCCTGTACTATAGTCAGTTTCACGTTCTTGCAAATGAGGGTCGCTGGAATCGTACTTGGACTCATATGGATCCACGAAGAGCCCATCACTCAACGGCACGAAAGGATCCTCGATATCAGGCATGATCATCATCTGAGCTTGTTCCAAAGCAGGCTGAACCATCTGTTAGTACTGTGCAGGCATAGCTGTTGCTGTAATTTACTTACGCTGCAGTTGTAGAAGTGCACCTCCTTGTCATAAGTGACAAAGCCAACTCGCGCGTTGGGTGGTATCCTCCGTTTTACATCGCCATTCTCATCCCTCTCCTCGTTCTCATCCGCGCCGTACAGTGTTGCCAGGATACCGTCGCAAAACGCTTCTAGGTATCCCTTGTTGTACGCTTCTTGGGTCACATCGACCACGAAAAGCCACCGCAGACCGACTGGCTCTCTGTTGTAGTACTCCTTAGGGCAAACAAACTCAACCGTGCCACGGCACAGCTCGGGCCTCTGATCTCGGTCAACGCGGATTCCCTGCGGGGAAGTTGCGCAGAAATATTCTGGCGGGGTATCATTAGGGTATGTGCAGAGGTTGCAGACATATTTGTTTCCGCCCGAACGGAACATCATGAATGGGTTGATGTAAGCTCGACATCTCCGGCACCTCGGCGGACCAAGGTCCCCAAAGTCCAGTATGGGAATATCGGCCTCTCCAGGCTGCACGCGCGCCAATGGCTGAAGCATAAGCCCCAGAGGAAGACCAGTTTTATTCAGTTCCTCGGAGGTGGCGGGGATATTGTTCATCGTCATCCGGGCGAACTTGGGCGATGAGTTGCCCTGATCGACTGCGACGAAGGAGGTGGCAGCTGGAGGCGGTACATGGCTCTCGAAGGTAGGATATACGTTGGTGAGGTAGAACTGCTGTGCAGCATCTCGAGCCAGAGGCACACTGGGCAGTTCGTCTTGAGAAACCTTGCCCTGCCCTCCTGCTGCCACTGCAGCATCAATTGATCCGTCTCTTGCCGCAAATTCAGCCGGTGTGGCAACACTGCCAGGAGTGTATGCCGCATTTGCAGGAGCCGGGAAGGAGCCCTGAGGCATCGGGGAATACGCAGGTTGACCGACGAAGCCAGTCATACCTGAAGGGTCCGCGTTCAAGAAGGCCGTGGCAGGTGTGCCAACCGGCGGGATGCCGTTGAATGCCTGGGACGAGCCTGTGGCCTCAACCTGGTGGTACGCATGTCTGTCCTTCTTCTTTTTCTTTCCGACCCCGGCAGCACCCCCCTCAGCTCCTAGCGACATGCCTGCCATCTGCGCTGCTACATCGTTGGGGTCTGCTTGTGGCTGGCCCTGGAAATATCCCCCTGTTTGCTGGAGTGGTGAGGGGCCACCCGGTGGCAATGGTGAAGGCGTGCCATAGTATTGCTGGCCCTGTGGGGTTCCCAAAGGAGTTCCTTGAGGAGGAAGGAACTGCTGCTGCTGCTGGTACGGGTTGGGGGCGATCTGCGGCTGGAACTGGTTCGGGGTGGCCTGGTTCAGATGGTTGTTCGGATCATTGGGATCTTGCTGGGCCGCCGCGCCGAGGGAATGGTACATGGAGTGGTCCATCTTGATAGTCTGCGCAACTACTTAAGTAGCTGTTACTGAGATTGTGAAGACTAAGGACGGATATGGTTCGTTCGTTCGAGAAGGAATGGTGGGAGTCGAGTGATCGGGAATGCGATCCTACGTCGTGCGGCGGGACGTTGACAGGACGAGTGTGGGTGGGTGGGTGCTGGGGATCGCCACCGAAGACGTCGAGGACCCTCGTGTTGCGTAAGGGGGGTAAAAGGGCAAACAATGCAATACAGGCTCAGATTCGAAGGAGAGGTACGGCCATGACCAGGTAGTAAAGTAAAATTCAACGAATGTCAAGGTAAACAGAAGATTCCCCTTTACTAGAAGGTGGTTGAACGTGTAAATTCGTTCGTCGCTTGTTAGTCTGGTGAAGCTCCAGGTGGCCTTTCCAAAAAGTAACTATGTACGGTAACGCGCCAGGTACGCTAAACAGGGATCCATGCTTCACCATCTAATTAGGTACCTTAGGTAGGGTGATTGCCTGCCGGCAATGTATGTATGTACTGCACATACCTAAGATACCTAGGTAGGTAATATCCATGTGCTAGCAGTGTTGAGTGCCTACCTAGACTACCTAGGTAGGTACCAAGGCAGCTGCTAGGTACAGTAGCTTAAGTACTCGTTCCAGTTGCCGGCCCATGTGTGCGTGCGGCCTTGACAGCTTGACAGACTGGCTGGCTGGCTTGAGTGCTCACCCCCCACCCTTGTTACCGCAATTGCTGCTGATCGACCCCCCCGGCTCCGACGCGAACTTTTGGAGCCCGTCAGTGCTGCACGTCAAGGTCTCTCTGGTCGTCTTTGTACATGCCTGGATCGCAACATCTGTCAAGCTCCTCCCACCACAAAACCGCGAGCCTGGATTTTTATTTTCTCGTTTTCTTTATCTTCGTCCCCTTATCTGGGAATCATATACCATCAAACAACCAGATCATATACTTCAACATCATACAAGGCGGCGCATCCACCGGCGCACTCTAGAATCCGCAGTCTGGAAGAAGATGACCACGGGAAGGTAGAAGCTATCCCAGGGCGACAATGTTCACCTTTAGCCCCTTGCAGGGGGCTCTGTCAGAATCTACAGCTTCCCAATCGCTGTTGGAGCTCGATGGAGGTGTCAAAGTCCTCATTGATGTCGGATGGGACGAATCGTTCGACGTCGAGAAGCTGAAAGAGCTCGAGAAGTACGCCCCTACGCTCTTCTGCCCCACTATCACGTTCTACTATGTAGAGCTTGACAGTTCTGTACCGAAAGACTGGGCTGACCTCGCTGCAGACAAGTCCCTACCCTCTCTTTGATACTCCTTACGCACGCGACCGTCCCTCACCTCGCCGCTTTCGCCCACTGCTGCAAGAACTTCCCCCTGTTCACCCGCATACCCGTCTATGCCACTCCACCCGTCATCGATCTCGGACGAACCCTGCTGCAGGATCTCTATGCCTCTACCCCCGCCGCTGCAACAACCATAAACCATGGCTCTCTGGCCGAAACCTCTTTTGCCTATACCCAGTCTGCTTCTCGCGATGACCACTTCTTGCGACAGGCCCCGACCGCCGAAGAAATCGCCCGTTACTTCTCTCTCGTTCAGCCCTTGAAATACTCACAGCCACACCAGCCTTTACCCTCGCCCTTCTCGCCTCCCCTGAACGGGCTTACCATCACCGCTTACAACTCGGGACACACCCTTGGTGGCACAATATGGCACATCCAGCATGGACTGGAGTCCATCGTGTATGCCGTCGACTGGAACCAAGCCAGAGAGAATGTGTTCGCAGGCGCAGCCTGGCTAGGGGGAGGTCATGGTGGAGCAGAGGTCATCGAGCAGCTACGCAAGCCCACTGCGCTGATATGTAGCAGCAGGACACCTGCGGCGCTATCTCGTTCAAAGCGTGACGAGCAATTCCTCGATAATATCCGGGCGTGCGTTGCTAAAGGCGGCACTGTCCTGGTTCCAGTCGACTCAAGCGCTCGCGTTCTCGAACTCTCCTACCTGATGGAACATGCATGGCGCGAGGAGGCAGCCAATGGCAAAGACGGCGCAGGAGGCCTTAGCGGAGCCCATCTCTATTTGGCCGCAAGGAATATCAGCAGTACATTCCGACATGCTAGAAGCATGTTCGAGTGGATGGACGAGAGCATCGTGCGGGAATTTGAGGCCGTGGCCGATACCAAGAACGCCAATGGAGATGCCACTAAGGGCAAACAAGTGGGCCCATTTGACTTCAAGCACATCAAAATGCTAGAGCGGAGGGCACAGATAGATCGACTGTTGCGTAGGTCGACCGAGGAAGGCTGGACTAGGGGTATGGTCATTCTTGCCAGTGACCGAAGCTTGGAATGGGGCTTCTCGAAGGACGTCCTCAAGTCTATTGCTCAGGACTCGAAGAACCTCGTAATACTTACCGAGAAGCCGAATCTCTCCTCACGAGAGACTCCGTCGATTTCCAGGACATTATGGGAGTGGTGGAAGGAACGACGAGATGGAGTTGCAGTTGATCACACAAAAAGTGGTGACACCCTTGAACAAGTCTACGGAGGAGGCCGAGAGATGGCAATCGTAGAGGCGACACGGGTGCCTCTCGAAGGGAATAACTTGATAGTCTACCAGCAATGGCTTGCAACTCAACGACAACTACAAGCTACACTGCAGTCGGGTGGTGCGACTGCCCTCGAGGCTGTTGGCGATGGCGTGGATGACGCATCCTCTGAGTCCTCTACAGAATCTGAGGAATCTGAGGCCGAACACCAAGGCAGAGCCCTAAACATATCGACAACCATGGGCCAAGCAAGCAGGAAAAAGGTGGTGCTCAAGGACGAAGACTTGGGCGTTAATGTCCTGGTCAAGAAGGAAGGTGTTCACGATTACGACGTGCGTAATAAGAGAGGACGAGAACGGATCTTCCCTATTCCGGTGCGGAGGAAGAGGAACGACGAATTCGGAGATCTGATCCGACCGGAAGATTTCCTCAAGGCAGAAGAGCGGGACGATGACGGCCTCGAACGACGCGAAATGAAACGAGAGGAGGAGGAGGGAATTGGGAAGAAGCGCAAATGGGACGACCTCGGTAAAAAGACAAATACCAACTACAAGCGGCCTCAACTCAACCGAACGGTCTCGGACGATGTTGCGATGTCACTGCCCTCGGATGGTGGCTCCACGGCGGTGGACGACGAGCTTGACGGCGCGGAAGACGAAGAAGAGGATCCCAACAGCATGGGCCCTTCGAGACTCATAGTTACGAAAGAAACTGTACCCGTCAACCTGCGGATCGCAGTCGTCGACTTCAGCGGCCTACATGATAAGCGTTCGCTGAACATGCTCATCCCGCTCATCGCGCCGCGAAAGCTTATCCTGGTATCCGGCAACGAAGAAGAGACCATGGCCCTCGCGGCCGACTGCAGGAAACTCCTTGGCGCTGATACGACCAGAGACAATGATAGTAGTGCGAGAGCCGAAGTGTTGACGCCGGGCGTGGGTATCTCGGTGGACGCCAGCGTGGACACGAATGCCTGGGTGGTCAAACTAGCCGACCCACTGGTCAGGCGTCTCAAGTGGCAGAATGTCAGGGGTCTGGGCATTGTGACCGTTACAGCCAGACTGGTCGGCACCGAGGGCAATGCGGACACGCACCCCCACCTGCCGGGCGCCGCAGAGGAAGAAGCCGCCGCCCATAAGCGTCTCAAGACGGTGGACGGAGAGAACGCGAGCACGGACGAGAAGGACGCCATCACCCTCGTGGTACCTACCCTGGACGTGCTGCCGCTCACGATGGTGTCCGCGTCGCGGGCCGTCGCGCAGCCACTGCACGTGGGCGACCTGAGGCTGGCGGACCTCCGGAGGGCGATGCAGACCGCGGGACACACGGCCGAGTTCCGGGGCGAGGGCACGCTGCTGATCGACGGGGCTGTCGCGGTCAGGAAGAACGCGACGGGGCGGATCGAGGTGGAGAGCATCGGGTTGCCGGCCGCCGGCGTGCCGACGCGGGGCGAGACGTTCTGGGCGGTTAAGAGGATGATCTATGATGGGCTCGCCGTCGTTGCTGGGGCTTGATATCGGAGAGGGGACGGGATATATGATGTTTTATATTATGGAGACAGACGTCCATCACGGCTGTTCGTGTATTGCTGCTATATGCGCGCGCCATTGGGGAGTTTTGCAATGTACAGTGCGACAATTGATTGTTGTTGCCATCTGAATCAAATATCATCGCAATTGATATTGCCAACTTGGTCAAACCTCCGATACGAGCAACAGTGCTCCAGTTTCGTCTCGTGTATTCGCCATTACCCATTCATAGCAATCAGAAAAAGAGGCAGCCCGGTGTCTGGTCATGTCATCATCATGGGCACTTTTACATCATCAGCAATCTCGTTGGTTTGGATTCCAAGTCCAGCTCGTCGAGTCCCTTCGAGAATTCCCCGACCGAAATGCCTCGTTGCAAAAAAATAAATACGGGTAGGGAGCAGCGCATTTCGCTGTTGGTCTTGGCACAGGGCAGTGTTTGGCAGGAGCACGAGATTTGCTCCCTAATTTGATGAGCTGTGGGACCAGTCGGGTTTTCTTGGTATCTACTCAGCTACTTGTTGACTGTGGTTGGTAAGACGATGTCGAGTCGCTCGGAGTTGAGCCGCAACCGAACGCGATTCCGGCCGTCTGGCTCCCTGTCTCCCTGTCTCCCTGTCTCCCTGTCTGTCTCGCTCTCAGCCTCTTTCCGCCCTGTTATTTATATACGGATCCGTACCTAGGTATACATACATCTATCTACTGAGGTTTGTAAGTAAGTATGCATTACGGGGTAGAATCTAGATAGAGACAGTCGGGAAATCTCCTTTTATTCATGGAATTCTAATTCTCGGGATTTGGGATTCTTGTTCGGGATTCTCCCCCCAATTGTCCAGAATGACAGACAGCCGAGCTGAAACTCCCCTTGGGCTGGTGTGCCACGTTATATTTCCTGTTTCAGTTGCAGATCAATGACTGATTGTTTGGAGGGGTTTTGACAACCCTTTTTTTCCTTTCCCAATGCAATGACCTCATGCTGTACCGGCCACCCATGCGTACACCGTGTGCTTCTACACCTATAGCCAACCTGCCAGTCTATATCCACCTGGCAGACCTGCCCAGGTTGTCAACTGGCTCTATATATGGCGATTGCTTCAGTCACTCACAGGCCAATTCAGGGGCTGCTGACAGCAGCAGAGGGGCAAGCCATTCTTTGAGTCCCCAGGTCCACGGGTCATATATATATATAGTTGGGTTACATAGTGGTAGTATAGTTACCAGTCATTGATTAGGAATGAAAGACATACGGACAGTTGTCAGACTCACCCCAGACAATGCATGTTCCGGCGCCATGTCTGACCTCATATACATTCGTACACCGTATGTTGATGTATGTATCTGTATCAAGTAGTAAAATAGTTAGGTAGTCTCTTCAAGTCAAAGAAGCTACAGCCTTTACATAGATAGCAACAAACCACCCGTGGATAGGCACAACGACATTACATATACAGGAGGATACTCAGGCCGTTGTAAATAAATAAATCAATCGGGGCGTGGCTTAGCCATCATTTGATCCAATCCCCAATCATTTCCGGGTCCACACTGCCCACACTGCCCACCAAGGCCACGCCCACGCCGAGGCCCAGGCCATCTAGTGGCCCGTTACCCTGTTAGTACCTAACGGCGTAATCCTAGCGTTCCCCCTAACTAATCCAAATCCCCGACCCGACACAGGCCAAGAGCGCCAGGAGTGCTTAGGGCCCTTGCCAGGGCACCACATGCACCTGAACCAGCACCAGCACCACCCGACACTGACCCGACCTCCTTTCCTTTCCTCTCTCTCCTGCGGTCTAGGACAAACCAACATTGGAACTTTCTGCCCAGTTCGCGTTCCCGTACCATCCCATCCCCATCCCATCCCAATCGCCAACCTAGCTAGACCTTGGTGGAAATCCGAGCCAAGAAAACTCGCAATCTCCCACAAGGCCCGACCCTGACGACGACACACATACACATACACATTACACACACCCACCCACACACACCTCAGAACTCAATTCTTCCAGACACGACCAACGACCACGACCACGACGAGCAAAACCCCCTCCAACCGCCCCCCCCCCCACCCACACACACACATACACACACACACACAACGATTGTTCCTCATTGAACCAGTACGAATACATACATACTACTACTACTACTGTCTGCGCAAGACGCGACCAGCCCCAAGCAGCAATCTTGAACACCGCCTGTTCACCCTGTTAACCCCGTCACCCCGTCACTCCGTCACCCCGTCACCCCGTCACTTTGACGACTGATTGGCTCTGGTCCGACTGACAAAGCGATGCCGACACCATCCACCCGTTTCTCTACCTCCTAAATTCTTCCTCGACTCGCTTCTAATCCCCGACTACACTGCTTTGCCTTGCTCGTGGAGGGACGTCACCTGCCATTCAAACGACTCCTCGAGTAGGGCGAGCATATTTCCAACTAATACTCACCGACGTCAAGAGAGACTGCCAAGAGCAAACTCGGAGTACAATCGACCTCCTTTTCCTTCGACTTCAACATACCAACACCACACATCGCTCATTTAGTATAGCCATCTCCTCGCTTCCTTGACCTTGGCCTTTGAATCTTGTCGTTGCCATTACCAAGCACGCAATGCCATCATTCATTAATGACCACGCCTCGCCTATCCACTACCAGAACTCCGGCGTTGTCCATCTGAACGGCACCAGCCAGTACGAAACACTCAACCAGATCGACATCAAGGTCAATGGACAAGTCCCCCACGTCAACTCCCACACTTCAAATGATAGTTACGACGGCAGCTCCTCCCATTCGACCCATACGTCCGAGTCCTCAGACGCTGCCGCTCACAGGAACGGAGACGACACGCGAACCTCGACTATGAGCACAACCATCGCCCAGAATGGAGTCAATGACGGCGGAGACGATCATAAGACGAATGGTTTCAGATACCCAGACGCTACCAACCCACACCAGCTCAACGGGGCCCCTATCGCATTCTCCTTGCCTGGCCGATCCGTTTCCCCGCGACAGGCCCTGCCCAACGGCACGGCTGATCGCAACTCCAGCCACAGCTTTGCGGAACCGCCATTGATAACAACCTCGATGGCGTCTGGTACCAATGACATTGTCCAACACTCACCCAACGGCATGCCCATCCACCAGGTACAGGGCAATGGCAGGGCCAGCCTGGATCCGAACACACCGGCGCCGCAGAGGTTCTCCTCTCCAGCCCAGATGTCGGGTAACACGAGCCTCAGTGCATCCGCCCCCAATCTCCACCCGACAAATACCGGACTGAAACACCGTCACACCCTGGAGGTCCCCAGGCCGGGCCAACCCCGCGCATCGCGCGATGAGATGGACACGGCACTCGCTAGTGGACGATTTTCACCTACCAACGCTGGAGGCATTAGAAGAGCTTCTCTCAACCTGGTCAGGCGAAACACTCGGTCCATGCACGGCGACTTCCCACGCGACGAGGCTTTCCCCGACGAAGATGCTATGAGGTGGGCGGAAGCATACAGGCAGAAACGGGCCAGCAAAAAGAAGAAGGAGAAAGAGGAGGATGACGACAGGGTACTGGTCGGAACCAAGGTCGATGAGAAGCATGCAAACTGGGTCACTGCCTACAACATGTTGACGGGCATCCGAGTCTCTGTCTCTCGTACGAACGCGAAGCTGGATCGTCCATTGACAGATGCGGACTTTGAGTCTAAGGCCAAAACAACGTTCGATATGTGAGTTGTGCAGAACCAGAACCAGGGCCGAGACTAGGAAACTGTGATTGGTAATGCGATACTAACAGCCCATGGGTACAGCACCGGCAATGAGCTTGTTCCCTCAGCAAAGTACGATTTCAAGTTCAAGGACTATGCGCCTTGGGTGTTTCGACATCTCAGACAATTATTTAACCTTGATCCCGCCGACTACCTAATGTCCCTTACAGGGAAATACATTCTCTCCGAGCTGGGGTCGCCCGGCAAGAGTGGTAGTTTCTTCTACTTCTCTAGAGACTACAGGTTTATCATCAAGACCATCCACCATGCCGAACACAAGTTCCTTCGCAAGATTTTGAAGGATTACTACAACCATGTTAACGAAAACCCGAACACGCTTCTCTCCCAATTCTACGGTCTTCACCGAGTGAAGACACCGTGGGGAAGGAAGATCCACTTCGTGGTCATGAACAACCTCTTCCCACCACATCGAGACATCCACACCACTTTCGATCTGAAGGGGTCTACTATCGGAAGAGATTATAGAGAGGAGGACCTGGAGAAGAACCCCAGGGCGACCCTGAAGGACCTGAACTGGCTACGGCGCCAACGACACCTGGAACTCGGCCTCGAGAAGAAGCGACTTTTTATGGAACAGTTGCAGAAGGATGTCAAGTTGATGCAGAAGCTACAGATTATGGACTATTCTCTGTTGATCGGCGTTCATGATCTACGCAAAGGCAACGAGGAGAACCTGCGGGCCCGGAACCTCCAGGTCTTTAGTCCCGGCGGAGAACAGTCTGCGGAGGACCCTCATCAAGTGCTGATGCGGACACCCTCCAAGCTTGAGAACCAACGACGTGCTGCGCAGTTCCGACAAATAATCAAGTCCGAGCGACCGGTGCCCATGGGACAGAGTCCAGCTGGCATGCCCGATGTCCTGGAAGAAGGCTCCAAGTCGGATTCGATATTCTACTCAGACGATGGGGGCATGCAGGCTACCCACGAGGACAACTCCCCAGGTGAGGAGATTTACTACCTGGGAGTCATCGATTGCCTCACACGCGTAAGTTGAAAGCCCATGACCACGTGAAACGGTTGAATGCTGACAAGACCGTAGTACGGAGTAATCAAGAAGATCGAGCACTTCTGGAAGGGCATGTCTGCCGACCGAACTCAGATCTCCGCTTTGCCCCCTGAGCAGTACGGGGATCGGTTCCTCAACTTTATGTCTGGGATCACGATGTCTCCCGAGGAAGCAGCGCGGGAGGCCGAGGAGAAGCAGCGCGTGGAGGCACAAGCGGAGAATGAAAAGCAACGTGTTCCAAGCTGGAACGGTGTGGGGCGCCAGTCGACGAGCAATAACAGCACCGCAGAAGCTCCGGCCCACCAACCTCCGGCACCGCCGGCCCGTGGCTCAAGCACGAAATCTCCTCAGGAGGAGGAGACCATCCGAAGAGCAGAGCATATCGCGCACAAGTCAGAAAAGCATGGTCACAATGAGCACGGTATTCCGGATATCACTATCAGGACGTCAGGCACGGCCGGCGAGGGGATCTTTCCCTCCATTGCAGCGGCCACTGCTCCGTCGCTTGGCGCAGCCGCCACCCAAATTCCACACGGTCGCGACACGAATAACCAGCCGATCCTACCAGTGGTCCAGGAAAGTGGTGAGGGCTTGACTAATGGCAAACGTTACCACGGTGCAAGCCGCATCAACCAGTTCAGTGGCCGGTCCCGTGAGCCTGACGGGCGACCTATGACGCCAGCGAAGGATGGCCAAGAACGAAACGCCGGCTTTGGCAACCCCATGATGTCAACCAACCGTGAACCACACCGTGGCCCGCCGACTCCTCCCAAGACGGCTGGGAGCATTGTCGGCAATGGCAACAGCCTCTCAAAGCGACTCACGAAGCCAGAGAGCGCCGACAGCGGGATCGGGGTGCATGCCCCGGGTCGCGAGAGGAGCGGGAGCCAGCGGTCATATGCCTCTGGCAATGCAGGGTTCAGGGGACAGATAGGTCGGGAGAGCATGGATAAGGCGTTGCCTCCTCTTCCTGGCGTCAACGGGCCAGCCTTGCACTAAGAGAGAGACAGCCGCAAGTGCTAGCCGTCTGGACAGGGCAACAAGAGCTCCGTTACATGGAAAGAGTCACCTGGTTCGAAGAGAGGCGAGGATGGCAAGTCGGCGATAATGAGGACGAGAGAGAGTCCCAGGGCAACAGAACCTTTTTTAAACCCCTCCGCGGTCGAATTTTGTTTATTCGCAAAGAACGATATGATACCACTACAGCATCGAAAAGCATCGAAAATGCAACCAACCCTTCTTGTCCATAAAACTACTTCACTTCTATTTCCCCGACTCAAAGAATCCTTTTTTGTCGTCGTCATTACCCATGTTTTTTATCTGCCGACCGACAACATTCACTCATCCGAGTCGAGTCCCACCCGGTTTTTCTTGGTTTTTTTCCTTTGTGTCTTATGGTTGCAAATGTGGTTCTTTAGGCCTGATTGGAGTTCCTCATGGATTAGATGGTTGTAATCGGGAAGAGAGTTTTCTGGGGGGGGGAGGGGGCGTGTGTGGAGGGTCGCGTTGCAGAGACAACAAAAGAATGGCCTGCTGAATATATACAAAAAGAAGAACAAGCTCAGATGACTAGGCCTGCGATGCGACCTTACCCGTCAATCTTCGAGGGGAGGTCTCTTGAGGAGTAACGCCGGAGACTCTCAAAGAGAGATTGATGGTGGTAGAGGGGATAGCAGCAGGCAGAGGAAGTTGGGCTTGAGTTGCATGCGGGCATTGTATATAGCTTCGATGATACCTCATAGACTACACTACATTGGATGAATTGTGATCGAAGTTTCTGGTCGAATAAATCAGATGAAGAAAGGTCTTTCTCTTTAAACCAGCCAGCAGATGTGTCCCAGATACTGAAAGTACCTAATTGTGACTTCGCTACTGAGGTATGCTGCTCGATCCTGTTTCGTTGCCATGATTAATTCCTTACTGCTGGAAGATTTGAGCAAAGTAGAGTAGAGTTGAGATGAATAGAATTCGAGTTAAACATTCCTGGTATTGTTTTTTGCCTCTTCCCCGAACGCCAGATCCGGAAAAACAAAAGCACCTTCATTTTTGGCTTATATGCCCACCCCCTCCTTACCTCCCTGCCCAATCGTAATTCTACAAATGTATAATGTACACACTCCTTCCCTCCCCTCCGCCATCCAGCTTATGCTGCTCCCGGGCCGCTCTGTATGTTCATGTTCTGTGCGCCCTGGGCCTCGAGGGCCGCGACCCTCTGCCTCTTGTTGTAGTCCGCGACGCGCCACTTCTTGAAGTATGCCACCTGTGGTGTGTTGGATCGGTGGTTAGCACAGCACACGCACGCGCGCTCTATGACTAGCACCTCTCTGCCTTCTCCGTCCCTCTCCCCTCCCTCCCTCCCCGCCTTCCGTCGGTAGACGTGGCTGGTTTACTCACCCACTCGGTAGCGCAGTCCTTCTCAAAGGCCACGCCCTCGCCGCCGCAGTTCTTGGCCGCGGCCTTCTCGTCCTTGATGGCGTCGAGGATGTTGTTCCGGTCCAGGCAGCCGAAGTACAGGTCACGGCTCTCCCAGCACTTCTTGCGCTCGGTGCGGCTGGGCGCGACGGCGCCGGAGCGGACCTCCTCTGCCCGCTTGTCGGTGTCGGATTTCCAGAAGCTGGTCAGGCCCATTTTTGTGTTGTTGTTTGTTTGTTTGTGGTGGGGGGGGGGGTTGGCTGTTTGGATAATACTGGGAGAGTTGGGTCTTGGGTTGCTGAGTGTTAGAAGGTTTCTAGTCGTGGGGAAGTTCGTTGGCTGGTCAAATTGATGTTGAAGCTCTCGATGATGCACGGAAGCTTTGGGTCGAAGAGGCCGGCAGAATATTATAGGCGGTGAGCAGTTGAAGTTACAGCAGCAGTTGAGTACCGCAGTACCTCTTAGTAACTAGTAACTAAAGGCTTAGTGCACTGCCAAAGTAGCTTAGGGGCACGCAAGCCTCGCTGGCTGCGTTGGCTGCAGGCAGAGAGTACAGTTCGTCGATCCACTTTAGAGTGACGAGGGCGCGTTCCAAGGCTGGCGGCAGGGGAACTTGTAATTGTATGTAAGTAAAGCCAGGGTCGACACGAATTGCGATCATCACACATACATATATACATACATACATACACACACGACACGTTATGCCCGTTATCAACCTATCAACCTATCAACCTCGACAACTGAGGGCTTGGAACCAGATGGAGATTATTTCTTGATTTGGGAACTACTGTTTCGACCCGCGAAACCGTATCCCACTCCCTACGGTCGAGGTTGCTCTAAGCAGCTTTAAGCACATCCAAAGCACCTACGAAACCACGTTCATCCTTTCTCGACCTCAACCTCAACCTCGACCTCATCTACTCGTCCAGCAACAAGGCGCGCTACCTTCTTGAAACGGGCATAACTCGAGCTCGCCCTTTCTCCTCCTCCTTCTGCCTAGACACACCACCACAACAGCAACGAAAAAAAGAACAATGCCACGAAGAAGAAGGCCCCCGCGCTCCGGCGCCCTGACCGAACTCCCTCCCCTCAGGATCATGAGCCAGATCGCCGGCCTCCAGGCATTCTTCTACTTCGCATCACTGGTCCTCATGCTCTTCAGCTCGCTCGTGTCCGGGAGGGCGTTCAGTTTGGACCTGGTGCTGGGCTGGGCCGCCGTCAGGGGGGACACGACGCAGGGCTGGTTGAACGCGTTCATGTGGATATTAGACGGGGGGTTCTTCACGTGAGTAGCAAGCTCCTTCGTTCGGGGGAGAGGGTTGTCGGAAATGATTTTGTTTTCCTTTTGCTAATCAAATTCCTAGGGCTGTCGCCATGGTCCTCATCGTCATCCGCTCCAAGCTCGTCCTCGACTTCGGCCTCACGACGCACTTCATACACCTGGTGGTGGTGTCAGTATATACGGGCGAGGTGCCCCGCAACATGTTCTGGTGGTTCACCATGGCTGTGTCAAGCGCATCAGGCGTGGCGCTGGGGGTCTGGGGCTGTCAGTACAGGGAACTACGTCCTGTGTTCTTTGGTGGTGGAGGAATAGGTGGTGGTGGTGGCTCCAATAACAACAACACCAATCACAATAACAACAACAACAACAATGCGAATGGCAACGCAGGAGGCGGTGATGGTGGCAACGGCGAAGGCAGCAGCAATAGTGCGGCAGATGGTATCGCGACTGGCGACGAAGAGCAAGGGTTCTCGAGGGGTAGGGGAAGGGGCAGAGGGAGAGATGGGCCCGGGGATTATGAAATGGTCAAGATGAATGGGGATTCCGCACCATAACGACTTCATCGAGCCACATTTCGGTCGGTTGGCACGCAGGATGTGTGATTGGGCCTTCAGGGACACAATGGGGGAGGGCTGGCTGGCACGGCGTTTTGGATAAGGACTCGTTACCGCATAGATGGGCGTTCGGAACTATATATAAGATAGAATTCGGCATTGGGGGTCAAAGAATGGACGGGGCAGGTCTTGCGATCGTTCTTCAAGTTGGGGCATGACTGCCCTGGTGTATATTTCGGTCCGCATGGTGGAGGCAGACACAAGGAACTTGCCAAGGCGAAATATATGTTGTTTCTATACAGCGGTCAATGAGACCGTATATCCAATCATTTCCATGGTCAGAGACCACAGACATTCCGAACCTAATAAGGTGGTGCCTAGAATTCCGGTGACAATATTTTTGTGTCCAAATGCCCAGTTTGGCAGACTGGCTGATTAGAGTGCCGACATTTCCCGGGTACCTCAACTCAAGCATCTTAAAAACGAAAAGCATCTTCGTAAGTATTTTGAGGCTGGGAACAAACTGGAATTAACAGGCAAAATCAGTCGAAATATAGTCGCCATCTCCAAAGTAATAATAAGCTCCATTTCCCTGCAGAAACCTTACTGTGGTTAGTCCCGGCAAGAGTTGATGGTGCAAAATCACATCATTTGCTCGGCGGGCCAGGTGGGATGATCCTCAAAAGTCTGTATCGTATGGTCCATAGTTACACAATCACAAAATCTTATAATTTCTTGAAGCCCTTTTTTTCTTCTTTCATTTGGCCCTCTAAGTCTCGTCGACATGCCAGTCAAGCGCGTCGCCGTCATAGGAGCCGGTCCCTCAGGGGCAATCACCGTCGACGCCCTGGCGCAGGAGAAGAGTTTCGATGTGATCAGAGTGTTTGAACGTCGCGAGGCGCCAGGCGGCTGTTGGTAAGTATCATACCTTAAGTAACTACGAATACTTACTCTCATAATCAACCCTGCTCTAAGTACTATACTCACATACGTCTCTTAGGATCGGGGACACAACCCCTCCACCACACCTGACCAACCTCTCAGCCCTGGCAACCCGGGCAGCAGACCCACCACTGCCCATCCCAAAGCACCTACCCGCGCAGACACCGGCCTCGCCCCAGCCCCGCTTCGCCGAGTCGTCCATCTACCCCTACCTGGAGACCAACGTCGACGACGTGGCCATGAGCTTCACGGGCGGCGGGCCCGAGTCCATCCCTCCCCAGCGCAGCGGGTGGTCCGTCCGGATGCACGGCCCGGACACGCCGTTCCGGCACTGGCAGGTCCTGCGGGCTTACATCACGGCGCTGTGGGGGCGCAACGGGTATGAGGACCTGGTGTCTTACAGCACCACGGTGGAGAGGGCCGAGAAGGTGGGCGCGGAGTGGGTGGTCACGCTGCGGAGGGGAGGTGAGGACGGGCTGGATCGCTGGTGGACTGAGACGTTCGACGCCGTGGTGGTGGCGAGTGGGCACTTCAATGTCCCTTGGATACCGGCCGTGGAAGGGCTGGAGGAGTTTGAGAGGGTGAGGCCGGGAAGTGTGTTGCATAGTAAGATGTTTAGGGGGAGGGACGATTACAGGGACAAGGTGAGTTGGGAGGGGGGTTTCATTTTCCCACAACAATACACTGAAATTGTGAATGAGTTCCAGCCTGTACTGACAAACTATTCACAACCTAGCGCGTCGTCGTGGTAGGAGCATCCGTCTCCGGGGCAGACATTGCATACGACCTCGCCACGAGCAAAGTAACCAAGGACCCCGTCCACGCCGTCGTCGTCGGGCACGCATTCAACAACTACTTCGGCGACGAGGCCTTCAACCACCCTGGCATAAAGAAACAGCCATCGATATCCCGCGTCGACCCCGAGACCCGCACGGTGCACCTCATAGACGGCACCAGCATCCCGGACGTGGACCACCTCATCTTCGGCACGGGCTTCAGCTGGAGCCTGCCCTTCCTGCCGCAGGTGCCCGTGCGGAACAACCGCGTGCCGGGGCTGTACCAGCACGTCGTCTGGCAGCAGGACCCGACGCTCCTGTTCGTCGGCGCCGTGGGCGCGGGCCTGACGTTCAAGATCTTCGAGTGGCAGGCCGTATACGCGGCGCGATTACTGGCCGGGAGGGGTACGTTGCCGGGCGTGGGGGAGATGCAGGCCTGGGAGGCGCAGCGGGTCAAGGAGAAGGGTGACGGGCCCAAGTTCTTGATGGTGTATCCGGAGTTCGAGGAGTACTTTGAGAAAGTCCGTGGGCTGTCTGGGGAGCCGGCGGGGGAGGGGGTCGGGAGGAGGCTTCCTAAGTATGACCGGGAGTGGTTCCGGCTGTTCATGGAGGGCCATGAGTTGAGGAAGGCCATGTGGAAGAGGTTGAATGAGCAGGCGAGGGCCGAGCTTGAGGGGGATGCTGTGGAAAGTCGATCATGAAAGGCTTCATGTGGAAATCTGCAGAACTCATCGCCCTCGAGTAGGTAGCTGGTAGCAATCAAGTTGATGGCGCCTGTGTGAAGTCGTAAAGTATTCCTCTAGCAATAACGACGATCTTCTCGATATTTTAACGCCTAGTTCCGCTTTATAGTCGTCGAGGATCCGGACACCTAGATCATCTGCGCGCTCACTGCCGCCGCCCAGGTGCCTAGCTGGCTCCCAATCATGGCATAACAGCCCGAATCAACTCCGGACGAAACACTGCATAGTCGATCATCGTAAAGCCTCCTAGGCCACGACCTTGCTTGGCTCATTAATAATTGTATCGGCCCATGGTATCCTTGGTTTCGTGAGTGGCTGGCTGCTGTCTTCACAGGCTTTGCTGTAAAGCTGCTATAGAATTTCTGATACCGCGAATTGTTCTTGAGTAGGGTTACAGTCCCTTGCCCTATTCAGCTCCTTAATGATAAAGGCTCCGGCGTGAAGTTCTAGCTGAACGAGAGCGGTTGCGCCTTCATTCGTCTTGGGTGTCTTATGGAAGGCTTCCATCCATTGTGACTTTGAAGTTGATATTCTCAGTTCGTAAGGCTTCAGACTGGCTCGTTCCAGTTATTTCCGGGAAAACGTCTCCTTCGATCCTATAGAAATCCTCGAAAACCTCTGTTGATGTTGTAGGGGAGTATGATGGGTCAACGAGTTGCTGATCCGATTGTTTTCCCTTTTGGGGAGAATGGTACACTTCACGGAGTGCGTCGGGTCGCCTTCCCCATGACCTTCCCCGGCTGCGACTTCGCTTCTTGATGTTGCGCGCAGCGCGGGATCTCCTGAGCTTCCCCTAAAAGTAGGGAATATCCTGGACGGTTTCGAAACTGCGGAAATATCGATATGCCTAGGTCTAGAAATTACCCGCGGGTAGGCAATAGACCCGATTACCCAATTACCCACGGGTACCCATGGGTTAATCTTTGCTGGGCCTGACTTGAAGCAGGGTAGGTGTGCGTGGTGGTGGGGAAAGGGGGGCCCGAGGGCAAGGTATATGTATCATTGTGGAAATTGTTATTCTCCTGTCGAATTCATATTAAAATAGAGAATTCTGCATATCAACTTCAAGCATTCCTTATAATCACTATGAGAAAAAGTAAATTGCCGTGATAGCATAACGAGATAAAAGAGTCAAATAACAAAGTCTGGCGCATGTTGCTTAAAATAATCGAAGAACTCCTTTCTTGCGAAAATACTAAGCGTATCTTTACATCTATATGGATCATATAAAGGCGGCTAAGATTACCCAGGCAGAAGCCACTATTAATCAAGTCCAACTCCAAGAAAAGGGAATAAACCAAGACCAACAAAATAGCTTCATTGTCTCCTTGTAAGGCCTGCCCACAAAAAAGAGTCTATATAAGTGGACGGAAGACAACCAGAATCATGTCCCCCGGATCATGATCTCCATCGACTTAGCATTAGAAACCTGGAACATTCCAGACTCGTTCTCGCCCGTCCCCGGAGCGTTGACATCGTCAAAAGCAAAAGCATACGCGCCGGTACCCGCCTTCCCGGGAGTAACGACATCGTGCACGATCCTCGAGAAGTGGTTGGTGACGTCGTCAGTGTAGTACTGCGAGGCGCCGACCTGTGAGCTGGGCGTCACGTCGCCGCCGTCTAGCAGCAGGGTCGACCGGGTGAAGGCCGCGCACAGGCGTGGCCATGTTCGTGACTGGTAGTTGTTGGAGCCCTGGTTGGTGAAGGGTCCGCTGTTGCAGCCGAGGACGTCCATCGTCGTGGGCTTTTTGTAGTTGTATGAGCTGCCATCGGGCTGTTGGCATGCCAGGGCGCTACCGTTTCCGCCAGAGATCTTACATGTGACATTGGGGCCCCATGTAGACTCCTCGGTGTTGATAGTCTATGCAACTCCTGTCAGTTGTTGTTCGATATCTTGAGGGATGTATGGGGAGGCTATTGGGCCTACTTACCAGAGTGGTGGATGCGAACTTCTCCCACACCTTATCGATGTAGGAATCATAGAAAGTGCTCAAGCTGCCAGCAGAGTTGGCACTGACATACTTGGCCGGAGCGAGGGCACGAATGAGGTCTCCACTGCTGCCCTTGACACACATGTTCCCCCAGTCGTCGCTAACAGCGGCCAGCTCATCGCACACCTTCTTGAGAGAGCCGGCTGGCAGACCAGCATCTTCGTACTCCTGGCCATCCGTAGTTGTCACCTTCAAGCCCATAGAAAGTGCAACCGAGTCAACATAGGAAAGATCCGCAGCAAGCTCGGTGCTTAGCCACGCCAGCTCAACAATGCCCCATGCAAAGTCGTAGTTTGCATCCGAGGTGTCGACCGGCGAGGGCTCGACCAGGTTACCCGAGGTGTCCATCAAGAAGGTCATCGGCTGGGCACCAATGTAAACACGGCCAGAGTCCAGGTACTGTGGGAGAGTGATCGTCTTGTCGCTGTTCCCGTCGACTTCGACCGACAGCTTGTTCGAGGTGGCATCGATGGCGGTGTTGGTGCCAGCTCTCTTCGAAGCAGAGCCTGATGGATAGTACCAAGCGCTGGAGCCATCCTGATAGAAGACATGCTTTCCATTCGTTGCATCCATGCCAATGATGTAGGCATACATCTTCCCGGATGCGCTGTTGGTGAGCTTCACGTCCAAGGTCGCGCCACCAGAACTGGACCCGGTGCTCGCGGGGGTACTGGCACTGGCAGCAGCGCTGGCAGACTGCCGAGGCGCAATCTCACGCCGGACATGGTCAGGCCTCACGATGCCCCTGGCGTTGACGCTGCCCTCCGGGATAACATAAGCGAGTGACTGGGTTGCAAAGAACGCGGTGCCGGCCGCGGCAAGGAGAGTGGAAGAAAACATGCTCGCAGAGCACGATGGGAAGAGAAAAAGTTGGACTGAATGCAAGATGAAGGGAAAGGTTGTGGTGATCAAGACGAGAACATCTCACTCAGCAACTGTGGGAGGCTCCTATATACTCCTCGAGACTCTTCGCTCAAACTTGATAATACAGTGAGTGATCTAATAACTTACCATATAGGTAACCATCGTTGTTGACAGATGGTGTGGACGTGGTAAACATGGCCACGGCCGATACAGTCGAAACCGAACCTGTGAACGAACAGTAGAAAATGAAAGACCATAAACATGGAACTTTTTGGTGATTGATTGACTGACCCATTCTGCAGAACACAAGGCCCAGAAGACACGCCAGTGACGAAAAGGTTCTCAGAGAGAAACACTCGTCCACTGAGGAGACGAAGCAAGAGATATCTGCTACTGTCCTGATGTGGCTTTGAACGGGCCAGATCTGCGCGGCCGTTTGATACTGCGAAGTAGAATTGTGAGCCTCACATATCTAATGTCAGCTAACCTTTGAGACTGAGAATGGGCAGCGAGGGTGGCCCTTAGGCAGCAGATGGTCAGTCTAAAGGGCTCTGGGAAAGGCCAAAGGCCCAGGAGGCCCGAGAAGCTCCTCAATGAAAGCCAATCGGTGGGCGAAGGATTTTAGATCATCTGGATTGTGGCTTGTTGATCCAATGGGGCAATAAGTCGCAGATGCGTGGCCTCATCGAGATGGCCAGCCGGCCCACGCCGCACATATGCCGGCAACATTCTCCTTGTTGGAACACAAGACAAGATCCGAACGGGAATGACTTCACTTGGCCAATGTAAAGGCCGTTTCTTACTGCAGGGACCAATACCATCCTCGTCCGATGTGAGCCCCCAAACGTCCAAATGGGTCCAACCTATCGACCAGTATGTTAATGAAACAAGAAGGTCGCCCAAAAAGGCCGCATAAGATCTGTCCGGAACTGGCGATAGGTTAAATTGACATATAATCAGAAACATGATGGCGTGTAACTCTGCTCAAGATTTTATATATCTTTGACTTCCACCGCTCAGCTTACACATGTTTATCCGATTACTAAGGTCACTGGGCAAAGTTCGTCATGGTGCACAACTATACCGGCTTTTTTACCTGCATGACTACTCATCACATTTGGCTTGAGATATCGAGAGATGTCATACAGAACAGAGTAATTATAACACTTTTTGACAAATGCATCTCAATGTTGAGTCTCTGAAAGGTTTTGAACTTTGGTGGACTTCAACTTTCCCAGACAACCTGTAAGAGGTGATCTGTGTATATCTATAGACTTAACATATTAAAGGTAAAAGAATCTAATGTCAAGACAAGATGTCACCAAGTCAAAGTATTTTCTGTCTACATGTACATGAGTACTTAAATATGTGGTTGAGTATTCAATTCTGATAGTGTGAGATCTAAGTGCTTCCAGAGCCGTACACTGTCTTTGCACACACAGTACGTCTAGATTATGTAATCGCTAAAGCGTCGGCCCTCACATTGAACCATCGCTTTTGATCAACAACAACCTCACTCACTCATATCAAACTTCCAGCCACCCAACCTTTAGTCAAATCTTCAACAAACCCCCCTCCTTCCTTTTTCGTCCATAATATTTCAGTACCTCTCACGATCGCTGCTTCCCACACGCAATGGCGACTTCTCAAGTCGCAAAGGGCCTCCTCTGGGGCACCATCGGAGCTGTAAATATGCCCCCACAACGCCTTACGATGAGACAGACCCATAGCTGACGGCGGCACCGGTAGAACGTCTATGTCTTCGCAAAATGGCACATAATCCCCGACGTGCAAGCCGCAAAGCAAGGACCAGAGTCAAGGGCGTACCACCAAGCAAAGGAGAATCACCAGCGATACATGCATGACAACTACACCCTCTCACGGAGGAATGCTGCCGAGGGCCGCTGGTGGACCCTCATCACCTCCGCTTTCAGCCACAGCGACCTACTACACCTCGGCGTCAACATGATGGTTCTCCATACGACTGCAAATCTTGGGTTCTCATACCTCATCGGCTTGGGACCCCTCCGGATGAGTGCCCTGGGGCTAGGCTCAGCCGTCTGTGGATCGATAGGCTCACTCTACGACTACAACAAGGCCGCAGAGGCCGGGCTCCCCGACAGCGTTGGTCTTGGTGCATCAGGCATGGTGGAGGGCATCATGGTGGCGACGATGCTGGCCGTGCCAAAGCTGCCGATGCAACTGTTTCCCATCCCCATCACGATGCCGTATTGGGTGCTTGTGGGGGGCTTCGTGGGCTACGACATGTACAGGCTCTATGAGCAGAGGTCGTCAGGCCAGCGGAAACAAAACTGGATGGGTGCGTATGTGGGATATGCGGCGCACCTGGGAGGCGCCGCGTTTGGGGCGGCGTTTTACTTCTTGGCCATGAGGAGTGGAATGGTGCTGAGGAGGGAGGGGCTGAGGAGGATGATGCAGCGGCGCCCATGATTAATTCACTTCATGGTATTTTCCAAAGCTGTAGGATAGTGGCAATGCCAGTGTGCACGCGCTAGCACGTCTGTGAGTTTCTGCAGGTTGATATAGAGCATGTCAACTAACGGCGCCAGCAACGGACTTAAGTACGCAAAAAAGGTACCATTAGACTTCAACTGTTGCCGCTAATTAGGTCCAACCATTGCATGACTCAACAGTATTTAGTTTAAAAGTCAAGGCGCTGCCGGGCCCCAGGTCTTGGGCTCGTTTGCTTTTCTTTCACTCCAGATGTTATGTTTGTGATATTACCTTCTCATAACAGGTCGGCAAACATGGCTTCAAACATTGACAACCACTCGGCGCCGTACCAAGCAAGCACCACCGCACACGATCCAGTCTTCCGAGAACACCCACATGCAGACTGCGATTTTTACGATGGGGGTTGTCAATGCAATTTCCAGCCGCCGCAAGGGCCTGTTATTCCCAGTGTGAGAATGTACTTGGACATTCAAGCCGACGCGATTTGTCCTTACTTAGTCGGAGCTATTAGGATCGAGTATCTGAGGTGGTCCAGGCCAGACAGTCCAGGTTACGACAAACGGTACAGCCTCGTACCATCGACACTCCCTCTATCGGACGAGACCAAAGAGCTCCTGCGAGGTGACCTGGAGGAGCAATTCTCAGAGGAGACTGCCGCAGGGATGAGGGTGATGCCAGAATATCGCCTTGGGTGGGGTCGGCAAGGCTGCAAGCAGATGTATAAGTTCCATCGGGATCCAGATGATGCCGACCTCCCATCGAGCTTTCCAGAAAGCAGCATGCATGACATATACAACAAGCAGACGGCCGTGTATTTTGCCTGGGAGAATATCGGGCGCGATGATAGACTAGGCTGGTACATATTCCGTCAATGGTTTGAACTCCACGGTGGCCGACCACCTGTGCAACGAGGCCACTACTTCGGGAAAGCGATGAGCTTCCATGATAATGACGAGCCGAGGAATATGGAAGAGTTGGTTGCTTTCCACAAGCAGTTCTCCGCTACTAACAGACAACGCGAAAGCTGCCTTGTTGTTTTCGACTCTGCCATCACTGAGCGGTTTGCAAGCCAACGTCCCTGGCCGCCGCCTCCATACGGTGTCAAATCATGGGTAGATCATGGTTTCAGGCTGAGCCACTTGTTTCCCGCAATCATGGTGGTAGTTGACGGCCAGGCTTGGCCACCAGAATCATCACGGCCTCCTTTCCCTTACGCCTTGTTCGAGCTGGCAAAAGCTCAACGGAAAAATGACGAGTTTCGATACGAAAGTTTAAGGATCGAAGAGGGCTGGCTTATGTCTATTCTCTCTGAGTGCACTGTTCTTTTGGTTAGCACAGGAGATGACGCACATCTCAGCGCACCGATATCTTTCCAGGAGCTATACGAATCGGGGGAGGCATTGCCTGTAAATCGAGACGACGACAACACCATCTACGGACACCAGGGAGGCTATTAAGTGATCCGCCTCAAGATACATACGGCCATGCGGTTTATCTTGAAGTTGGAGGAGAGAGAAGAGACAGCATTTGCGCACTTGAGAGATGAGGCCACGGAGTTAGAGGAGGAGCGTGACCGGGCTTACAAGATCTGGCTTGCCAATGTGCTCAAAGATGCGGAGAAGAAGGGAATCGATGGCAATTACTTTACCTGGAAGGCATCTCGCCGTATGTTGGCCAGGCAGAATGGTGAGGCCTTTGAGGAAGAGCAGATCAATCCAAGTACCTTCAAATGCATGGGACGGTATTAGTTTGTGGTTATTTGAAGGGAGTATTGCAAGCAATACCGCCATGGAAAACCTCTTCCCTTATAAGATTTAAGGTTTTACGGATTTTTAGCATGTTTTCTGGGAAAAGCCTATCCGTGTCGGTCCCGATTATTTCGATACCTTCTGATGATAGTGACGAGGCTCCAAGATGATAAGAAAAAGACTAAATCTAAGTTCAACTCATGTCTTTATTAATATATGTTTCAATACAGTTGCTGCCACGGACGAAATTAGCTATTGTTCACAGGCTTAGGTATGGGTTGAACTACTTCCTGCTATGGCTTCCTGCACCGAAAACTATCAATTATCCTATAAGTAGAGTTGCCTATAGTACCTAAACAGGCTATTTAGTAGTGGATTATGCTAAGTTGGATTGTCCTGTTGTAGAATATCTCATGGTAGGTTATCCTACGGTAAAGTACCCAATTGTGACAAGCCTAATCAGAAGAGTGAACCACATGGAGATCTTACACAGGCGACTTCTTAAGGCTAAGCCACTCGATGGTGCTGTATGTCTGCCTTCATATGGTAATCACACCTCGTATCATGAGAAGGGGTTCCAAGGTTGTTTTGGAAGGTCGAGATTCCTATCTCTAAGATCGATATGGAGGCGGAGTAAGTGCTCGTATTAATGGTTGAAGATGCTCCCACGCACTCCTTTACATGTAGGGCTACTTAAGTAGGTAGCATTGGAACTCAAACATTAATGCAAGGAAGGCTCGACATCTCAAGTTCTCCGAAATGACGCAGCGACGTGATTTCCTGGGTACAATCACAAACCATACCTAGGTGGGCAGATCGGCATCTTCCCTCGTCGCCCAGGTGCCGGTCTCATTAAACATCGTCTCAATTATGGGTTTTCTGTCATAATACGTCTACCAATTTTGGTGACCAACTCAACGCTTCCAAAAACAAAACCTAGACGCCATCACACCTAAATACCCAACGCCTCAGAGAACCGCCTCAGTGGTTATCCCTAGGAACAGGGTGTTTCTGAGCCACGCGCTGGAACTGCACCGCCCGCTTCAAAACCATACCCTCACTCAACCCACCGACTTCCCGGCGGAAGATGTCCTGCCAGGGCGTCTGGCTCGGCGGGCCATGATACCCACCCCTGATCTCAAGCTCCTCCCGTCTCGCCTTCAGCTCCTCATCCGGCACCAGCACGTCGACCCTCCGGGTATTCAGGTCAACCCTCACCCTATCCCCATCCCTCAGCAGCGCGAGATTACCACCGTCCGCAGCCTCCGGAGTCGCGTTGAGGATCGACGGCGAGCCCGAGGTCCCCGACTGTCGTCCATCACCGATACACGGAAGATCACGAACGCCCTGCTTCAGCAGCCGGGCGGGCGCCTGCATGTTCACCACCTCGGCGGCGCCGGGGTACCCCAGGGGTCCAACACCGCGCATGACGAGGATGGTCCGGCGGTCGACCTCTGCGCTCTCAAGCCGGGCGTGGTAATCCTCAGGCCCGTCGAACACGGCGATCTTGCACTCGAAGGCGTTCGGGTCGTCAGGGTCCTCGAGGAACTCCCTCCGGAACTCAGGCGAGATGACCGACATCTTCATGATGGCGGAGTCGAAGAGCGTGCCCTTCAGGTGGAGGAAGCCGGCGTTCTCCTTGAGGGGCTTGTCGAAGAACGCGATGGTGCGCCGGTCACAGGTGTGCTTGCCGCGGACGTTGGAGGCCACGGTCCTGCCGTTGCAGGTGACCGCCTCCGGGTGCGGCAGCTTGCCAGCGTCGAGCAGCTCGGCCATGACGGCTGGCAGCCCCCCGGCGTGGTGGTAGTCCTCGCTCAGCATCTCGCCTGCCGGTTGCATGTTGAGCAGCAGCGGGATGGACAGGCCGATGCGGTCCCAGTCGTCTAGGTCGAGGGGCACTCCGGCGTGTTTGGCAATGGCACACAGGTGGATCGGTGCGTTGGTGCTGCCCCCGATGGCGGTGTTGGCCACGACGGCGTTCTCGAATGCACCGCGCGTCATGATGTCGCAGGGCTTGAGGTCCTGGTGGACCATCTCCACGATGCGAAGACCCGTCTCGTAGGCCATCTGGGAGCGCTCCCGGTAGGCGGCCGGAATCGCAGCCGAGCCGGGCAGGGCCATGCCCAACGCCTCGGCCAGCGCGTTCATGGTGGAAGCCGTGCCCATGGTGTTGCAGTGGCCTGGAGATGGGGTGCCGCTCGCCACGAAGTCCATCACCTCGTCGCCTGCCATGTGTCCAGCGGCGAGCAGCTCACGCGCCTGCCATACGACGGTCCCCGAACCGACCCTCTGCCCGTTGACCCAGCCGTTCAGCATTGGCCCGACGTTCAGGCAGATGGCGGGGATGTTGACGGTTGCTGCGGCCATGAGACAAGCCGGGGTCGTCTTGTCGCACCCTGTGAGCAGCACAATGCCGTCAAAGGGGTACGAGTGCATCAGCTCCACCAGTCCGAGATATGCGAGGTTGCGGTCGAGGGTTGCTGTTGGTCGTCGACTGCTCTCCTGAATCGGGTGCATGGGGAACTCAAAGGCAATTCCTCCAGCGGACCGTATTCCTTCGCGGATCCGCTTGGCCAGCTCGATGTGGTGCCGGTTGCAAGGCGTGATGTCGGAGCCGGATTGGCAGATCCCAATGATGGGCATCCCGGAAGTGAGCTCCTTCCTCGTCAGTCCTTGGTTGAGATACCGCTCCGCATACAGGGCACTCATGGTTGGGTCATTCTTTCGGTCGAACCAGTCGGAAGATCGTAGCCTAGGTTTGGCTTTAGTTGGGACCTTCTTGCTGTAGAGCTTCACCAGTGTCTCCTCCACCTCCTTCGTCCGCGCACGCAGCTTCGAAAGCTCCGCTTCATAGTCCTCCATGTCGACGACGCGATCGGTACAGTCATTGCTGCATTCGCCGCATGGTGTTTCGCAACCCATTGTGGCCTCTTTGAATTGAGTGTGCTCTTGCAATGTATGGGGTCTCTGGTGGGCTGCAATGGTGTCAATCAGAGAAGGCCTGAGGCTTGATAAAGCTTTTGTGTTTGCTGATTTACAACAACTGGAAGCGATGTTTGCCTTGTTTTTATATTCCAGTCGAATTGCTAGTGAATCAGCAGAAACTATCCTGCTTTCCAGTGATTGTAGATTTTTCATCTCATGTTGGTTGACCTTCCCCAGTGAAGGCGGCGATGAGTGAGTAATGATGCCATGAAAGCTCTAAGAGTGATTGGGCCAAAATAGAACCGGCTTGCCCAAATGGTGACAATGTGGTTTCGAGTGAAGCCATTGCAATGTCGGAGCCAAGTTATGATACGGGCCTAGGGCCAACTTTGAGCCTCCTTGCTCTCCCGAGCCCACTTCCGGCTCCGGCGCGGAGCGCGCCCTGATAATAAACCTATCTCGAGCTGGCGGAGTGGGTCACCTTCTGCCGCTTATTATGATGATATCAGGCATCGTGAATGACCTACCACAAAATGTTAAACAAATCAGATACCCTCCGGAGGCTTCGGCAAAGGTTCATTATTGGACAAGGCAGGTTTCTAATACCAACGGATTCTATTTCTTATCTTTCAAGCACATTGACGGAGTTTGCCTGTATTGATGAAACGTCACCTCTTGAAGCCCCGCTAATGTTCGCTGCCGTTGCAAGTGTCACTCATCTACTTTTTATGAAAAATAGAGACTCAGTGGTCTGTAATGATTTCAAAAACCTCGGTGCAGATCCAAAATAATTCTGAAGTGTCAGCCTACGAGTATGTGGTGAGTTATCGACCAACCTCTCACCTGAGCCTGTGAGTCGCGGGCTAGGCTGTGATCATAATACATATAATTATACACAATGTGGCTAAGCCGGAAGACGAGGAATGGGTATCGGAAGGCTCGACACGGTTAGTCCCCAGATATCTCCCCAGGCATCTGCATCTTTTAGCGAACTCACAGGCAGCTAATGTACGGAAAATCACGAGAACAGATAAGGAAATCTTACAATAATTCAAATTGGGAAGTGTTACTGAGCGACTAACTAATCGAAGGAAGTATGAAGATGTTCCTCAGATGTAGGATTACTGTACACAAAACCTCGGGACACCGGAACCAACATGGTAAGATGTCAATGAAAACGGGTGTAGGTACTATATTAATATATTTGATAACAGGCCGTACCTGGCACAGTGACATGCGTCTCCTCTCCTTGGATCCTCGCTTCTGGCATGCAATCAAGTCATTATTGCAGTGCTATACTTCTACCGTCGAGCGCCTTCGTGTAAAAATTCAGCCTTGGTCTGACACATGTGCAGCGTATCATCTCATTCTTTCATCTCTGACAAAATCAGAAGGCCACGAGCTCTGTCCCCCAGGCCGTTCATGGTCACATTCACTCACGATACGTTCGGCCCCATCCTGGGTATCATCGTTTGGTTGCTGTTGTGCAGAGGCCGAACAACTAACAAAACTAATGTCCCCCGCCATAGCCATATTTTCAGCCCTTGTATATATTGCCAGCAAACACGCCAGCCATCCCTCCATCCCCAACGTTGAAAATGGCAATATACAAAAAAAAAAGGCGCTGCCATTACGTATAAAGGACGCCAACCTCCCGAGAAACTGTTGTCAATGACACTAGAAGTCCTTTTTGCCCAGATCACCAATACCCACTCATCCAAGAGAGTAGTCGTAGCTCGGCCTGTAAAGTAAAGGATTGCCAAACACATGAGTTTGAACATGGCACCCTCAAATGCCCGGTGAGTAGGATGAGCCCCTCATCACATTATTAGGAAGCCCTTGGGAGACTTAAGTCCCACAATCTCCTACCTTTATGCCTTCCCACGGCCCAAAGACTCGCGACAGAATTGCAGACATCGCATCGTCAAACGAAGTGCCTCGTCGCCCCCTTCGCCCAAGTTCCACTTGGAGAGAGGTATCGAGGAACTCTTGAAAAGATTAGATTCGAGACGCATTTTGCACCAGCTCATCCACAAGGTTTTGTAAAATCCCTCAAGAGTTCGATCACTTGCGATGCTTGCCCACTCAAAATCCACCAGCCGACATAGGCAGCCTGCACAACAGTTCGTATATCCGGTAGTTATGTTGGTAACTGCGTGTCCCTTCAGTCCAGCTGGGAGCACTTGTTGATATTTCGTATGCTCCCACAACGTCGTATGTACCCGCCGCATTCATCAAATCGTGTCGAGCTCCAGTAAAGTGATAGCTCCGCCGCCTCCGCCGATTATGGCTTCTGAATCGTTGGTACCTGGGTACCTTCCCGGATCTTTTTCCATGCCATCTTCTCCAAAACCGATAACCGGTCCATATTGAAGAATCCTCGTATGTAGTATGGTCGCCTGGGTGAGTATGGGGTGAGTGTCGGAGTAAGTAGCGGGTCGAAAGGATGTCCCTTCTGTTCAAGTTTCGAAGTCCAAAAGTGAACATCAGGGAGTTTCCGATTTTATGATTCCTGCCTCCTCTCAGATGAACCAAGGCGCAGCAGTGTCGAAATTCATCAGCTCCCACCACTTGCGTGGCTTTACCCGGTCACCATCTGCCTGGAGGTCTTGCTGCTTCCAGTAGTTCTCGATAAGGTTCCTCAAGACAAACACATTCCCAATCTTGCGGTCCTCATCCATGCGGTCTAGAGCCCTGAGGATAACAATCCTCTGCTCATCGGTCTTGGACTCGCACGCGACAACAAAGAGGGGCCATGGGCTTGTGCAGATTTCTAAGCTGGCGAGCACCTTGAAGGCTTGCTCGAGCCACATGGGCGTCTGGTTTGTGGCGTCGATGTTGGGGCAGATGGCCCGCAGGTACAAGACGGCGGCGATTCGGTACAGTTCGGCTGTTAGCTGGATCTTGGTCTGCTCCTTGACCGACTGGTCCTCGTACTCCACTGGTATCTGTTGCTTCAGCCTGCTCAGCCGGTCCTGTAGGCCCTGGCAGGTCCACATAACCGACGGCAGCTCAAACCTGCCGTTCTCTTCGGTGACCTTTCTGGTGGGGGCGGACCGTAGCTGATTGATGTGATGGATGATCTCCATGATCTCCACCGAGCAGCCGAGAGACCCGACGATAACGGTCTTGTCACAGTCGCTGCCTTGGATCAAATCCAGCGATGAGGTGCCTTCATACTGATGCTTGTGTGGTTGACTGAAGGCACCGAGGATTTCGTGGTAGAGGAACCAAGTGTTCAGAAAGTCGTAGTCAAGCCGTCCACCTTTCATGTCGGCATATCGATGCAGCAGGCTTCTGGAGCCGTTCAAGTGGAGGTGCCATTTGCCCTCGGCCTCGTCGAATACCTGTAATGTGTGAGCTAACTGCCTGTGACAAACAATGAGATGAAACACTGACATTGTAGACACATAGCATCATGGAAGCAGCAAGTTGGGATTCTATGGGCACGTCGAAGTTGGACTCTTTCTCAAGCGAATGAGACAAGAGTTGGAGCGCTTGGATCTTGTACGGCAAAGCAGCACCGGGGCCATAGCGGTGAAATGCTGACAGGGCAAGGATGGCGCTGCGGAGACCCTGGGCAGCATAACTGGAGCCGGACAAGGCTATAGGAAGTAGTTCGAGCCGGAAGCCGTTGTTGGAATCGACGGTAGAAATCATCCGTGCGATCCTGCTGTCATCTTCAAGCCAAGTCAGAGAGTGTGGCACGGGTGAGATGGGAATGTGACAACCCACAGTACAGAAGCAAGTCGTACTCACGGCCCAACATGTCAGGCAGAAGGGCCAGAGACGGGTGCGGGCGGGCATGGTGGGTTTGAAGGGTTAAGGTGCTGACATCCTGGCGATGCTGCTCGACGTCGTCGAATGAGATGTTGAGGAACTGCTGGCCGTAATACGTTCCCGCCGCTTGCGACTGCTCGGATGCTTTGTAGGCAGGGAGGTTGGGGAGCTTCCTGCGGCCGTCCGGTATGTCAGGCCAGACGAGCCGCAGGCCATAGCCCATGCAATTCCGGCCCGTCCTCGCACAGTTGTTGCACGAAGGGAGAGCCTTATCACATCCGATCTTCCGTTCTAGAAAAGTGGACGAGGCGCAGGTTAGTTTAGTCATCCGAGCCCCAAGCCGGCGACAACATCCGGAGGGTCGACCGACTCCAGTCGAAATAAAGTTTGTGGAGAGACTCCACAGCAGAGGAGTTATGAGAACCGAGAAGGTCAGCGCGGGGCGATTACTCACTTTTACATGTCCAGCAGCCCTGGCTTGCTTGGCCAGCCCTCATCCTTGTGCCGAGACGGGCCATATGGCCGGCGTTGTCTGAGTCTGTGATACTCGGTATCCTATACCCGGTTGTCGACATGAAGACAGCGAACACGACAGACAGTATGAAGGGTTGATTCTGATTCGAAGGCTGCTGCGGAGAGAACCTTTGGGCTCGCTTTCACGGCATTCTCCAGGTGTAGGGTAGTCCAGGTGTGTAGTATCAGGGCAGACGAGGAAGCGGCTTGTTGATATTGCGAGAGCTCACCGCGGGTCAGCGCATGGTTCCCAGTAAACCAGATGGCATCATGTAAGCGCCATATAGTACCTGGGTGGTATATTGGTAATGCGCAATGAGCAATGAGGCGAGAATTTGGAGTTGGACTTGGGCTTGGACTTGCACGTGCTGGTGGTGGGGGGTTTGGTTTTGTTGGAGGCGATAGTCTCAGAATGGTGTTTGGGATGAAGTAAGTCAGTCCGCCCGCCTACGGATACGCACTCACACCCAGACTAGGGAGATAGATACTGGTGTTGTGGCTGATGTGCTAGGCAAAGCAAAGTGCCAGAAGTGCCAATGCTTCCCCGGGGCTCCCCTCCTTCTCTCGTCCTGGCCAGTTGACCTGACCTGACCTGATCCTGACTGCCTGACTGCCCAAGTGCGTGCCAGTGCGGCAAAGTTGCTCATGTTCCCAAAGTCCCGGTATCGCCTGGCCCTGGCTGGCCTGTTTTATCAATCCCTGTCGACAGGCTTGGCAAAGCGGGGGGATGAGCTTGCGGGAGTGTCCGCGCGGATGATACATCCTGATTAATGGTACCTGTTAGACGAGACGTCCAGGTCAGTGTGTGGCACTATCATATGATGTCTGCCCCCCGAGTTACTTTCTTCCAATGCAACCTCCCGCATCAACGGCACGCCTTTCTCCTCCCCAGGCTCCCTCCCACTCTCGATCGACGACTGTCTGTGTTCCATCACCCGAACAACCTCATCAGTAAAACATGGATCCCAGATGGTGAGGTGACATTAGGTGACATTGGCGAATTCTGATTCGTAACTTCCTCCCGTGCTCAACGCTAACGGGGTTTGGACCAGTGTTTGCCCCTTCTCCTCGGCATTTGGTCGACAACGAAGGCAGCAAATCACATATGACAGCCGCCAACCATCATCGGCGAGCTCAACGGATTTCCGGGTCTGGCTACCGACATCGCCTCCAGATTTTGCATCTGCTGAAGTCGTACACTGCCATGGCAGCATGGGAGGCCAGCATCAGTCCAGTCAGGCCAACGTGACTCCCGGACATCCATCCCACGTTACCTCGAAGCCGGTCGGGGTTTGGCCGTCTCTCCCTCGTCCAATACGAAAGCTCTGAACTACCTACCTACGTACTTCTACATGGTTGACAACCTTTCTCGTGGATTTTATACCTGACAACCAGATACTGGAACAATGAGGGGATATTCCCACTCGGGCCAAGTATTTACGGAGATGGTTCCAAAATTCACAGCACCCGAACGGGTATGAATGATTATCTGGCCAGTGGGCACAACAAGCACCTTGCCGGCTCAATGGGATACCCAATATTTGATCGATTATATTCGTTGCAGAGGTGATACTCGACCGACTTGAAATACCAGCATCTCACAGCCCAGCAAGCAGGGTTTGGCGCGATTTAACCCGACTAACAGGCCTGCTATCAAATCTGAGACACACAGTTCAGGAGGCGTATACTGTGTAGTCGTTACGAATACTCGGTCGGACTTTACTGAGGGCTTAGGACTTAGGTATGAGCCATCATGGGCCATCTAAGTAGTCTGTTCTCCCCACCATCGCCGGCCCGGCCACAACCACCTGGGCAACGAATCTGCCTGCAAGGTAATTGTCGCCCACTCAGGGTCCCCAGGTACTCAGCAGGTCTCGGGCCTATTTGGCGGTTTTTGAGCTCTGAGGGGTGATATTCACGCTCAGAGATCGACAGGTTGGGGGTAGGTGTTGCCTTCCACATGGATCGCCTCCTCCTTCCCAGCTCGTGATATTTCCAAGACCTCAGGTCTTCAATGGCTGCAATAACGAAGGACAATAATACAGGTGGATCTACCAACACGCGAAGGCAGATTTCAATAAAGTCGGATGGTTGTATCAATCAAGATGATCACGAGTACCGCCGCAGGCGGACAATGACGCTGTCTAAGAAAAAGAGAAAATAACGATGTGGTCCAAAAGTGTTCCCGAGATTGGGTCTCAGAGCTGCATTCATAAATCCGTTGATTCTTTGCATTTCCGGATCTGTTGACAGTCAGCCAGATGGCCAAAAACATTCCAGCATTCCTTGAGCACACTCTTGAGGCAGCATAGGAATTTGGTGCCATGTGCTGCCGCATTCTTCAACCACGCGAGTGTCTCAACATACACGACCTCATTGGCCACAACCCAACATCACCGAATGCATCGAATTTACCTGTCTCGCCCTCTCCAGTGTCTAATCCGCCTGGATTGCTCGCCAAGAGAACGCGTCGTATGTGCAAGGCCCCACCGAACGCGTTCGGCCATTGCCTCATCCTTCTCTTATTCCTCCCTTCTCTCTACCCGTTGACACCTATAAGACGATCAATCATGTCCAGTTGAGGTCTTCTGAATCTACTCCCACTCTTTCCTTGCACTGACCGACCATTTGTTCATTCTTTCGTCCAGTCATTCATTCATTCAGTCAGTCATTTTTTACGAGGTAGATTATACTGAACTACAATAATGGGGAGGCTGCAGAGATTGGTCGCTATTACGGCCTTGCTGTCCCTCGGGGTGAGGGCGCAGTTCAGCTATCAGGGCTGCGTCGATCTCGAGACGCCGGCCACCAGCTCGACCAACGCTATATACCCCCAGGGCCCGACACCATGTGCCAACTACTGCATGGGGCTGGGATACAACTACATGGCCTTGTCCGCACAGTAAGCCCACAGCACCTTGTCTTCGCTCTACTAGGCAAGTTTACTGACGGCGACCAGGTTCTGCTCGTGCTGGGAAACCGCCCCAACCATCAACAAGACCTACACAAACGCCAATAACGACGCCTGCTCGTTCAACTGCGATGCACCTTATAATTCGCTGTACTGCGGAGGTATCGACGTCGCCAGCCTCGACTTCCTGTACAGCTACTATGCAGTTCCTGGCGTTAATGCCGTCGGCGGTACGGCAGCTGTCCCCACCAGCACCAGGCCCGGCCAAGGCACCGCGAGCCAGGCATCGACAAGAAAACCTACTGCCCCTGGGGCCGGCATACCCGGTGGCGCTACCTCTGGCATAAGACCGTCCGCATCTCTCACACTTGTCCCCGTCCCGGGACAACCCGGCTCTTCCACACTTGTTCCTATTGCGTCTGTCGCAGGCACACCCGGAGCCGCGAATCCCACTAGCACGGGCATCGATGCCCCGCTCGCGACCGCACTGTCCCTTTACACCGGACAGGACTACCGCATTCCTATTCAACGCTTCTTTGAGAACGCCGGCGACAAACTCATCTCCTACAGACCTCAGTTCGAGTGGCTTTCGTATAACGCGACTGCCACGACGTTCTGGGGTACAATTCCGACTGACTACACAGCTGGAGTGGTCATCATCCACGTGACGGCCGGCCAGGTGACCACGGGTCTCAGCAAGAGGGCGATTTACGAATTCGATATCCAGCTGACCATCATGGTTGTGGGGGCGAGTGGCTTGCCGCCTGGGGTCGCCGGGGCCGGTCCCGGCAGCGGCGTCCCCCCGCCGCCCGGCGTACCGGGCAGCCCCAATGGCCCTGATGGCGCCGGTCCTGGCGGCCCTGGTGCTGGTCCTGGCGGCCCCGGTGCTGGTCCTGGCGGCCCCGGTGCTGGTCCTGGCGGTCCCGGTGCTGGTCCTGGCGGCCCCGGTGCTGGCCCTGGCGGCCCCGGCGGTCCTGGAGGTCCTGGAGGTCCTGGAGGTCCTGGAGGTCCTGGAGGTCCTGGCGGTCCTGGAGGCCCCAATGGCCCTTACGGCCCCGGTGGCGTTTTGCCATCGTACACCAACACAGTCTACGAGGACATTACTTCCACCTACACGCGCTGTCCCATCTGTGAGGCCGAGACCACGATCTTCGCGGTGCCCGTCGGGACAACGTGCATCACCGCCGAGGTGTACACGACGCCCTGCGAGTTCACCACCACCCGCACCGACGAGCACGGCGAGTACAGGACGGACGTGTACACGACCGACAGCTACATCCCGTACAACCCGGCCGAGAGCACCACCGTCGTCACGACGGAGGAGGACTTCACGACGACGATCGCCAAGACGATCCTCGTGGCCGTCACCAAGCAGGTGCTGAAGGCGACGGGCACCGGTGAGGCCTCGCCGGAGCTCGAGAAGCCCAAGAATGCTGCCGAGCATGGGCCCCAGGCTACTGGTACTGCCGCGCCGGGGACCAAGTCTCCCGAGGACGTCGCGCCGGAGAACACGCCCGGGGCCGCGAGCACTGAGGCTCCTGGGCCGGAGGGTGAAGCCCCCGAGACTGCTACGCCGGAGAGCGGGGAGGGCGAGTCTTCTCCTGGGACTGGTGGGTCGGAGGGCGGGGCTTCTGCGACTTCCTCACCGGGAGGTGAGTCGGACAGCGGTAACAGCCCCTTCCGTGTCGGCCCTGCTGCCTCGAACTCCCCGGCATCAAGTGGAAGTGGAAGCGGAAGTGGAAATGGAAATGGAAACGAAGGAGAGACAACGCCGGGTTACGGAAGCGGGCAGACAAACTCAACTTACGTTACTGCGGGAGCGACGAGGTTCGGGTCTGATATGCTGGTGGAGACGTTTGTTCTCCTGTCCGGTATTGCCTTCGGGGCTGTTCTTCTACTGTAGGAGCTTTGATTGGGGGTTGGGGTTATGATTAGGGTTCACGTGCATTTTCTAGGGATCCGACTTCGTCAATAGGTCAATAATTAGACACAAACGTTGGTTTCTGTTCTTCGAGAGAGAAGAAATGGATGGGGGAAGATTTACGTTATCGTCGTCTGACAACGAGGGACAGTACTGAGCCTTGCTTACAACCAGCCAATGATGGTATGTAAATTCAGGATGGAAATAAACCAAATTGATACACGATTTCCAAGCATCTTCTCGAAGTTTTGTTGCGTCGTGACTGGAATTGAATACAGTACACGCGTTGTGCCACTCAGGTCTCGTGTCGTCTTCCTTATTTCCAAGTGTTCCATTTGGGCCGAGGTATCTTTTTTTTCTTTCGGTTATGCCGGTCGGGAAGCTGCTTCCGGGTTTCGTTTTGGCGTCACCCACCGGGACCGGATATCCGCGGTGCAGCCAAAGTGTGGAGAGGGAAAGCGTCATTGGTGTTTTCTACCGCCGGAAAGATGGCATCCCTACCCATTTCCACCCTTTTACTCTTCACCACCTGTTGTTTTGGATTTGGATGAGTCCGTTTTGACCACCGCTCAAAGATGTACAGGACTCTCCTCCCAAGATGTGCCCGGCAGAGCGCACAAGCGCTGCAGGCCGGCGCCCGACGCAGCTATGCGGCAGCATCAGCCCCCGCGCCGCCCTTTGACTGGCAGGACCCTCTGAACGCGAAGAACCTGTTGACGGAGGAGGAGATTGCGATATCAGAGACGGCAGAGTCGTACTGCCAGGAGCAATTACTTCCGAGAGTCCTGCGTACGCCTCAATATGATCCATTATTACTCCCACTCCAACTGCCTTCTCCGTCCTGCCCCTTTCTCCACTCCTCCCAAGTCTTGGGACACCACATCTAATAACCCTCCCGCAATTATGTAGAAGCCTTCCGCGACGAAAACTACGACCGCCGAATCCTCAACGAGATGGGCTCCCTAGGCCTTCTCGGTGCCACACTCGACGGGTACGGCTGCGCCGGTGTATCGACCGTAGCAGGCGGGCTGATCACGAAGGCCGTGGAGCGCGTAGACTCAGGCTACCGCTCCGGCATGTCTGTGCAATCCTCCCTCGTCATGGGCGGCATCTACGAGTTCGGCACGGCGGAGCAGAAGGACAAGTTCCTGCCGGGCATGGCCAAGGGCGAACTGGTGGGGGCGTTCGGCCTGACGGAGCCAAACCACGGCAGTGACCCGGGCAGCATGGAGACCACCGCCCGGCCGCACCCGAGCAAGGAGGGGTATTTCTTGCTAAGCGGCTCCAAGACGTGGATCACGAACAGTCCCATCGCGGACGTGTTGATGGTGTGGGCGAAGCTGAAGGAGACGGGAAAGATACGCGGGTTCCTGGTGGAGAGGAAGAACTGCCCCACGGGGACACTCGACACGCCGCCCATCAAGAACAAGAATGGCCTGCGGGCGAGCATCACGGGAATGATCCAGATGGACGACGTCCCCGTGGCCAAGGAGATGATGTTCCCGGACATCGAAGGGCTGCGGGGCCCGTTCTCGTGCCTCAACAGCGCGCGGTACGGCATCGCCATGGGCACCGTGGGCGCGCTGGAGGACTGCCTCGCGCGGGCCCGGACCTACTCGCTCGAGAGGAAGCAGTTCAAGAACAACCCCCTGGCGCGGTACCAGCTGGTGCAGAAGAAGCTGGCCGACGCGGCGACGGACGCGGCCTACGGGATGCTGGCGGCGGTGCAGGTGGGCAGGCTCAAGGACGAGGGCAAGGCGACGCCCGACATGATCAGCATGATCAAGAGGCAGAACTGCGACCGGGCGCTGGTGAACGCGAGGGCGCTGCAGGAGATTTTTGGGGGCAATGCGGTTAGTGATGAGTATGGTATCGGGAGGCACGTTGCGAATCTGTTTGTCACGCAGACTTATGAGGGGCAGAGTGATATTCATAGTACGTTGGCCGCACCCCCCCCCCTCCTTGGTGTTTTGTGTTTGTGGCTTTGGTCTTCCGCGATACTAACGATATTTCTTGTAGGTCTGATAATCGGGAGGGCTATAACTGGTATCCAGGCGTTTGTATAAGCGCACCTGTCAAGTATGACCTGTGTATCAAGAGGTAAGTAAGCTTGCTTAGGGGCAATACGGTCACCTGTTCGGCCGGGGATGCCAGGAATTGTTGGTTGGACCTTCACATGATGTCTAGATATAACAACCACGGCACAGTATGGAGGCGTGCGTCCATCCTGTACTGTCGTATATACTGTAACAGGGCATCTTGCCCCTGGGGCCATTTTCGAGGCATTTCCGTATCCTTAAAGCTTATGGTGTGCAACAGCTCACCGAGTGTTTGACCGCCCAGTTATTAAAGCCAGTCTTGGGTTCTCCTATGCATGGGAGCATCTCCTGGGTCTCGACCGGGCAGACCAGTTCGAGCATCCCGCGCGTACCCATACACCTCCCTGAACCCCTGATTTTAGCGCTCCGCCCTTCCCCTTTGCCTGAAGCGACGTCACCACTCAGATAGATACCTAGGTAGTCTTGATTACCTACCTAGGTACTGAGGTATTGGCTGGCTGGCTGAAGTTGACCATAGTGACGAATTACAAGAGGTAGATGGCATGCATGGAATCATTTACATCTTAAAACTCTTGAATAGGAATTTCACGGTTAACCCTCCGCAGACCAAAAGGATTGGAAGGAGCATGTGTGGCGTTTTTCACTTAACGGAGTCTTGTAGCTTCCCCGTTAGTTTACGTGTGCCTGTACCTGATCAGGTTTGCGGGACGTGTGGCGTAGTGTCAGTAGTTGCAGGTGGTCAAACGTTGGAATTTCAGGTGGTGTTTGGACAGTTTTAGGCTGTCAAACAGCGGCCTAACCGCCTAGAAATCCTGAGAGTTGAGAGCCTGTCAGCGGTTCAGGCACAGCCGAGGCCCGTGCACACATACCCCTCGACCCACTTTTACCGTCGCCCCGCCGTCTCCGTTTTCTCTTTGTCCGTCCCACGCCGCAGTGGCCGCCCACACCAGCTAAACAGTGTTCCCACCAGCAAGAGCCCACCCGCAGCCCACTTTGGCGTCTCTCTTCCCTGACTGACTGCCTGACTGACTCTGACTGTCCTCCGATTTTTCTCCCTCACGTCGACGACTTCTTTCCTCCATCCGAACCCAACCACCAAAAGCTACACCTGCGATAACCATAATCGTACGGGCCGACCACTTCCCTGGTAAGTCTTGATTCTACACTCCATTTCACCCCGACCCTAGATCATCTTGAATTTCCTCAGCCCTATTATGATACACCCTACAAAATCAACTGTTAAATGAATGAATGATTCACTGGCCTTCCGCCTGTTTCCACCCGCTGACTTGAATTAAAACACCATCTGCAGCCGACTCAGACCAACTCCTTTCTTCCTCACACAACCACAAACCAAGCGCCAACCACGCAACCCGACATCACCAGCCTTTTCCCGCCTTTCCCACATATCCTTCCCAACACACACAAAATGGCCTTGAAGCGCATCAACAAGGAGCTCACTGACCTCGGCCGGTACGTCATTCCATGTACTGCCTTCTGGCCCTTTCAGCTGTGGTCGCACGCTGCAAGGTGGGGTGTTTGCTGTGTTGTGAGCGGGGCAGTCGGCCTCAACTCTCAACCTCAAAACATCGTCAAACCCGATGCAAAGGACAACTACCACGATTAGAAAGGACCTCTGCCTGCCCAACTGAATATTATCGGCCATCATAAGGAATCAGATGCTGACTCTTTCTTCCACAGTGACCCTCCCTCATCATGCTCCGCTGGTCCTGTTGGAGAGGATTTGGTACGCACTACCCCTCGTTCCGATAAGCGCCTACATTCCCAGGAGTGCTCTACTCCTGGCACGCGATCGACCGTATTGGCAACATCGACGGACTGAGAACAACTTTACTGACATGCTTTTTCGAATAGTTCCACTGGCAGGCGACGATCATGGGTCCCGTAAGTTGTTGACTCCTACCCCCTTAACCCTTCAGCTCGCCCGCCACTACTCGAGACACGGCGTTTCCAAGGCTACCAGCCAGCTCGGGGCGGAGCTTCAAACGGACTTCCACCTGAACACGAACCTTGATCAAGAACGTCCGTACTGACACATCTACAGAGTGATTCCCCATACTCCGGCGGTGTCTTCTTCCTCGCAATCCACTTCCCCACAGACTACCCATTCAAGCCCCCCAAGGTCAACTTCACCACCCGCATTTATCACCCCAACATCAACAGCAACGGCAGCATCTGCCTGGACATTCTGCGAGACCAGTGGTCACCTGCCCTGACCATCTCCAAAGGTACGTCCAACTTGTTCCATTTCTGCCTGTCTGTGTGGTGTGTCGAGCGGGGCCGCTAATTACTTTCACAGTTTTGCTGTCTATCTGCTCCATGCTGACCGACCCCAACCCCGATGATCCTCTTGTCCCCGAGATCGCACACGTGTACAAGACGAACCGGGCCCAGTACGAGTCGACCGCACGGGAGTGGACTCGCAAATACGCCATCTAGTCTTTCTCCTGTTCCGGGGGTCCGGGCTTTGCATGGTATATTTGGGTTGAAAGGGGGTGGTGTATGGTAATGTCGAAGACGAGGGCAAAGATTGCATTACTCTCGGCTTGCGGCGGTAGACCAATATGGCTATCACACGGTTTCCTGCGGATTGTTTCTGGTTGGCTGCTGGCGTTGCATTCCGAACGACTACATTCGACACAGGACTGGTTTATTCGATGCTTTGGGTCATGCTCTTCTCATGACCAACTCACGACGCTGGAGAGGGAGGGCATGCATGCAGATAGTTAGACAGCATGGAAGACACGTGGAAATTATGACATGACGACCAGCGCTGCGGAATATTGTTTTGTGGAAAAGTGCACGATGCGATACTATATGACCTCAAAATACCGGATGTCTGGACCGCCCCCCCCCCCTTTTCTTTTGCCCACTGGGTTTGTTTAGTTATGAATTTTTGAGCCGTATGCCCAGGTCAACAAGTGTTGCCTCGGTGGCGAACCTCTTGGTCCGGAGCAGATGCTCTAAGTTCTGCTTCTGTTAACTATCCGCGAGCTTCGCAAGTGCTATGTGATTTCTAGGTGTCTGGGCAACTTGAGGCACAACAGCAGGTCAATGGGGAAAGCAGATCACAGGATACTGTTCATCTTGCTGACGCCGAGAGCGGCCCATATTGGAAATACATTTATTTTTTTAATTCCTATACGTGGTCAAAGGCTGTCAGGCAGATAAACCATGAGATTCGTTACTATTCGCAAACCGACCCGCGGGTACCCTTGATCAACGCAACTGTCCCTCTGAGGGTCGAGACCGCGCTGTTGCAAGGACTCAGCCATCCCGAAATGAATGTTTTGCATCCAGCGGGCCGATCAGGTGACAGCAAGGACACCACCACCAGCCTTTCCACGTTGCCCAGGTCCGCCTATGGATATCAACCCTGAAAATGAGTTAAAAATAAGCTACTCCATGATACGTCTAGAAGTTTTCTTTACCCCAGACGAAATTAAACCTATGAACAATGGTCAGTACATCAACTTGGCAAGGAGCTATTACACGGTAAACGAATGCACTTACCCAGGTTCGCTATACTTGTTACAGTAAATATGCAACGCACTACCAAGGGTCTTGGGCCCACAGAAGAACACACCAGCCTCAGCCGGGGCGTGCAGCTTCCTGATACCCCTAAAGATCATATCCCAGTTCGGCCTCCCGAAATTCGTCGGCGCCCTGAGGCCAGTGATGGTATCCTTATCAGCATTGGCATCGTTGATCATGATGTTCGTCGCGTCGTCGGCCTTGATCTTGGCCGTCAGGTACGTGTGGATCTCGATGCGCTGGTCGAAGTCCTGGGCCTCGATGGCAAGGAGCAGGGAGCGGAACCACTCGAAGGAGCCAAAGTCCCGGCAGACCCAGAAGAAGTAGACCTTTGCCAGGCGCGTCTTGGTCTGCGGGTAGTTCATGCGGTACCAGATGGACTTGAGGATGGAGGCGAAGGGGGTGACGCCGATGCCCGCGCCCACGAGGACCGACACCTCGTACTTGAAGACGTCCTCGGACGCCGACCCGAAGGGCCCGTCGACGTAGACGCGGGGGAGCACGCGGCGCAGGGCCGGGTCGACGTCGCCGTTGTCGCCGCCGTTGCTCACGCCGACGACGTTGGACCCCGTGTCGTCCTTCCTGTCCCACTCGCACCCCAGGGCCCTGGCCAGCGCGCGCGTGTAGTCGCCCACCATGCGCACGTGGATCGAGATGTAGTCCTCCTCGGGGGCGCTGGTCAGGGTGAAGGGGTGGTACTCCCAGATGGAGACCTCGGGGCAGTTGAGGAAGATGTACTGGCCGGCCCTCGTCTTGGTGTGCTCCTTCTTGATCTGGATCTCGCACACGTTGCTGGGGTGCTGGACCACCTTGGAGATGTAGGTCCTGTGGCGGCCGCGCACCTCGCGGGCGACGCGCTCGGCGAGGTAGATGAAGCCGCCGTACATCCAGTACTGCCAGAAGACGCCGACGGCCTGCGTGCCGACCGAGATGCAGAACGGGGCCACGTCGGGCTGGATCATGCAGAAGGCGCCGTGGAAGGACCAGAAGAGGAAGAAGATGACGAACATGTGGTGCGTGTACCAGAACCGCTCGTAGTTGGCCCGGCGCGTCTTCTCCACGCTGGTGATGACCATGCCGGTCAGGGCGATCAGCATGATGTAGCCCGTCCAGCCGGGGCCGGACACCAGGTTGGCCAGGAGGAAGCCGTAGATGCCCAGGTTGTTCTTGGCCGCGATCTGTGCGAAGTTGTTCCAGTGGGCGATGGTGTGGACCCAGCTGAAGAAGAAGATGGACCATGCAGTCGTGATGTGGAAGGTGATGTTCTTGTCGAACTGGATGATGCCGTTCAACGGTGTCTGACGGGCCAGCGAGATGAACGTCCGGCATACGGGAAGCAAAACCAAGGCGACATCAAAGTGCAGCACCAGGGCCGCTGATCGGGCTATCATGTAGGTTGGCCCGAACGTGTCCCGGGCAACTTGAAGGTTATCCTTCACTGCGTAGTTGACGAAGCCAAAGGCGAAGACCATGGCGTGTATCACCGCGAAGACAAACACGAAACTGCAAGCACGTTAGCGAAACCATCCCGTCGTGAATACAGACAGTGGGTGCCGCTCCAGAGGCTGACGTACAATCTTCGGTAGCCCTCGTTCACCATCCACCGGTCAAACTTCTCTCTCGTCGTCAACTCCCTTTGTGCCTCCTGCGTCATCTCCCCCGACAATAACATCCTTGTGAGTGGGGTCCATCTCGATCGCTCCGACGGCTTCTCGTAACCGCCTACAAAACTCGACTCGGAGTAGTAGCTACTCATGGCGGACTGCTGATGGCCGTAGTTGTCTGGGGTGTTGCGACAACTCCAGGGCAGACTGTGCTACAGGCTCGGCTGTAGACTACCTGCAACCGGCGCCCTCGATGTTACCGTATCGAACGTGCAGCTTGATGGCGTCCTTTTTCCTTCGTCGAAGGCGTCGAGACTCCTGCTTCTCTCTATCTCCCAGAATAATAATTCGTATATAAAAGTCGAGAGCTGGCGACTTGGTTATTCTCAGCCCGCTGAAATAGGAGACTGGTTTATGAAAGACAGTGGTGAAGTGAACAGGCCAACTAAAGCATCAACCTTGAACCTGTCAAAGAGGCTGCCGGAGCCGCAAGAGAGATACAACGTGGCCAGCAACCAGTACGGCACAGGTAGCGTAACTTAAGGGAATGATAAGAATTAGGTGTGCTACGTGAGAGGTAGCATGGAAAGGAACGGGGCGGAAGGTGGTCAGGTTATGAGGCCTGGGCACGCCAATGTGCTGGGGGACAAACGGAGTGGATTTGCCTGTAGATCGTACGAATGCCTGTCTGTCCAGACTTCATGGCGCTTCTAGGTGTAGCAGATCAGAGGAAGTATTACCAGGTTGAGTATAAGATGCCCGCAACATGGTGCCATGGCAAATACAACAGTGGCGGGCCGGGGACTGGAACCGGAAGTCCACCGGGAGAAAGACGGGATGATACGTGAGAGGCTGGAACGGGGCGCGGGGTGGCGGTTTTGGTGCAAGACAGACGAAGTGGAAACTGGGTGGATGCAAATCCTGTCATGGACTAATCCGTAGATTGGCCAGAACTCGAGGCCATGGAGGCCGGAAACTTGGCCAGGGTATGTGAGGGATGCGGTCTCTGGCCTGGTACGGGGGCTAAAAGGCGCAGTAGCCACGAACTGGGTGTTTGGGAGTAACCCTTGCAACCAAGGGGTGTCTGTGGATGAAGACGAGGGTCCAGGAAGACGACCTGAGTGGTTACCTTCGAGGAGTGTTGTCAAAAACAAGAACAGTCACAATGGGGATTGGACGAGTTCCGCACAAGGATTAAACTTTAAGTTCAGCTGCAGTTGAGATAAGATATAGCGTAGATGCAGGGGAACCAGTCCTTGTCCAGTCGGATCGATATCAAACCTCATAGGGAAGTCCGGTCGGCACCTGGTCATGTCCAGACTCCAACTTCGGGGGAAAATTCTCAGCAGCACCTTGAGTGAGTCTGTAGAAGCAAGTAGACAAATGTGTCTCCCGCCGAGTCTGTCATCCTGGTGCAGACAGAACTTTGCTCATCTTACAGACTGAAACTGGAGGGACTATTGTGCTCAAGTACAGGCTTCTATGGAGCGACATCGTCTGATGGTTGCAAGTCCGTCTCGGGTTTCAGCGAAGTCTGGTAGACACGAAATCGGCATGTGTCTCCTGCTCAGTCACCTGCCACCTTGTTGTAGCACAGATGGGGGTCGACGAGACGTGGCGCTGTGTAGGCATGAGAGCATACACAGGTATGGTTTGGAAAAGGTTCCAAGGGGTTGATGGCGGAAGATGGCGGAAGATGGAGGAAGGTTGCATTAACATGCGAAGTTGAGCTGAGGGTGTCAACTTAGTCAGCAGCCTGTGGACCCGTGGTTTGACTTCCAAGGTTTCTCTTGGCCAGTCTGTGACGCGAACCAAATTGGAACCAAACGGGTCTAACCGGCCAACCGTTTCATCAAGGGGTCACTCTGACTTTGTATGACATTCTGATACCCTTCTTTACCATGGTGCCGCCCGTTTTTGACATCGCTTCCTGATTGTCCCATCCCCCCACCCTCTTTTCCCAAATAGGGGCATCTTCTTTAATTCCCCGACTCTGATACGTCAACATTGCCGCCGACTTGATCTCTGCCAGTCTGGGGCTCATAAATGGCCGTCTTCACTCGAGTTACAGTTTCCGCATCCCGTTGTGAACCACCTATACAGCACCAAAGGATCTACCCAGGTAGTATCCATGGGGCTGGTCTCTCGGGTTATTGGGCACTCTGGCTAGTATCATAGACCTCCTATAGCCCATGTGGCCCCACCATCATGGGACACTCGATGCGCGCGCTGTACTCAGCAGGCCTCAGACCAAGACACACCTCCTCAGCTACCCTCAACTGGGGACATGGATGCTGCTTACGTGCCCAGCGGCTTCTACAGCCTTAATGCGACCACATTGGCTCCGCATAGCCCGGGGCCCGCGCCGCAAGTTCTTGGCCTTCTTCACATTGGCCTTCCATCCACGTTTGCTCTGGCCCGAAAATCCTGAAAGCCGGATAAGCCAGTGCTGGAACCTGTCTTAGGTCATGAACACCTACAGCAGGTCGTAGAGTCGGTGACCCATGGTCCAGAAGAACTGCTTGTTCGTTGGCTCGATCGTTTTGTCTTATGTGATCTCACCTCGTCGTCAGCCGAAGGCGGAACTATATTATTGGGTTCGAGGCCTCTTCAGCCGCCCTAATTCTTAGTTGCTTACCTTACAGTCAATGGTTTGGGCTGATCTCACAAGACTCACTGCCGCGTGGCGGCTGATGCCTCGAAATACCTTGATCTGGCGGATGGAGGAGGAGTATCAAGACCATTGCCTCGGGAACATGGCCTCTCACGAATGCATCCAGAGGATCCTTGATGAATCACTACTCTCGGACGCAGGCTCACGATCGTGAACCAAAAAGTAGTCCCGCCTCCAGGTGGACAGCATCAAGACCTCGAGCATGGCAAAGGCGTTCCATACCGCTCTCGGAGCGGTCAGGCACATAGAGGCTCATTATCTCTCGATAGACTCGATACTGTATCTTTCAGGATGCCCAATCGGACTAGAAGAACGAGCAAATATGGGCGATATACACTCGGAGGCGGAGTCCACCTTCGAGAACTACGCTAAGGAGCCAAGGTTCCGGAGAGCGGGTGCGATATGGCTTGGTCTAGTTCGATGCGGAGCAGATGGCAGTGTTACGTCCTTGTCGTTGGTGACGGTAGATGCGATCTGGTCGTACCTAAAGTAGGTAGCCATCGCCAGTTGCGCATTTCCACCGTGAAAGATGCCCGCTCTGGCTTGCCGTCCAGGCAGATCAAGCGATCGCTTTTGCTGGGCGCTTGTGTAACCTCCATTGTCGACATGAGTCATCCCATAAGTCCATAACTAGATGGACTGGTGGCCTGAGTCTCCTGGGCGCGTATATACTACACATAAGTTTACTGAGCAATTGTACGGAAGCAACAGATGGAGCGCCGCAGAACTGAGTTGTTGGTCATTGATGAGGCTGGAGACAGATATGAGACGAGGTCTGCGGTCCCGCTTGATATGAGACTCGGCAAAGCATCCCGACGATTAATTTGCAAGTAGGAGTTCTAAAAGGGATCCTTGGACCTTGTGTGTTCTCAGTCCCAAGGCTGGGGGGGGGGGCCTCTGAGCCTATCATTGCCTATTCTTGATTCTGTAATCGATCACCCACTTCCATTCCCCCTGCTTCACACCCCACTTCCCCATCTTCTCACCATCATACTCCTTGCCCATCACTCGACGCTCCACCGTCTCTTCTAAACCATGCTCCTTCCATTTCTCAGCGTCCGTCCAAGAGTATGGGCTTGCCAGGTGTGCAAAAAACCGGTATAGCCCTCTGGTTTCACTTGCGTCCCCGTCTTCATACACTCTTCCCTTACCCTCGCTGCTCATAGCTAGTAGGGCAGGGTGGCCCAAAGTCCCGAGCGGCCGCAGTGAGGCCTCATAGCCAGCGCAGATCTTCACAGTAGTAATGTGCATTGGCTTGTCACGGAACTTGCGGCGCATACTCTTGCAATAGTAGTCGGCAATCTCGACGCGCAGGGTCAGACGCTGCAGATCCAGCTGTCTCTAGCCCACTTGACGGTCTGCTGCCAGTTCAGGTGCCGGGTCGTCGTCCCCGGGTTCCTCATCTACCGGCGCAAAGATGATGTCCAGGGAAGGCAGGTAGCGCAGCGAGCTGGGCGGCAGGAGCAGACCCCCGGAAGATGGAGGCATGGCACATGCCCACTTCAACGGGCGGATCTCGAGGGTTGCGCATATAGAGCTCCCAGCGGCGTGACGATGACACGGTTTTGGCTGAAGAAGACGTACTGCGCGTCCTCGTACATCTGCCTACAGAGCCGGAACAGGGGTTGCGGTGGCATCCAACAGGTGCACTTCCTGGGAGAGGAGGCCAAGTAGGCGGCGTGGTTGGGCCGGCAGAAACAAGGCCCTCCTGGCGAGCGCTTGCCGCCAGCAACTTCGAAACCGACATGCGTAGTGGTAGAAGTCCTTGTCGCAGGAAACGTGACGGTCAGGCACCCAGTCGTCCATCTTGGGGCACTTTGCCGGCCGGGGACCTGCCCTGAATTATTTGCTGCAGAGATGGTCTCGACGTCTTAAATAGTAGCCGTCATTCGGGTTCCATTTGACCTCTTTCAGTGGGGTGATGAGATCTGTGTATGCTAATTCTTCAGCCTCAACTCCGCTGGAAGGTCCATGAAGCGAAAAGGCGATGGGCATCAGGCATGTAGGAAAGCCTCAGGTCGCAGGAGAGCAACGTGGGGAAATTCCCGAGAGATGCGGCAGTCACCTCCGCAGTTTCCAAATCAGCGACGTCGAACGGCTGACGGAAGTTCAATGAATCCGACCATCGTGTAGTGCTGCTGCCTGGGTTCCGTGGCAAAATGTCACGCGAGAGGGGAACTCTGGGGAGGGGAGCAACACTCAAAGGGACGTCAAGATAACGAGGACACTGTCCTCTTCGCCAACTCCTCAAACGGCGCCTTTCTAGTATTGGCGACTCTATCAGAGAGATCCTCAACGCTTGTTGCAGAACCGAGTTATTGGTCGGTGGTACGAAGTTGGGGATAGTTAGCATAAGGTCCGCGGTCCCGGTGGTTATGAGACTCGGCAAAGCACCCCGAATTATCAAACCACCTCCGGATCGGCATAGCGGGGAACCTTATTGTCCACGGGCGGAGTGGAGGCCCGATCGATCGGCTGTCGAAGTCGAGCCACAGCATCTTATCCGTTATCATGGCGACTAACTGCTTTTCGTCATTAGCGACAGGGGTTGAGATATGAAGTGTTAGGTCACTTCATTGACACAATCAGGTCAATGTTTGATAGAAACATATCAATATAATGAGAGTATCCCACGCGTCGAAAATTGTACAAAGAGTACCGCTGTAGTATCTGAACCTTGAATTAGAATCTCAATCACCAGGAAATTCGACTCAACACACTTCTTTGCCCGCTTGACTGCCTGGGTATATAAGTGAGCCTGGCCCTCGTTGCCATCCCGAATGAAGGCATAGGTACTCAGGAGAGACCGAAATTCGACGCTTCCAAACAATCCATCAACACGTGTGGAAATCATCAGATATATCTGAGTCGGCAAAACATGCACTCCACGGAGTATCCGACAAAGGAGCCGTTCCCCGGATCCGGTCCCGATGCAGCGTCCGAGAAGGCCGGCACCGGTATGGTGGCTCCCGGGGAGCTCACAGTCGAAGACCTCGGCGTCGACGAGAAGAAACTCGTAAGGAAACTCGATATACACCTAATATGGCTCGTCATGGGCCTATACCTTTTCTCTTTCCTCGACCGAGTGAATATCGGCAACGCCAGACTGTATTCCTTGGAGTCCGATCTGGGCCTCGTTGGTAACCAGTACCAAACCGCGGTATCGATCCTCTTTGTGACATATATCGTGTTCGAGGTACCCAGCAACCTAGTTCTCAAGAAGTTCACACCCCGATACTGGATCGCCTTCATCACAACAGCCTGGGGGATAATCGCAACGCTGACGGGGCTGGTGGAATCATATGGGAGCCTGGTGGCGTGCAGAATCTTGCTGGGAGCCGTGGAGGCGGGACTCTTCCCAGGATTGAACGTTTATCTTACCTTCTTCTACACGAAACATGAGCTCGCCATGCGGGTGGGCTACCTGTTCGTGGCGGCCGCCATCTCGGGTGCCCTCGGCGGGTTGCTTGCGTATGGCATCGGACACATGGACGGAGTGGCCGGCCTGCACGGGTGGCGTTGGATCATGATCATCGAGGGACTGCCGACGTTCTGCCTGGGCATCGCGACATTTTTCCTGCTGCCCAATGATGCTGACACGGCTTATTTCCTGAATGAGAATGAGAAAAAGGCCATGAAGATCAGGCATGCGAGAGAGTACGGGATGACCAAGAGCGCTCAGGTGTTCTCGAAGACGGACATGATGAAGGCGTTCAAGGACTGGAAGGTCTGGATCTTCTGCGCCTCGCAGTTTGGCTCCGACACGATGTTGTATGGTAAGTTAATACTGCTCCTTTGATGAAAGTACCTGCATTGTGCAAGGTGAGTAATTTCGCTGACCAACCGGGAACAGGTTATTCGACTTTCCTGCCAACCATCATCAAGGGTCTCGGTAAATGGACTTCGGCTGAGGTCCAGTTGTTGACGATCCCTGTCTACTTCCTCGGAGCAGTGACTTATATGACTGTCGCGTTTCTTTCCGATCGGTACCAAAGAAGAGGCATCTTCTGTGTCGCCTGTGGTGTCATCAGTATTGTTGGCTATGGCGTTTTGATGTCTGACTCTTCGAATAGCGTCCACTACTTCGGGTAAGGAAAAGACAAATTGAATGAGTATAATTGGGACACAGGTGCTAACATGTTTCAAGGTGTTTCCTCGTAGCAATGGGATTGTACGTCCTCGTAGGAATACCACTGGCCTGGGTAAGTACTTCCTCAAGCAACACAAAGGCGACATGCCACGGAGACTGACGTTCTTAACAGCTTCCGAACAACACTCCACGATATGGAAAGCGCACCACGGCAAACGGTTTACAGCTGACCATCGGCAATGCCAGTGGCATCATGTCATCGTTCATCTACCCATCGGCAGAAGGCCCACGGTACATCAAGGGCCATGCTATAACACTGTCGCTCGTTGGTATGTCGACTATGATATACATGTTTATGTCCCTTTACTTCAAAAGAGAGAACAAGAAGCGGGATGCTGGCGAGGTCCATCCAGATCACCATCATATGTCGGAGGATGAGCTGGCTGAGCTGGGAGACGAGAGTCCTCACTTCCGCTTCGTCCGATAGAGTAATCGCTAGGTATCTAGAAAAAGTATATGCGCTCGGGGGTCAGTAATCTTGAGATACGAAGAAGATATCTGGGCGAAATCATTTTGAAGCACCTGTAACAGCAATGCTCAAGAATATAATTATAATTCATGACACCAAAGACGACTTCCCATGTGCAGAAGCACACTATCCCGAAAGTTTGTAGCATAGAATAACTGGGTCACCGACCATTAAGAGACCTTGCAAGATGTTATGAAGTAAGATGTTAAATTGGTTGAGAAGGAAGTGTAGTGGAGAGGCACACCCAAGAGGACTCCCGAGGTCTGCTCTATGCAGTACTTAAAGTACCTACCTAGGCTAGGTAGGTAATTAGTACCCAGTAGAAGGCAGAAAAACCAATTGACAGGGAGTCCCCGAGGACCCTGGAGCCCCCTGTAAGTTTAGGTGCTGTAGCTGGGTTACCCCACTAAAAATAATTACCCTTTAAATTCGGCGCGTGTCGACGCGATCTTTCCTCAGCGGCGCGTCGATTGGAGAAGCCTCGTGACATCACCAAACCTTCTAGGCAACCGCACCCACCTCTGGAGTCCTTTTGTCCCCTGGCACGGATCGATCAATCGCAATTAATTTCCAATCTTTCCATCCAGAAAAGTAGTCGACCAATCACTCGTCAAGATGGGTATCAAGCAACTCTTCTCCATCATCAAGGAGGAGGCGCCCGAGGCCATCAAGGAGGGCGAGATCAAAAACCAGTTCGGTCGCAAAGTCGCCATTGTGAGTCCGAGCCGCCCCTAATCCTTTCGCCAGGTGTATTCAATGTGCTAACTTGATTGCTCTATAGGATGCGTAGGCTTCTCGACCCAACTCTGTTACTATCGACTACTGACGAAGTCACAGTTCTATGAGCATCTACTCCTTCCTCATCGCAGTCCGATCCGATGGCCAACAACTCATGAACGAGTCTGGTGAGACCACCTCCCATCTGATGGGCATGTTCTACCGTACCCTGCGCATGTGCGACAACGGCATCAAGCCCCTCTACGTCTTCGATGGCGCCCCACCCAAGCTCAAGTCAGGCGAGCTTGCACGACGATATCAGCGAAAGCAGGAGGCCAACGAGGGTCTGGAGGAGGCAAAAGAGACGGGTACAGCAGAGGACGTGGAGAAGTTCTCAAGGCGGACGGTCCGTGTCACAAAGGAGCATAATGCCGAGTGCCAGCGCCTGCTGAAGCTCATGGGCATCCCCTACCTGGTTGCCCCGACCGAGGCCGAGGCGCAGTGTGCCGTACTGGCGCGTGCGGGGAAGGTCTACGCTGCGGCAAGTGAGGATATGGATACCCTCTGCTTCAACACGCCAATTTTGCTGCGACACCTTACCTTCAGCGAACAGCGCAAGGAGCCCATCCAGGAGATCCACTTGGACAAGGTCCTAGAAGGACTGGACATGGACCGCAAGCAGGTATGTGGCACTTCAAGTTCCTTCCCAGACTATGACATGGAACGATTCTAACGGTATCTTCTACTACTCCAGTTCATCGACCTCTGCATTCTTCTCGGCTGCGACTACCTCGACCCCATCCCCAAGATCGGCCCCCACACCGCCCTGAAGCTTATCCGCGAGCACGGCAGCCTCGAGAAGATCGTCGAATTCATCCAGAGCGACAAGAAGAGCAAATTCACCCTTCCCGAGGACTGGCCCTTCCTCGATGCGCGTGACCTCTTCTTCGAGCCTGACGTTCGATCCGCTGACGACGCGCTTTGCGACTTCAAGTGGGACAAGCCAGACATCGATGGACTTGTGCAATTCCTGGTGAACGAGAAGGGATTCTCGGAGGACCGTGTTCGGCTGGGCGCGACAAGACTGGAGAAGGACCTCAAGAGCTCGCAGCAGAGCCGGCTGGAGGGCTTCTTCAAGCCTGTGCCCAAGACGGCGGAGGAGCAGAAGGCACACAAGCGAAAGCTGGAGGAGAAGAACGAGGAAAAGAAGAAGAGAGTGAAGGAGGAGAAGAAGGAGAAGGCCAAGGCCAAGGCGAAGCCCCGTGGCACTGCTTAAGCCAGTCATCCTGTGTGCTTCTCTAGTCTTGATGGTCTCCGGAGCGACGTGTGACGGAACATTGATACCTGGTTTTACGCATGTGTTTTACTGATACCGAGGGATCTTCCTGAAGGGGCATTGGCGTTTTTGCGGAGTTCATATTACGGAAAAAGAATTATGGAGGGGAATGGCAGACTTGCCCACTTTATTTAGTCATTCACAGCAGAGACAGCATCACCATGCTGCCGCTGGCGATCAGCTCCAAGTAGCTAGCTGCAAATGAGACCAGAACATTGGCCAAACCACTGATGCAAGGCACAACTTGCTTCTAGTTTCCATGTACGGACGGACCTTATCATATCGGTGAACCCTCATCCTTGACCAATGTTCATGATCTCCCCTGTCCAGGAGTGCAGGTAATTATCGGCGACAACGGGTGATCAACATGAGCTGCTGAACCTCGGCTCTTTCCCGTTTCGGCTGCTTCAAATCATCATGGCCGTGATTGGCTGAGCTTGCCAATGACATCAGCAATGCATCCCTCCTTCATGTAACCATCACATGCCAATATCAGCCCGGGCACATGACTGCTTGAGAGTTGCGATGAGGAACATAGCCTGCCTTACTACCACCCAATAGTGTACCACAGCCGAACGCCGTTAAGCAGCCCTGGAGCTTCCAAGATTTCCCCATAATCCCCGGACTTGGAACCTATGCGCCCCACGGGAAACGGTGGAACATCTACTTTTGTGTCCAGCCCAGTCTGGATTTGGTGAAGTGGGCCGGTACGACAAACCACCTATGGGCATCTGATCCAGGGGTTCGTCCTTGTATTCAAAGTACGTACCTCCGTCCTCGTGGCCCGTCTCTGGGCGCTGATGCTCGTTCCCGTCTTTCTCGAGCATGTGATTCTTGTCCTATTCCAATACTCGTTAATATCTGACTGTGTGCCCTTTAAAGGAATGTAAGAAGGACATTTAGAGTTGTTACTACTCTTGATCTGTTCCACACTACTCCTTGAATACCTTGGGAATCACTTACGCCACGTCCATTTCCATCCCTTCTGACATTTGTGGTTCAATAAACCCGACCTGCTTCCTGTATACCTCTATTGTGAGCCCCAAGGAAGCACCTCAGACACAATCGTGACAATGTCCAAGACCTTCAGTGCCAACGATGTCGCGTCGCATAAGACGCCTGATTCCCTTTGGATCATCGTGGACCAAGATGTCTACGATGTCACCAAGTTCCAGGAAGACCATCCAGGTAAGATTTATCAAGAGCACCAGCCCAGCCTCGCCCCAAGCGGCCACCCTTCTCTTTTTTCACAACTAACTCTTCAATAGGCGGCAAGAAGATCCTTCAAAGAGTCGCCGGTAAAGATGCCTCCAAACAATTCTGGAAATACCACAATGAGAGTATCCTGAAGAAGTACAAGGGACAGCTCCAAATCGGCAGCCTCGACACCAAACCCAAGGCCGAACCCAAGCTCGAAGCCAAGCCAGCAGCCGAGCCAATGCCCGTCGCTGCGCCCAAGGCTGTGCCTGCGAAGACGCCCGTTACTCCCAAGAGTGAGGACGACGCGGAAGCCCTGGAGCCGTTCGGCGAGCAGATCCCATTCTCAGACCCAAGCTGGTACCAAGGCGTGAGTGTCTTCAACATTCCCCCTCCCCCTCCTCATCCCCGAGAGTCTTCAGCCAGGAGACATGACGCTAACAACGGCGTTTCATAGTTCCACTCCCCCTACTTCAACGAATCCCACGCTGCCCTGCGTGCTGAGATCCGCGAATGGGTTGACAACGAGATCGAACCGAATGTCACCGAATGGGACGAGAAGAAAGAAGTCCCGGCCGAAATCTATAAGGAGATGGGCCGTCGGGGATACCTTGCCGGCCTGCTCGGAACAGCATATCCGAAGGAATATGCCACCAACGCTATCAAGTCCGTGCCGGCTGAGCAATGGGATCTATTCCATGAGATGCTCATTACGGACGAGTTGTCACGCGTCGGCTCTGGCGGTTTCGTCTGGAACGTCATTGGCGGCTTCGGCATCGGATGCCCGCCTCTGGTCAAGTTCGGCAAGAAGGCCCTCAAGGATCGAATCCTGCCTGGTATTCTCAACGGTGACAAACGCATCTGCCTGGCTATCACTGAGCCAGATGCGGGTAGCGATGTCGCTAATTTGACCTGTGAGGCCAAGCTGAGCGAGGATGGCAAGCATTACATTGTCAATGGCGAGAAGAAGTGGATCACCAATGGTATTTGGTGCGACTATTTCACTACAGCCGTACGAACGGGCGGACCTGGCATGAACGGAGTCAGTCTATTACTTATTGAGAGGGAAGCGGGCGGTGTCTCGACGAGGAGGATGGATTGTCAGGGTGTTTGGTCTTCGGGAACGACGTATATCACTTTCGAGGATGTCAAGGTACCGGTGGAGAATCTGCTGGGCAAGGAGAACCAGGGCTTCAGAGGTATGCTTTCTTTCACCTATCCCTTGCTACAACCACTCGAACGACCAGTTGCTGTTCACACATGCTAACAATATATCACAGTCATCATGACCAACTTCAACCACGAACGTATCGGCATCATCATCCAATGCTTGCGCTTCTCTCGCGTCTGTTTCGAAGAATCCGTCAAGTACGCCAACAAGCGCAAGACTTTCGGCAAGAAACTAATGGAACACCCCGTAATACGCCTCAAGCTCGCCCATATGGCTCGGCAGATTGAAGCGAGCTACAATTGGCTTGAGAACCTGATCTTCCAGTGCGAGAAGATGGGCGAGACGGAAGCCATGCTCCGTCTCGGCGGGCCCATCGCGGGGCTCAAGGCCCAGGCGACGGTCACGTTTGAGTTCTGCGCGCGGGAGGCGAGTCAGATCTTTGGTGGGCTGTCCTACTCGAGGGGCGGGCAGGGTGGTAAGGTGGAGCGTCTGTATAGGGATGTCAGGGCTTATGCTATCCCTGGCGGGAGTGAGGAGATCATGCTAGATCTGAGTATGAGGCAGAGTATGAGGGTGGCGAAGATGATGGGCGGCATGAAGTTGTAGATGACCTTGATGGACGAGAGGGATCGGTATCATGGAGGCATGTGAAACATATATGTATATCAAGTTCTGGTTATGCTATTGGATGAAGAAGCAGCATTATTGTTCTAGTGGTGTTGTTCGTGAGGCTGTTCCACGGACAGCACGTGTCTGCAGGCTCTTGAAGGAGCGAGTCGTTGCTCCGGTTGAGGAAAGAGCCCATTGCTCCGAGGCAATCACGGTCGCCGACAAATCTTGCTCCAGGTGCCGTGCGTACAGCAGATCTAGGTACTTATTCTTCCCTTTCACCCATGCAGCTCCACTCCCTGTTTTCCTCGTGAACGTCATCGACTCATTTTACTCACTTGTTGCTGATCAGAATCTTGAACTGCCATACATATTATTACAGCCTCAGTACTGGTTACTCTACCATCGCAGGTCCTTGGCCGCGCCATTTCGCCTCTGTACTACACTCAGCAGTGGCGCTGATGGGCGTGCAAGCTCCCCATCGGACGATTCAGGTCGAATGTATGCTCTTCAGGCAGCACCATCATCCATGACAGCACTCACTCTACTCAATTAAAACTGTGGGAGAAGGACGAGTAGCCGGACATCGGAGATCTGTGCGACTGAGAATACGCCTAAGATACCTACCGAGGGTGAATCTCCCTTATCTTCACCATCTGTTAAGGGCTGTACATGCTGCGATTTCTATTCCGGAACTGTAGAATTGTACTCTGCGCTGGCTAGTTCCACAAGAACCGCATAGATTTGTCGCTTGTAAGGCATAACTACAGGATCTCATACCTCGCTCGAGCCGGTCGAGCCAGATTTTGACTAGGCTCAACATACCCGGTACGAGGCGCCTGAAGCCTTCCGATCCGAGACCAACGCTCGCTAATCGAGGTTCATCGGCTTGGGTACTGAGTTCGATGCCTTCAGGGAACCCCTCGTATATGTTCTTAGGGCCCGGCGGTCCAAGGGCTACGGTCCAAGGTTTACGGTCCAAGGGCGAGAGCTGGAAGCCGTTTTAGTGAGGCTCCTGCCAGTCAATGCATCTCACCTGGAGCATGGCAAAACTCACAGATTGCTGGGCACACTGCGATGACCACCAATGACCCTTGATTATTCAATCCGCCTACATGATGATACCGTTTTCCTCCTGACATGGTGTGCGGGGCTACTTCCCATACATACCTCTTACTCATCTGAGCTCCCGTCATCAAACCGTGTAAATGCCCATAACATGGTGATGGAGCCAGTGGATTATTGTCACCCGTCTCGTCCACGGGTTGACTCAGATGCTGAGATTCGTCACCGAGGGTTCCGACTGCCAAGACGTGTCTATGTCGCTGTTGTGATGACTTGCGACTCTTTGGTTCTTGATGTCCCGTAAAGTCGGGATCACGAGCCTGGCAGCGAGATATTGAATGCACAGGGAAAAGTGGGCTTGGAGTTGTTGGGCGGGGATGACGGTAGCACACACAACGGCAATGGGGCGGGAAGAGGTTGCTGACAAGTGCGGCACTCCCTGCAATACATTCTGGAAACTCCCTCCCTTCTATATATGGTATTACTGATCGGTGTTGGTGCTCACACCCATATTTAGAACGCACACTAACAAACAACATGCGTTTCAACAATGATTCCCGCGAGGCTCCTACAGCGCAGCTGAATCCTGCTTTCCTGGATTGTTCCTCCATGCGCACCCCGGCCGGACGTATTCCTTGCGTCTTACGGTACATTCCTTTCAGCCGCTTTGGAGGTTTGCAGGCCAATTCCGTAGACCACCGTGGTTGAAATAAAAACCGTCCACCCCCACCGTAAGCCCTGGAGCTGCCCTCGGCGTCCACATTCCTGTGGAGTATCAGCTTGCATTTCAAGGCTCTCTGTTCCTCTGCAAACCCCAGCGCCGTCAGAAGTCGTCGCTAGTCGACGTCAACTCTTTTCATGGCATTTTCCACATTAGCAAAATCAGACGTCGCCTAGCACCACACACTTAAATAATCAATTTACTCGGACCATGGAGAAGTCACCGATGCCCACGGTGCCCCAAGCGGGCTACATCCCCCAGCGGCCATGCTCAGTCACGCCCGAGAACGACGCGCCACTGTGCAGCCATCCCACGGAGCAGTACACTCGACAGAATCCCTTCGCAATCTCGCGAGATTCGCCTGAGGAGGACACGCTAAATACTCGGGGCGGTCAAAGAGGCTGCGTCCGCGACTTGCTGAAAGTTCTCTGTGCAGCATGTTGCTGTTATACGTTTGCTGAGATATGTTGCTGAGTCGGATCGGATTTCTGCTGGCGTACCGGGGAGGCACGGCTGTGTTATTGTTGCTTGTGGGATTTGCCTGGGCTGGGGAGGGTCAACGTGTAGATCGCCTTGGCTTCTGGAGTTGATGGGCGTCTATGATTATTGGGAACGGTCTTTGGTCAACTGGTCTTCGGCACCTGGGCGCGGAGAACAAAATGGACTTTGGGGAACAGATTGCATTGGATCGATGGGGCGTTCAGCGTGTAAAGCGAGGCTCCAGGATGGGCTAATGGAAATGGATTGATTCGGCGACTTAAGTTGTACCTCCGAGATCCCAGGTGACGAAATATTTCACTTTGATCCAGTATCGCATTTATTTTTACTCAAAAGGTTTATGCAGTGCTTGAGATAAGAAGGTTAGAAAGGTGCCGGAGTGGGGTTGCCCACATCGACGTGACATCAACCTGCACGAGTGAAGATCTCACCAAGTACGGATCCGTACAGCAATGTACCTCTCAACTGGGGCTCCTCCATTATCGGGGCCTTGCTCATCTGACCTGGTTCAAAAGCATATTTTTTTTTTTTATATTGCTAGAGTTGGACTTGTAACCTTGACCCGTAGTCTCGTCCACTCCTGCATTGGAACCATCAAATCGACACGAGTAAACGCTTACTGGGCTCTAACGCTTCGCAGAACCACCAAAACCGACATTTAAAAGATAAGATGGCTGCTGCAGTTCCTACAAAGCGCAAAGCTTTCATCAATGCCGATCTTGGCGAAGGATATGGAAATTTCAAATGTGGCCCGGATGAAGAGCTCATCCCCATGATAGACCACGCAAATGTCGCATGTGGCTTTCACGCAGGGTCAGTCGGTTTCTGTCAAGCTCTGTCCAGATGTCCTACATCGACCGGACTGACATATCCCGCACAGCGATCCCCTCAAGATGCAAGAATCTATCCGTGTTTGCAAGCAATACAACATCAAAGTTGGCGCCCACCCCGGTCTCCCTGACATTCTTGGATTTGGCAGGCGGGAGATGAAACTGGACCCCGAAGAGCATACCGCGAATGTCATCTACCAGGTCGGCGCGCTGAAGGGCTTCCTTGACGCCGAGGGTGTTGAGCTGAACCACGTGAAGCCTCATGGCATCCTCTATGGGATGATGTGCCGCGACATCGAGGTCTGTCGTGCAGTCATGGCGGGGATTGCCAAGTTCAAGCGCCCGGGAGGGGAGCCGATGAAGGTGTTCGGCCTTGCGGGGACGTTCCAAGAACAGGTGGCAAAGGAGCTCGGGCTGGACTTCGTCGCTGAGTTTTACGGCGATGTCAAGTACCGCGCGGACGCAACGCTGGTGATTGACCGGAAGAAGAAGCCTTGGGATGTCGAGGACGTCAAGAAACATGTGAGGCAGCAGATCGAGGACTCCGCCGTTACGGCCGTGACGGGAGAGGTGGTCACGCTGCCGACTGGGGATTATCCCATCTCTGTGTGCTGTCATTCGGACTCTCCCGGATGTGTTGAGATTGTCACGGCTGTGAGGCAGGTCGTGGATGATTATAACAAGGCAAATGGGTTTTAGTGAAGTATACTTCATATCTTGAAGCCGTCGGATCAAGGAACCGCCGCTGTCGAATGGTACATTCTATGAGACCTATACCTTGGAATCAAATTGAAATATCAGGACGTCCATCATTGTTCGTAATACTAAACCCAGGGACTCTGGCATTTTCCCAAACCCAGATCAACCGGTGGAGGTAGTCCCCTTTTGAGATGTTCCACACAAACATACCCCCCAAACTCACACACACACGAGGGCCTGTAAACTAGGTATGACGGATCTATTTCAATACCTCACTCTAAAGGTCCTGTTTGTGGGAATAATGTAGCTTTAATTGGGGGGGGGGGTGTCCTCAGGAGCGGCACCACTTGGGGACAACTTGATTATGGCTCGAAATCGGGAATATTATTTTGGTTCTTAACAATCACAACATCTAGCTCCCACCTGAGAGTCCAGATGTACACATTTACACAACAACAGGGAATTAGAATTACCTACTCAAGTTTGTAGTGCCTATCATGACCTTTGGTAGAAAATGCATATTGTGGGGACCTCGCCCGGCACCCCGGGCCGGTCACATCACCCATTCCCCGCTTCAGCCCATCGGCAGTGAGTACTTTGATGTACATGCGTTCATGAAGCACATAGAAACCTTATCGGTATGGATGATCATCTGCGGGTTTGCGTATGCGGGGAGATACCCCTGTGCCGCAGTGCTGGGACTTCCAGGTTGTCATATCCTGGGGCCCTATGGGATGGTGATAACCAGCCAACTATCCTGCATATCGGCATCAAGCCCAGTCCTCTACTACAATTATTTGGAGGGCTCGTCAAGTTTGGGAATACTTTTCTTTTATTGAAAGCCGTAAGTGAACACTGCGAGTCAACCCCTAATGGAGAAACTCAACACCCTTCTCATCGCCAATCGGGGAGAGATAGCGGTCCGCCTGATTAAGACAGCAAGGTGAGCAACATTTCGTGCTATTCCGATATACTTCGTAGAAGCTCATGTATCGTTATTAGGCAGCTGGGAATACGCACCGTAGCCATTTATACCGAGCCAGACTCTGCCTCGCAGCATGTAGCTCATGCGGACGAGTCTCATCTTCTCTCTGGCGACGCAACTCGAGCCTACCTGGATGGCGACCAGATCATTAGTATCGCCAAGTCCACAGGAGCCCAGGCCATCATCCCGGGATACGGCTTCCTCTCTGAGAATGCAGACTTCGCACGGTCTGTTGCAGGGGCAGGAATGGCCTTCGCTGGCCCTAGCCCTGATAGCATTGATCAGTTTGGCCTGAAGCATACGGCTCGGGATTTGGCTATAAAAGCCGGGGTCCCTGTAGTTCCCGGCACGCCAGGGCTGCTATCCAGCGTTGAGGATGCTTCCAAAGCCGCAGCGGAGCTTGGCTACCCGGTGATGTTGAAAAGCACGGCTGGCGGCGGTGGTATGGGACTGCAGACGTGTAGCGATGAGGTCGAGCTACAGAAAGCCTTTGATACGGTGCAGTCCAGGGGCGAGACGCTGTTCAAAAACGCAGGCGTTTTCCTGGAGAAGTACTACCCTGCAGCCCATCACATCGAAGTCCAGGTCTTTGGCAATGGCCAGGGCCAGGTTGCAACTCTGGGAGAGAGGGAGTGCAGTATCCAGAGGCGTCACCAGAAAGTTGTCGAGGAGTGTCCCAGCCCCTTTGTTGTGAAGAAGCCCGATTTGCGGCAGAAGCTGTGTGCTGCTGCGAAATCCCTGGCAGAATCTGTCCATTATGCCAGTGCGGGAACGCTGGAATTTCTCATGGATGATCAGACAGGAGACTTCTTCTTCCTCGAGATGAACACTCGCTTGCAGGTGGAACATGGCGTGACCGAGATGGTATACGGGGTCGACCTTGTAGAGTTAATGCTTCGTCAGGCAGACGCTCAACTCGCTGGGAAAAGAGGACTCGCAGCCAGTGATTTGGATGCCCTTGCGCTCAACTGCAAAGAACCGAAAGGCCATTCTATTGAGGTCAGAGTCTATGCCGAAAATCCTGTTAAGGGCTTCGCACCTTCTCCTGGGTTGCTTCAGAAGGTGGAATGGCATGAGCTTCCCGGGACACGGATCGACACTTGGGTACGCGCTGGTATTACAGTCAGCCCTAACTACGGTGAGTAGTTCTGGACCGTTGTTACTGGACTATTTACTTATTTGCATGTGCAGATCCATTGCTGGCAAAGGTGCTCCAGCATGCACCGGATAGGTCGCAAGCAATCAAGGAGCTCTCTGATGTCCTGTCACACTCAGCAATCTGCGGTCCACCAACAAACTTGGACTTTCTTCTGGCAATCCTGCAGTCTTCCAAATTCCAGGAAGGCAACACGATAACACAGTTTCTATCGACCTTCGAGTTTCGCCCGCCAGTCATTGACGTTTTATCTGGAGGCTCGTACACTTTGGTAGAGGACTTCCCCGGCCGTCCCACCATAGGAAAAGGCTTTGGCCACGGCGGGCCAATGGATCCAATTGCATTTCAACTGGCCAACGCTCTGGTTGGAAACCCTTTGGGCAAGGAAGGCCTCGAAATAACCTTGACTGGACCAGACTTGGCGTTCTTTGGAGACGCGGTCGTTGCCCTCACCGGAGCCGCAATATCAGCTACAATCGATGGAAAAGCATTGCCAATGTGGCAGAGAGTAAGGGTCTCTGCGGGACAACGACTCACGATAGGGAAAACCCTCTCCAATTCGGGTTGCAGAGCCTACTTGGCCGTTTATGGGGGGTTTTCGAACGTCGCCGAGTGGTTTGGCTCCAAGGCCACCGTGCCAATGACACTGGTTGGGGGTTATCAGGGACGGCCACTGCGGACAGGAGATATTCTGCGTATCGTTGATCGCATACCGCCTGAGTTAGAAGACTCCCAGCCTATGTCAGTTCCTGAAGCCCTCCTGCCGAAGTACACCGAAAAATGGGACATTCAGGTTATGCATGGACCATACTGTGAGGGTTATCTGGCGCCCGAGGATATCGAGCTCTGGTACACAACGACCTGGGAAGTCTCTCACAATTCAGCGCGAGGCGGGATACGACTGCTCGGCCCTCGCCCTAAATGGGCCAGAGCAGACGGAGGAGACGGAGGCTCTCACCCAAGCAACGTCATTGAGTACGGATACCCTATGGGAGGCGTCAACTTCACTGGCGACGAGCCCGCGATTTTTCCTAACGACTGCCCTGACTTCGGCGGCTTTGTGGTTCCCTTTACCATCGTAAAGGCAGATTACTGGAAAATGGGCCAGCTACGTGCCGGCAACAAAGTCAAGTTCCACCCCGTGTCACTGAAGAGTGCCCTTGAGCGTCGTCGGCAGAGCGACTCGTTTGTCCAAAGTGTCGTAGAGGGACTCTCATCCGGTAATTTTGATGAAGTACAGGGACTCGTCGACCTCAGTCCTACAGCATCGTCTGTGTCACAGCCCGCAATTATCAAATTGCTTGAGGAGACAACAAGCCGACCGAAGGTTACGTACTGCCAAGGTGGTGAGGACTACTTGTTGGTCGACTATGGAGAAGCAAGTTTCGATATCAACCACAAATGCCGTACAACAGCGCTCAAGCGGAAGCTCGAGACCAGCACTGGCCCGATCCGCTTCTCTGCAACGGGTGAAGGCATCTACAACACTGTCTGCATCGGAAACTCAATGATGATTTACTACAACGGGCTCGTCATTTCCCAGTCGCAGCTCCTCGACTATCTTGTCTCACTCGAGGACGACCTTGGGGACTTGAGCACTATCATGATGCCCAACCGAACCTTTGTGCTGCCTGTGACGTTCACACACCAGCGTCTCAGGGAGTGCATCGAGCGGTATACGGCGAATCAACGGCCAAATGCTAGCTACCTACCGGATACCTTCCGATTCGTTGCTGAGAACAATGGAATTTCCGTCGAGGGCTATCGCAAGCTGTGGCTGACGGCAGAATTTGTCTGTGTTGGTGTCGGATTCTTCATGGCACTGCCGGAGTGTCTCCCTGCCGATCCCCGTCAGAGGCTTAACGCCCCAAAGATGAACCCCAGCCGGACGTTTACTCCTGAAGGCACGATATCATGGGGTGGCTCGTGCCTGGCGATCTATCCTGTTGACTCTCCTGGGGGCTATATGATGGCCGGCATGACCATCCCTGGTGTGGACACTTTGGGATACAAAAAGGGGTTTTCACAGGACAGGCCCTGGCTGTTCGAAGACATGGACGTCATTACCTTCGAGGAGGTTACTGAGGGAGAGTATGATCGACAGATGGCGCTTTTCAGGAGCGGGAGATACGACTTCAAGATCGAGGAAACGACTTTCGATATGGGAGCGCACAACACAATGCTGAAGGAAGTAGAAGAGGAGGCCAAGGCGATAAGACTGAAGCAGAAGCAGTACCAAGAGAAAATGATCAAACTGGAAAAGGAGCTACTGGCCAAATGGGATGCGGAGAGGAAAGCCAGCGGAGTGCCCATAGATGCTATTCAGGCATTGCTTGACGGTAAGTCTTGTCTACCTCGTTAATATTTTCACGGACATTAACTTTGATGACGGCTGACTCTGGGCGTAAAGATCCACACATTGAACCTATAGAGGCCCCCGTCAATGCCAATGTCTGGAAGGTCCTCGTTGAAGAGGGACAGGCGGTAGAGAAGGGACAGACCGTCGCCATACTGGAGGCCATGAAGATGGAGATCAACGTCATGGCGGACGACCGCCTTGTAGGGTCGATGATCGAGAAGGTTCTGGTTGCGCCGAATGACATTGTTCATAGCGGTAATCCGCTGGTATTGGTGAGAAACAAGGGAACGGACAATTAGGCAGCCATTTTGCCGGGCCTGTCAGATGTATTGCCATTGATGCTGCTATATGTGAGGATACCTAATGAGGAATATTTGTCTAGAACTTATCTCTACCTAGGCAGCGTAGCTATTGTGAAAAGCAAAACGGCTGCGCAGCACGCCGTCGAATTGTAGCAGGTGTCTATATATTCAACAACTATCAATACCACTTATTTCCACGCGTAGGATTAAATTAATTGGAACTAGTCCGAGCTTTCTATTTCATTCCCATTCCACACAATTTTTCCTTACTTACTAATATATTCCGCCTACACTGACGATCAATTCTTCCTGCCTTCTTCAAGATAGGCTACCGCCTGTCCCATTTCGGATATAATATCTACCGTTCGCAGCAATATCGGACAGTTCGCAAGACCTGAGATGGGAGGCAGACCGAGACATCGAGTGACGTAAAAATAGTTTCCAGCTTTTGTGCGTGTCATATTGATCCAATTAATCTAGGCTTATGGCGCAGCGTATGGCAGCCGCTTTTCAATAGTCCAATTCAGCTTAGGCAGATTGTGTTACACACCAAGTTGATTTATTTTTAAAGTTGGAGGCTATTTCGGTGCGGGCGCCGTAACACGGCCGCATATTGGCCGTTGACAGTGAGGTTGAATCGCTTGATACAATTCACCTCCATTTGAATATAAATCATCACCATCCTGCTCTATCTCGTCACGTCTTCTGGCTCTTAGTTCATCGCGCCACCGTCTTCTTACTACTGCTGACTATCGGCAGCTGGAATTTCATATACCAAGCTCTCGGGTATCAATATCAAATCGGTGCCTATCAGTCGTGCCAGCACATCATCAGCAATGCCATCGGCCTCATCAATCTCGGGCTCACTTTCTGGATTACACGATCCTTCGAGGTCCACAATGGCGACCATTGACCGAGGATTCTACTCCAGATCCGCTGTCCCGGCTCCGCTCCGGCTCCTTCCAAAGGGGCTTGGTGAACCCGGACATGGAGACCAGGTGCGAATCCAAGGAAGGAATCTGGTACTGGCAGAAACAGGAACGAGAACGAGAACGAGAACGACCACGACATGCTCCCTCCTTTCCAGGCTGCCAGGACAGCCAGTCTTCAATCCAGAAGGGTTCAATGCCGATATATTAATGCAGAACTCGAAGAACTGCAAGTGCAAGAGCCCGCCATCACCTACACCATCACCTCTCGCATCGCCCTTCGCATCACCAACCCCATCACCCCTGCCATCACCTCGGTACAGCATCTTCAGCAGCGGCAGAGGACCCTCACTGGATTTTTCGTCGTTGTTTATGAAATCAGAGACCTTACGCCATGACTTGGAGAATTGCACCTGCCACGGGGCGAAAGCTACTCAGCTTGATGAGTCTGTTGAGCCTCCTGAGACCGACCGAAGCAGTGAATGCAGTATCATCTCGGGCTACACTTCCATCTATTCAGGTTAAAACATTGAATGGGACAATACAAGGGGGTAGGTGCAACCGGACGGACACGGACTACTTTTTCTCGGTCCCATACGCAGAACCACCATTGGGGGACCTTCGTTCTTCATCTCCGCTTCCTCACTCCGAAGCATATAATGGCACGCTTGATGGAATTGTTGTAGCTCCAGTGTGTCCCCAATTTGGTACAACTTTTGTGGAAGACGGAACACAAGACGAGAATTGGTTAGTCCGATGTTCAAGCACCAGGGATATCAGTCCCGATTTGGTCGCTAATACAGACTATGCAGCTTGTTCGTCAATGTATGGTGACCTGCCGGGGCGAATTCCTCTTCGGCCCTTCCCGTGAAAGTCTGGTTATTTGGTGGCAGCAACCAGGCAGGCGGAATATCTGACCCAAGTTACGATGGCTGCTACTCTGCCACAGACTCTCTCGTGGTGTCCATCAGCTATCGTTTAGGGCCATTGGGCTTTCTCGCGCTTCCGAGTTTGGACCTACAGGGGAACTATGCTATCATGGACCAGCTCTTGGCCTTGAACTGGATTCAGGAAAACGTGGCTGCTTTTGGTAGTGACCCAGTGAGTCTCCTGATACTCGACTGCATTCAGTGTGGGGTATAAGAACAAGTGAAGATTGTGGAACTGACATATAATACAGAAGCAAGTCCTTCTCTTCGGCCAGTCAGCAGGAGCGTCCAATATCTTTGCCATCGCGAGCATGGTCAATGCCCCGAAAGTCATAAAAGCAGCGGCTATGGAGTCAGGCGGTGGCCGTGACTTAGCAACCATCACTCAAGCGGAACCCTGGCACCGCAGCTTCGCTGAACAGCTGAACAGTAACACCCTTGATGTACGTAACAGTTCGAGACTCCCCTGGAGGCGGTACTGTCATGGGAAATCAGGCCTTGACAACTAACATATAGACATCAGATCTCCTGTCTCCGTTCTGCATCCACCTCGTCTCTCCAAACTGCGTTTCTAAACATGCCCAAGGCCTCGCTACTAAGTGTCGGCAGCCTCCTTGAGAACAACGGGACTGGCCCAGGCTGGGGCGCCCTCATCGACGGCAACCTGATCCCGGAAAACCCCAGGAATGCGGGTGTTCGCGTCCCATCCATATTTGGGTCCACGACTCAGGAGGGCACCATGTCCCTGCTGTCTACGTACGGATCGGGCATCGCCACGCTCAACCAGTCAACATATAATGACTTCCTGGAGTACAGTTTCGGCTCGTTCGCCTCGGCGGTGAACCAAACATATAACCTGTCCAACTTCTCCGAGGCCGTGCTTCCAGGATACGCAGCCATGTCAACTGTCGTGACGGAATACAGATACCGGTGCTCGGCATACAGGGGATTGAAGAGTGCAGCCAAGAACGGTGTGCCCGCCTGGACCTACAGCTTCGCTCACAGTCCATCATGCCCCTGGTACATGGCGATCCCCGAGTCACAGACGTTTTTAACGCTGCTTGGGCCTACCCACACATCCGAGGTTCCCTTTGTGTTTAACCAGACCACACACCTGGCTCCACCGGATGGTAATTGCAGTTTCACCGAAGCGGAGAAGGAGCTTGCGGCCACGATGTCCAGTGCCTGGACGCATATGGCACGACAGCCTGTGGCCAGAGTGGAATGTCACCTCAGATCCAGGAGTCAATATCAACGACGGTCTTGGTGTCGGAACCGTGGATTACTCCATGTGTTCTGGCTTCTGGGACGACATCATGGATGGTGTTATTCGCACTGCTCAATCCACTAGTGACCTTGGAAAGCGGTCGGACTGAAGTAGTAGAGCCATGGGTCTCCGAGACCTTGACTTAATTGGAGGCGGAGGATATCGCAGGATTCAAAGCATGGTAGAGCCACGAACCACGGACTTCCGTGTCGTCGGTAACATCTTTTGATTACGGAGGATATTTTATAATTATGTACCTAGATACCGTCCCTGCCTAGGAGGCGTAGAAATGGTTCAAGGTTCAAGTTTTGATATATATATATCTTGCGAAATCTGCACCTGTATCAGTCTCAAGTCCCCTCACGAACCTCTATATACATACGTACACAATACCGACAATTGAACGACATACAATCGATAGTAAAATGAGATATAATACACCTACTCTCATTGTCGACCTCTCTGTTCACATTCTGTGTCTGACAAAGCTCTCTTTTATAAGTAACATGGCCGGCCCACCGAATCAGGACCACGTTTGAAGAGGTTCTGGCCCTCATGCTCTCCAGCTCCATGGCCACGCGACACCACGTTTCTCCGAGCTCGAGTCGGACCCCGTCAGCAGAACACCAAACGCCCAGCCCGAATCCGCCTCATGGGAAGTCGTGAGATTACCCTTCATCCAGCAAGTGTGCTCGGAGCCATTGTCGCCACTAAGGTAGCCCCAGCCCGCACCCGTGCAGTTGCTCTGCTTTGCGCAGGCGTCCATGCAGGCGTCCATGCTCGTGACCTTGGCGCTGCCGACAGACTGCGACCCGTCGCTGCCGTAGTCGATCCCGCAGTACTCCCGGAACTGCTTGGACGAATCGGTTTCTGCCGTGTACAGCGTGTCGTTGTTCTTGGGGCAGATGATGTTCGAGGTGTCGGCTGTTGCGCTCGCGGAGGCTGACGACGACGACGTCGACGTTGGTGATCTGAAAGCGGTGCGGGTGGTTGTCACGAAGACTGTGGTCGCTGCTGACGGTCTAATTATCGCAACAATGTTAAGTTTTGAGTCCATCTGCACGATGCCTTGGTGGATAACGGAAATTTACAACCAGTTACTCACGATTCAGTAGCTCTTGCGAGATCCGCCTGGGCGTTGTGGAGATCCCTCTGGCTTACACCCAAGCCGGCGCCCAGTCCAATGACCGCGGCAAGCAGGATGATAGTTGCCGCGAGCAAGGCTAGACATGTGCTCCTTTTCACCCCGGATGAGGTGGGTGAGCTCGGTGCAGTATGCGCATATGCCGCGGTCTGAGGTGGGTACCCATTGTTGTAGCCATTTCCCTGTGCGAATTGTTGCTGGCCAGGCGGATATCCCATGGCCTGCGGTGCTCCTCCCACTGTCTGCTCCTTTCCAGGGACATATGTTGGTTGGTAATACGCCTGCTCCATGGACCCATGCCCCTGTGCTGGTTGATATTGGGGGTTCATTGTCAATACCGGTAGGTGTAACAGCGGTCGGTGAAGCCTTTGCAGAGAAGCGGACAAGCCAAGAACATCTCTCGCGATGGTTACGAGCCCGGGTTCCCAGGCCTTATCTCTTCTTCAGCTAGCCTACGCAAAGGCATCATTCCTGGTCCTTCCTGGCGCCCCTAATCCCTCCTTGCAGCTTGCTTGGAAAGAGGGTGTGTTGAATCGGGCCTGGCGGGCACGCTTTGTACGACTCTACGCAATCAGAGTAACCTGGCTAGCGCACCCAAGCCTGTCGAAGGATTCAATCCTTACATGAGACCTTAATCGGGAGTCAATAATCCGTACAGGGCTCCGGCAATCTAGCCAGTCCCGACGCTCAAACCTCTTCTTTTTGGCGGGCCTGCATTCAGGCGGCTGTTTATAGAACCGCGTGGTGGCATCGGGTTCTGTGGCGTATCCGGTCAGGTACATCGCGGCAGATCCGTGCAGTAGCAGAAGCGCATCGAGCAATCGAGGCTTTATGATTAATCGGAGCGGCGCAGCTCCTGCAGGATGGCATCGTTTCATAGTGTACACCCTCCTGGGAGGTCTGGATTTCTGTTTATCGATTGGAGTCCAGCCCCGGCTCTTACTGTGTTGATGTGGCTCTGCTCAACTCTCTTCTTTTGAGTGCGGGATGGAGCAAGATCAACAGCTTGAAAGATAATTATTTTTCAGCCGGGTCGGGTCACCTCTGTCCGGCAAATTCCCCTCGGGGTCGGGATCTCGGGAGGCGGTTTGACCGGAGGTGCTGTGAGAGTATAGGAGCCCGGACTGACTCGGTTTTCAACAACTCAACTGGCCTGTTGGCCCAATGGCAAGGCGTCTGACTACGAATCAGGAGATTGCAGGTTCGACCCCTGCACAGGTCAATTTCATTTTTGCCTTTTTAGCATTGCTCGGAGGGTGGTGGCGTGCGATATATTCCGTCCCGGCGTAAGGATGGCGTCGAGGATGGCGTCGTGCTGCTTGAGGAATCCCCAAGATGGAGTTGTCCCTTCTTTTGCTCGCACTTCCTTGTGAACAACTACGAACTTCTATGTTGATGGACTTATATGTGCCGAGCATGATACTGAGTAGACGATGTCTGAGGCTCTGCGGCAAGGCCCTATTTTCCCTGCACCTAATTATCTCGGCACAGATCACATGCAGTTGTACTATTCGGTGAGGCACTACATGTACCCAGCAGTATGAACTTGGCAAGGTATGATTTAGAATGTGTTATTCAAGTGTTCTAATTCCGGGATTGGATGTGCTGAATACACCGGAACAGCATTCTCAGACCAAGGTAACATTGACCCTAGGGACTCGTGGGCTAAAAACCATGTTGCTTCTCAAAACCATCAACGAATGTTTCACCAGCCTCAACTTATTTTGGGAAAGTTGGGAAGAAGCTTGGAAGAAAAGAAGTGTCAAGAACTATCTCGTGGAGGTAGTTGTAAGTGACAAATAGAAACGAGGTTATGTGTAGTGCAGGAATTCGCTGCATCGTTCGGCCAGCTCGACATCGAGTGCTCGCATGCACCATGCTCCTGGCTGCATATGATCATCAGCAGTCCGACCCGAAGCAGCAAGAATTGGTCGAGTTGGACTCGTATGTTGGGATCACAAAAGAAGTTTTCTCGTCGCAGTACTGCGTGCAGCCGTTGAGGCCAAATTCATCGTTGTCGAGCTTGAGGATTCGGCTAATGCCCGTGTTGTTCCCCGAGGTCGTGATAGCGCAGTAAGTGTTGATATCGCTCTTACTCGCTCCCGCACTGCACCCTTCATCGGACGCATCGTTATCACTGCTATCCCTGCGGTGCTTGTCGCTGCCGCTGCTTGCCAGACTGGCAGGATATTCGATGTCGAAGACTGGCTTGCCATTGTCGACGTAGTATTGTTGGAAAGTGGTACAGAACTCGTCCGCAGCGCCGCGATTCGATCCGGGGCTTACTGTTCCGACGCAGTTTTCCGAGATTGCAAAGTCCATGAAGCCGTGGACACGGCCAGTGATCTCGACGGCATTCTTTTGGCCGATCATAAGGGGGTAGCCGAGAGTGGTGGTCTTGGAGTGGGCATGAGAAGACAGATTGCTGAGAAAGTTGACCATGTCCGTCTCTGTGATTTGCTTGCCAATGGACTCATCTGGATCCAGTTCCTGTCTCGAAAATTAGTCTTAGATAATCAATATATCTGAGGCGCCTGATCAACCCACATATGTGTCTATATTGTCAGGGTCAACGCCGTCGCAGCCGATGCTGTGAGCAAGATCGATGCGGGCCTTCTGGAGCTCTATAACAGTTTCATCCGTCACGTCGACGTATCTCTCCTGATCATAGTTCTCCACGATTTTTCCATTGAAGAGCCCATCGGTGTTCCATTTGGACCAGTCACAGTCTGTATACTGAACAGCACCAGCGTTGAAGTAACACAAGACAATGGCACCAGCAGCCTGAACACTGTTAGGAATTGATCTCAAACTTATAATTCAAAGTTAGGTCTGCCAGTTACTAACATGGAGTGCGGGTATCAAGGTAAGGTCCTTGCTAGCTTGGAAGAGATCAACGTCAATGACCTTGGCATCAGATGGCTCAAGGCCGCCCCGGGGATCAACAGGGTCCTGGATTTCTATCTGCCATTTGGCACCAGGCTCGAACCCAGCAGGGACTCCGGTCCCTGACGTGGTACTCAGGCTCGCGGTAGACGTGGACGAGCTGTGAATGGTGATTGTGGTGACAGAAGTAGATTTGGCATGGTGCGACACAGTCGTAGTATGGAATGCGGCATTGCAAATGCTGAGAAAGGGAACCAACAACACAGTTGCTGTGAAGAAAGACATGCTGAGACTCGCAGCAGGTAAAAAAAAAAGGAGCGACTGGGGAAAGAAGGGAAGGGAAAAGAACGTGAAGGCGCAAAACTGGCACCTGTTGCACTGATGCACTGAAAACACCTACCTCGGGTGAGGCACGTTGCCTCCCTTTTATATGGTGATTCTTGAGGATGTTTGAACAAAGCACTCACCCCCTAAGCGAGTCTGAAAAGTTGTTCCGATTTGTGACATAATTGAGGGTGCGCCTCACTGCAGTGCGCCGCAATGGCGCCGCCCCTTTTTTGCCAAAGCTGCATCAATTAAAGTTCTGCCCGGCCGGGCCCCGTAGGCGCGCTGCATACCAACGTCCAATAGCGAGCTCAGCCCCAAGTGGGAAAAATTGAAACGAAACAACCATTGCGTTTTACTACCCGAAGGTGTGGCAGGGGCTTAGACGCCCAGAGCGTCCCTGTGTAGTAATGAAATGGTATTTAAGACCAGTCATTCCTGCCCAGCCAGCCAGCCCGCCCAAGTGAGTTTGATAAGCAACATCTGACCAACGCCACACTACATATCTTGTTGGTTCTTCCAAATTTCAGCGCCGCAAAACTCGCCAGAACTAGGCTCCTGCAGTCGCCTCTCATCAATTCAAGCCCCGAATACAACTTGTAGCTTGTTGGCGGTGCGGCTGATATACAGATTAGATGACGGTTTCCATGCTCCGCGGCGGCTCTACGGTATTGTGGGTTATGGGGTGGTTGATATGGACACATGCAGCATGCTGGCCACACACAGGTCGACAGGTCCCAATTTTAGTGCTTGAACGAGATCATCCACTACTTATGGTAACAAGAAGAATATACCTGTGATCACTGGCAAGCAGAACCCTTGGACCTTTTGCCCCTTTTCTCTTCCTTCACCTGCGTCGATTCGTCACCAAACTAGACGTTGGCGTGCTTGAGGGTCTGACATGGCGGAGATATTCGCTCCGGATCCCTTAGCTGTGCTTTGCCACATAATAATGCACACACGACCTGGGAGCCAATGGGTGAATGGCCGGCCTGGTGACCTTGTGACACGAAGAAAGCGGGGGAATAAACTTGAAACTGACTTCAACGAGGTACAAACACTCGGTGATTAATCACACTCGGGCTGACACATGCGGCTGTGACGACCATAAAGAAGCAACTGGGCTTCCAAGTGATTACACGAAATGATCACAATCAGCTTTCGAAGCTTTGATTAGGATATCATATTTGTTCCCCTGAGGCTTGGAAAAGACTCTGGGTTCTTTTTACCAACGTCGTTTACCTTCTCATCAGGGACAGTACTCTGAGAACGACCTGAGATTGCGGCGAAAGAAACGAGATTGACTCAAATGAATGTAGCTAAGTCCAATGCGACAGATCCGAGAGCGAAACCCTTTGGACCACCGATGCAGAAATCAAAAGTGAAAGTCAACAAAGCAAATGCAATCTCTCCCAGATGGAGTACCAAGCCCTGACATGATGCCCAGATCCCCAAATTCGCATCACCGGGCAGCGAAAACGTATTCCTCCGTGACGTATTAATAAAGCCCAACCAGAATATCACCCCTGACTCTCGCCGTGAGGTGCACCTCCGCTTCAAGGTCAAGCTTGATTCCAATCGAAAGTGATGGGTCCTTGAGCTCTCCGTCCTTGCCGACGGCGCCTTTGAGGAGGTTTCCTGTTGGGTTGTCAGAGCTTGGGCAAGACATGAGCATCGAGGCAGTTCGGGCGACGGCAAAGGAGAGTGAGAATTACCAACGGGTCCGTTGGGGTGTCCCGAGAGACCAGGCATGGGGAGGTGACCGGGACTCTGCACAGCGAGCTTGTTGTCCCTGTTGTCCCTGTCGTCCCTGTTGTCTCTCTCCTCTCCGCCTGGCCCAAAGCGAGGACCGTTGTTGAGAGGGCCGGAGGTAGGGCCAGAGCTGGGAGCAGCAGGAGTGGTCTTGGTTCTATGGAAGGAGACAGGTTAGTATGTGAGATCCTCAGACCATAGGATGCTTAGGTGACGGTACTCACGGCGAAGACATGGTTGCTGTCAGTGGGTTACCGTGAACGGTCTGTAAGAGAGTTGTATGGTCTGGAGGAGGAAAGCGAGGAGATCTTGGGATCGAAATCTTGCAGTTCGGTGGACCTCAGGATGGATCTGTCGCTTGCAAGCTTGGTGAGTATAATTTCTTGGGCAAAGACAACCAGGACGGACTGTCCTCTTTATATCCATCCGCCGTCTCACCTCCAGGGTTTTGTTCGACTCGAGGTCCCTTACATCCCATCCCGTAATGATCGTGTCCGGAGTGAAGGCATACTAGATGGCCGGACCCATCTGGACTCTGTCATGTCCTGAGTGCAACTTCGGCAATACCGTTGGCTGGCAATCGAGCGTAGAGAAAACCCCCTTACGGAATGACCCGTTGAAGACGGAATTTGTCGTCACGGATCAGCCACAATAGCCATATCGAATGATTCCCATGCACGATCCATGGGACCGTCGTCGGCTAATACCATACTTAACGCAACAGCGAAATATCTGGCTGGTCGGTGACACTCACCGACTCGGCCATCAGAAGCAACTTGGGATGCGGCATGCCGAATGTGCTTCTCAACGGGCTACACCGCAGCAACGATCGATCTATCCCGCCCGGTATTATTCCCCCTCTGGGGACCCATTTAGCGGCTGAGACAACTCAAAGATGCGGGGATCTGCTCTCCTGCGTTCGACACCCACGTTTGGGATACCAATTGGGCCTAATTTACTAAACACGTAACACCTGTGCGCCCCCGGGAAAGACATCGAATGATGGGTTGATGCTGTACCACTTGCGTGGCCCCGCGTCAATATGGACTCCGGCAGTCCATGATGGACCGACTTTTGGCACATTTAAAGCCACCGCCGGGCGGCTGCGATGAGGTCTGCCACGTCTGGCAGGCGTAACCGCGATTGGGGTGCTACCGGGTCAGTAGACCAATATGTCGCAACAGATATCATTCATCGTTGCTTTTGCGTCCGTCTTCGGGGCAGCGGAAGCCATTCGGCAGACCCAGGCCAAAACCAGGAGACAGGAGCACCGCAGTAGGAAGAACAACCTGCTCGTCCATTGTGCCAAGTCATCGCGGTACAGCGCTGAGATTGAGGGAAAGCATGTGATTCTCTCCGGGGACAAAGTCGGTACTACCCCGTTTCTCCTCTTCTGTTCATATGCCCTACACACGGAAGAGGCCGAAGGTTGACGGAGATATGACGAATAATTAGCTCTACATCGACACTGGGACGGAGCACGATGTTCCCTTTGGCCATCCTTTTGCCGGATACTTCTTACCCTTCGCTGAGGCCCAGGCCGAAGGTCTGGTTTCAACTATCTGTGATGACCCTCCGATCATGTAAGTCGTATGCTTTATGAACATTCCTTCACGTCCAACCATCTTCTCCCAACCGGGGTGTTCCGGCCTTGGCTACTATGGCTCGTGTACCAGTTCCACTACTGAACAGCCTATGCTGACCGTGTCTTCTGCAGGAACTGGATCTACGTGGACCGCCAGACGTACGAGGTCAAGTTTGGCACACGGGCTTGGGCCGAGCCCAACTTCAAAGGTCCTTTCGACTGCACCAGACAAGACCGAAGACTGATGCTCGGTGGCTGGGAGGGCTTTGTCGCAGTTCAGGAGGGCAATTTCTGGGCCTTGTATTTCGATCTGGAGGGCGACCGTCTGCGCTCGAAGGTTGCTGAAGGTACCCCTGTATTGGAAGTTGAACTACAGCGCATCGAGATGAGAGTATCAAAGCCTGAGGTACCGAAGCAAGAGATGAAGGGTGACGAAGAGAAGCCCGAGGTTTCCAAGCAGGAAACAAACGGTGGTGGAGAGAAGTATGAGGGAGAAGAGGGAAGACCTGTAAGTTCGGTGAAGTTGGAATCACCGGAAGTGGATTGAATCGCACAAAGCCACTGCTGCAATTGTGTATATTAGCATGACACCAGCATCGATATATCTAGAACAGATAAAAGGTGCAATTCTGTGGAGTGAATCAGATTCATGCATGTGTCCGAGTCGACAATTCGTACGTATTGGACATCATTGCAGGTAATATTGGAACGGCAGCCGGCAAGGAGTTGGAATCAGTCGACCGGGTCTTCTTAGACTCGCGTGGTCATATTGCTTGATTAATACTGGTTAACTTGCCCTTTACTAGCGAGATTAGTTGAAATCACCTTGCGTTACCGTCGTCGCCAGTTCCAACCGGAAATAGTCGGTCTCATCATCCTCACTGCATATAGTACTGGAACACTACTGCATCAGACCGTAATTTGACGGCGTTCGATATTCAGAGACTTTATATGCTGCCTAGTTCTTTGATGCTTCAATGATCTTCTCCGCCATTTCCACCAGAGAGTCCGCCACCACGTCCACTTCACCAAAAATCTCGGGAACAGGCTCTATTTCCCACACCGAGCACCAAGCCGCCCTAAATCTGGATTTTAACTCATGTTAGCCATCTTCACCACACTTGATCAAAGTGAAAACACATCATAGGGGAACAAGTACTCACCCATTGGCCTTCGCGCCTGAGGCGTCCCACATGTGCGCAGCAGCGAACCACGTCTGCTCAGCGCCCTTGAACTGGTCCAGCACAAAATGATACGCCTGGGGCACAGGCTTCCGCACATCCAGCCCATCACACGTGAAGAAGTTCTCATCAGGGCACTCCAGCCCCGCACCAGCCAGGTAACCCTTCACCCTCGCCTTGTCGCCCGTCGTGAGCGCCCAGACAGTGAAGCCCGCATCCCTCAGCTTCTGCCACGCCTCCTGGACCCCGGGCCTCGCCCTGAGGCCCTTGTACGCGTCGGCACAGACGTCGGCGTCCTCCTCGCTGAACAGCTCGCGCGCCTTGGGGATGCCGACTTGGCCCAGCACGCGGTGGAAGAGAGGCCTGAAGATGGGGAAGAAGGGCTTGTACCGGCCCGAGAGGTCGAGGAAGGTGAACTCGCGCTCGGCGCACTCCATCCAGGCGAAGGCGAAGATCTTGGGCGTGATGCAGTGCGCGCGGAGGCGGTCGCCGATCCGCGCGTCGATGGCCTCGAAGAAGGCCTCGTAGCCGACGCATGTGCCGACGATGTCGAAGACGACGTGCTTGCCACCGGAAGCCATGGTCGTGTTGGTGGTGATGTTGAAGAGTTGTAGAAAAGAGTGGGGCCTGGATTCGGAAAGGGTTCTTTGGTGGTGATAATCGCTAATGTCTTTCACTACGTTCCAGGGTGGTGTCGGTTTTGGGTTGAATGGTGATGATGACTTGCACTGAAGAATCTGTCGGCGGTGAAGTCCGTGTCGATATCTCATATAATTGAAGGGCCGGACATGTGCGGTCGGTCGCTGCGAGTTGCCGGCTCAATCACCGGGATTGTGTCCCCTCGCGGGCCGGGACCGGCATGTTGCATGCGAGATAGGAAGTATTGTGGAGTTCACCGGCATATCGTGTAAGTCGAGAATGGTAAGCATGTAATCACTCTGAGAACAATCAACATCGTCGCATAGCTTTACGTTCCCAGGGCATAGAATCTGCAATCCAAAACCACAGGACCCTGTTCCGCGTAATTCTATGAGCCGTGAGACGACAAGATGGCACACCTGCTACCCCAGAATTTGTTTGGCGTCCAGGGATATACGGTGGTCATTACTGGCGCAGGCAAGTAAAATGTGGAAGTATGGTGCATTTTCAACTTCTGCTAACATGACCTGAAGGGTCTGGAATTGGGCGTATGCTCAGCAAAGGATTCTCCGTAAATGGCTCCAAGACGATACTGGTGGATGTGAATGAAGAAGGCCTCGAAAAGACCATAAGCGAGTCAGCGCAAGCAGCGGAAAGTGTTGGTGTTGAGCCCAACATATCAATGTAAGAGGGGAACCGAGCCGGTGAAGGGTTTCATCTCGCGCTGATGATGTCCGCAGGGTCGTTGGTGATCTCTCCAGCAAGGCGGGCGTGGATTCTGTTGTAACCTCCATCCGGACCTTGACAACAGAGGTCGACGTGATAATCCACTGCGCAGCATATCGCCATCTCAACGCAGTTGAGTATAAGCACGACAGCTCATCAACTGTTTCGGATCTCAAGACGGCGACAGAATCGGTTTCTTGGGATAGCTGGGATCGATCATTCCAAGTCAACGTCCTGGCCCCGTACTTTTTGACTGCAGGCCTGATAAACCTGCTGGGAGCCGCCACAAAGAAGGGCTTCGGTAGAGGCTCAGTGGTCTTGTTCAGCAGTCCAGCAAGCGTTCATAACCATCAGTTTGTGCCGGCATATCAGACCACCAAGGCTGCAGTAGACCATTTGACACGCATATTGGCCGCAGAATTTGCAGATTTCTACAGTACGTCACGACATTAAGAGCTTACCGTATGACTTTGTTCTCATGGCTAATTACATATCTGTCCCCTGAACAGTCCGAGTCAACGCCATGTCGCCAGGCCTGATCCCATCTGGAATGTCTGATCCCGACGACCCGACTTCGAACCTCCATTTGGCCAAAAAGAGCCCAGCACGGGTCCCGGGCGGTGAAGAGGACATGGTTGGTACTGCGGTCTGGTTGAGCAGTAGGGCTGGGGCTTTCATGGATGGTAAGGTGGTGCGTTGCGATGGCGGGAGACTGCTGGTCTTGAAAGGTGTAGTCTCGAACATAGATTGAATGGGAATCCGGTACATGATATGACGATCATAGATAATCTGTGGCATTGTACGAGGCTTTCATATTTTCAGGGAACCATACCAAGTATTTGGCAACATTTGAATTGTGAAAATGTATTGCTTTGTGTGTTCTCGCTTTCACATCCCATCTATTAACTGATGTCATGTGAACAACATCAGCAAGCAACAGAGCGTTTGGCTTTGATATACCAGGGGATACTCTTCTCCTCCTGGGTTTCATCGCTATCAACGGTCCTTGGGATCTCCCTCCTGCCAGTAGTAATATCCATCTCCATAATCCCTACGATCTTCGTCCGCTTCAGGAGCTTCCAGCCACAGAACAGTACAACAAAAACGGCGATAACAATGTAGTTGATCACGAACCCTACCGCATCGAAGCCGCCAATGAAGACACTGTACCCGGCAATGAAGACCAGGAAGGTGTTAAGAATGACCACAAACCACGTCCCATACGGGTACCACAAGGCTCTGTAGGGCAGATCCTTAACTCTATTACCTTGCGTAACCCAAGCCTTACGAAACCTAAGGTGCGTAACTCCAATTACTGCCCACGCGATGTATGTTGCTGAACCGCTGATGCTGGTGAGATATGTAAAGATCTTTCCAGGTCCGGCCGTGTAGTTCAGCATAGCGATAAGACCAAGGAAGTTGGAGAAAATAAGAGCGTGCGCGGGCGTTCCATTCTTGGTAGTCTTTGCGAAGAACCTTGGTGCACGGCCTTCCTTAGCGAGTGAGACGAGGCTGCGAGACGCCACATATAGAGCTGAGTTCATCGAGGAGAGCTGCGCGGTGATCCTGAAAACTGATGTCAGACTCTCGAACACAGTATGCTGATCAGAAGGGGGGGGGGAGGGGTGAGGGTTACTTACATCACTACATTTACCACATTGCCGACTTGAGGTGCCCCGGCCTTCGCGAACGCAATGGTCCAGGGGGACTTTCCAGATTTAGTAGCGGCTGTGAGCAAGTCGGGACTGTCCGAGGGAACAAGTATGCCAGCGAAGAATACCAGACCCCTGAAAGGCACAGGGTATAAGTAACTGGTCTCATCTCAAGCGTGGAAGCGTGGGAGAGGGTTGGACTTACATGAAGATGATTAGGATTCTCCAGAAAGTCTGCTTGATGGCTCTAGGCAAATCTCTAGTAGGGTTCTTGGACTCAGCAGCTGTGAGGGCTAGCATCTCCGTTCCACAATAGTAGACAGCTGCCAACAAGAAGCACTGTCCAAAGCCGTTGATGCCATTCGCAATGGGACCTGGGCTTCTCCAGTACTCGAACCCGATGTAGTTCCCGCCAATCGCACCGGTATTCAGCAGGATAGCGCACAGGAAACCGCCGAGGATGCAGAAAAGCTTCCAACAGGCAAAATAGAACTCCATCTCGCCCCAGACGACAACTCCTAGTAACGAGGTGACCTGATAGAAGGCCCACCAAACCAGTATCCAGCCATATGTAGGTACTTTGTCTGTCCAATACCCCATGATGATCGAGCTCGCGTTGAAGTCCCCAGCGATGTTCGTGATCCACAAGTAGAAGTAGTTCCAGCCAAGAGAGAAAGCGAGTGAAGGATCAACGAACCGCCCAGCAAGCTCGATGAAGGCTCCTTGAATCGGAAACAGGGTCGACATCTCTCCTAGACACTGCATAACGAAGTAGACGTCGATGCCAATAATAAAGAAGCATATCAGAGCCCCAACAGGGCCACTATATGCGACGGCAAACCCCGTTCCGTACCAGATACTTGCGCCAACGACACCGCCGAAGGAGATCATGGTCAGGTGGCGGTTTTTGAGGCCTCTCTGCAAGCCATCCTCTGCGGTCTGCGTCAGCAAAATATCGGAAACAGGGAATGGATAGTGAGGCTAGAAATACCGACGAGGTTGCCATTGTCCAGGATCGCCTCTGATGTGCCTTCGCCTGACTCCTGCGCCGAGGAGGCATCTGCAGTGGCTTTCTTGTCGTAGACGGCCGCCATCGTGTTTGTCGACGTGAGATCCAGTTCTGTGTCTTGCAAGTACTCCTTTCGGCAAGGCGACTTGTCGAACTGCCCTGAGTGCCGAGGCTGAACTTCGACCGATGTAACTGTAGACAGACAAGACACGAGGGAGTAGATCCACTGGGGGAAGAAACGGCTTCATAAAAGAGCTTCTCCGTTGCTACCCAAGCCTGATACCCAGAAGAGCGAGCTTCGGGAAGAGATGTTCTTCCACCGCTCTCGGAATGCCATGTTACCGGCAATCAACGTAGCATCAGAGGCGAACGTGCTTATCTCCGCCATTTGAGCCAAAATCACGAATAATTGACGACGGTTGATAGGACTGATCCTTCGGCTGCTTGGAGGACGGAGGCAAACCTTAAGTGGAGTCAAAAGGGACCGGCCATGCGCGTCGATAAGCTTCCCCAGCTCTGCATGAGATAGACAGGAGATAAGCCCCATGCATGTGAGGGGACCGGGGCCCCTGCCGGGACGCAGAGAGGATGGCCGGGGTCAAGACGACGACAGATATTGATGAGGGCAGTTGATGATCCTGAGGAAATTTGCCGGTTGGCGACATCCTACCCTCAACTTCAATAAACGCGGATATCACGTAATTTCCCACCCCTAGTAGGATGTTCAAGGAAGAGTGCAGGATAAATCAACATGCCGGATATTACTCTTCACACATCCCTCCTTTTCGACCCTAAACAGAAGGAGTTCCTCCCCAATGTATCCATCGTTGTCAACGAAGAATCCGGCCTCGTAACCGCAGTCACCACCCGCCAGAATGACGATGACATCCCCTCGAATCCAACTCCCAACACCATAGATCTACGCAACAAGGTCGTCCTGCCCGGTTTCGTAGATGCCCACACACACATCTTTCTCCATGCATATTCCGAGGTCGACAACCAGCGACAAAAGCGCGATGAGTCCATCCCGGAGCGCATCATCCGAGCGGTCAACCACTGCCGGACGGCTTTGTTATCAGGGTATACGACATATCGCGATCTAGGGTCGGAGAACATGTCAACCTTCGACGCGAATGTGCGGGACGCCATTGCCAGGGGCTTGACCCCCGGCCCACGCCTCTTCGTGGCCACGCGCGTCCTGTCATCGACAGGAACGCTGGACCTGAGAACCGAGAACGCCGGAAACGGACATGTGCTCCCCAACGGAGCAGGACCTGACGTTGTCGACGGGGTGTTAGAGGCGAGGAAGGCTGTACGACGGCGGATTGCCGAGGGTGCGGACATCATCAAGGTGTTCATCGATTACAGGCGACGGATTATGCGGTCACCCCCAGCACAGCCTCATCCGTACAAGCCGAGCGTGCTGCACCCGCCCAGTGTACCGAATCCGGACGTGGTGAGTTTCAGTCAGGAGGAAGTAGATGCCATCGTTGCTGAGGCCAGGCTGGCGAGCTGTCCTATTGCCGCGCATGCGCACACTAAAGAAGGCGCTTTGATTGCGGTCAAGGCAGGAGTGGACACGTTGGAGCATGTTGTTGTCAACGGGGATGAAGAAGTATTCGCGGCAATGAAGGAGAAGGGCGTGATTCTGGTGCCTACCCTGGGTGTTCTGGAGAAGTTGCAGCCTCCGGAGAAGTTCCAGGAGATCATGAAGAAGGTCAAAGTCGCATGGGACATTGGAGTCAGAATGGCGTGCGGTGGTGATACCGGGACTTTCAGCCATGGCGATAACGCGAGAGAGATGGAGCTAATGGTCCAGGCCGGTATCCCTGTTGAGGATGTGCTTGAGATGTGTACTGTGGGAGGCTGGGAAACCTGCGGAGGCGATCTCTGTGGACGAAGGTTCGGGTGGTTGGAAGAAGGTTGTCAAGCAGATATCGTCGCTCTGGAGAGCGATCCTAGGACAGACGTAGGAGCTTTGAGAAAGGTCTCATTTGTGATGAAAGATGCTAGGGTCTGGAAGCGGGACGGACAGGCCATGGGCATGATGTAGGCGTCAGAGTCGGACTGTGGTCAACATGATCGGTTTTTGATTTGATGAATGCATTTTATTCCTGCCTTGAGTCACTTGTTTATGCTTGGTGGCCCTCGGAGTAATCATCACGACAAAACAAAGCCAAAGCCACGGCGTTTTCGTGCCTTCAGTGGCGGGGAGCCCTTATCTCGTCGATCACCGCATGTGATGATGTGTATACATATACTCGGAACTAGCAGTTACTGATATTTGCAGCAGAAGGGGTAAAATGTGGCAGCGTGGATGACCACATGTACACCTAGATATAGTTGAATATCATATTACTTGATCATACCATTCGTAACGTCCCTCGTATTCTCCTCTGACTGCCTCATACAAGCATCGAACCCCTCTCTGTCCCGCAACTCAAAGTATGCCTTGAAATCCTTCGGTATGGCGCCCTGGGCTGTGGTGTCACAGTTGTAATCGACGTAGTGCAAGTTTGGTGGCTCAGCATCATTCTGTCTGATCTTGAATGTCACAATCAGTCTCAAGAAGATGGCGTAGAGTATCCGGTTCGAGAAGTTGGCGGCCGTGCACATGCGGGAACCTGCGCCATACGAGAAGTGATAGGGTGCAGGCACTTTGTTGGCCAGGCTAGGGTCAGTCCATCGCTCTGGCCGGAAAATGTGGGCGTCAGGGCCGTAAGTCGCCGTATCTGTAACAGTAATCGTTAGCCGTTGAGCAGAGCTGACTACGAGAGTAATCATACCGTGGTTGGTTGCCTGCGCATTTGTGAGCACCATCACACCCTTGGGTATTCTTACTCCATTCCATTCGAAGTCTTGGTATGTCTGCCTCGGTGGCAGGATGTGGAGCGGTGGATAGTATCGAAGAGTCTCGCGGACGAAAGCGGCCATGTAGGAAGACTTCTCATCGGTCACAGCTTGCTGGAAAGCAGCCTCGACGCTGCCATATCCGTTGATGATATCCTTATAAGCCGTGACCTGGGCAATCTGACCCTCCGGGCTTGCCAGATATGCAATGCCTGCGATTGCTGTTGCTAGGACCGTTTCAAAGCCCCCAGACATAAGACCACCAAGGATTGTACGAACGTCGTCTGGAATATTTGTTGTCAGCATGGGAAGAAGTAATGGGGCGAGGACACCCACGCCTAGTAAGATTCTCCTGTGTGTCAGTGAGCAGACCAGAAGCGACGCAACTCTTGACCTTCTCAGCCGCGATGCTTTCCTTGACCTCCTCAAGGAGAGCAGCAAGCCACTTGTCTCGCCTGCCCCTGACTTCCATTGCGATAGCGGCGCGGTTCTTGTCCTGAAGAAAACCAAATCTGAGATAAGGGATATAGTCCTGTGCGTTCGAGTTTGTGGAGCGGAAGCTGTAGTTCAAGTCAGCGATACCATTCCACTACATTTTCCGGAATGCGCATACCTCGAAATTACTTTGGCATCAGCCAAAATTCCTGACATCAGTGGATCTGCGATATCTTCAAATCGCCTTTCGTAGCAAAACATCAGAACAACGTTGAGCGCCAGCCGCTTCTGGTATATGTGAGGCGATATTGCGTTGCCTCCTTGGCTCGCCTCGAAGATTGTTTGGACCATCTGCCAAGTTTCGAGGTCGAGCATACCTGTGAGTCTCTTGATCGCCGGTGTAGTGGTCAATGAGCCAACGACGCGTCGCTGTTTCTTGGTCCGGTCATTCCAAGGGTTGCTGCCAATGGTTGAAGCTATATCCTTCTCAGATGTTGTCGTCCCTCTATGGGACGTCAGAAGACTTACCGGACGTTTTCGAGACAATGCCATGAAAAGTGTAGAGCAACGGTCTGTCAATGGTGCATCCCTGACGAGTCACCAACCACTCCCTAGCAACCTCGAACCCATTGAGAAAGATCACACGCCGATTGCCAAGTCTGATCTGATAGATCGGCCAGCCATACTTCTGAGCCCATATCTCTGTAGTCGTCGCATGGTCATGCCCAAGTTGATACAAATGCCCGTGCAGAAGGGAGCCGCCAGGTATCTCAGGGATGCCTTCGATGGCGGCGAAGTCGACATAATAGAAGCGAAGGTATATGAGGAGCCCTATGATAACAACCAAAGGAAGCCAACATATCACCGAAGTGATGTTGATGGTATCGAGGGCTACCATGGTGGTCGAGTCCGTATGCGTGGCCGACTAATACAAGGAGGCTTGAGATCGATAGACAACTCTCAAGCATGCCAGTGATCTCTGTGGCTTGCCAAACAGTACTTGGAGCCGGAGTTTACTCCAATACGCCACTACAAATAAAAATTCCAAAGCATATGATATGCTGCTTTCGAAGACCAGTGAGTGGTGGTTGCACTCGGAGTTCTCCGCGTGGGGTCCCCTACCGAGCGCCAGAGTCCGGGGACCGGCAAGTCTGCCCAAGAGGGGTTGATAACCAGGACGGCAGGCCGCCAAGAGAACCTCCGGGGTCAGTTAAAGACTCGGCTGTATCGGAAGATCTTCGGATCTAAGATTATGTATCGAATGAAGTGTCACAAATTGCAGAGGGTTACTGCTTCAGATTCCGCGTGTTATCTGCCTCCAAACATCGTAGTAGTCCCGGCCACCTTTCCAGAGGGGCATAGTAAGTGAAAGTACTTCCGAGCACTTCAGTAAATGTGCTGAGTATGTCTCTGCTGAGGGCCAGCGGCAAGAAATCCCTGTGATGAGCAGACATCCTCCCATGAAAGCTCGGCAGCTGGCAAATATGGGTGGGATGAAGGCGTTCTGGGAGCCCAGCATGGCATGAGCTGTATCTATCAAACAGGCTGCCTCAGACAAGACCCGTGCGTGGAGGGATGTAAAACTGGTGGATCTAGTCATGGTCGAAAAGGAGGAACAAGAGTCACAGAGTGGGTGGTTCATAAGCGTTGGTTGGAGTAAGGTCCATGCTACGTGTGTCAAAACCTCGGACGGTGGCATTGATTGAAGGATGTCGACTGCGGGTGACAAGGGGCCAGACAAGGGGCATTGTGCCGAGTTTTCCGGTGCGAGCCCGGATTCAAAAAGGAGTTGCATGAGTTTGATACAATGGTTGTAGGCCAGGTCGCTGTCAAGATTCCACGGTATGCTGCAGCTGAGGACGCTTGTTCGGTGTACCAGTATGTTCATCATCCTGGCAGTGTGTTAGTGATGTTGCCAGAAAATCACCGGGGCTTACTGGATGTGGAAGGTCTGCCGTCTTGCCTTTCGACATGGATCAATACAGACAGTGTTCTTTTCTTGCTCTCTGTCGTCAGTCGCCCTCTCTCAGCGTTGAGTGGCATGGCTGGCCCTGCCAACTGCTCTGTATCCTGTTCAACTGTACGATGCCAGCCCAGTTCAAGACAAGTCCTAGCTGCGAAGCTCAACAACTCCCAGATAAGGCCTCTCTCGGGATCTGCGAGCTCGTAGATAACCAGCAGCAGCAGGATAACAACGGTCGGGTCGTCTCGTTTTGTCACCAGCTCTGCCGCCAGCTCCCCAGCCCATTCGCGGCATGTGGTGGCGACGATCTTCCAGGCCGGCCCATAATAACTCTTGTGCGTGGCCGCGATAGCGCAAGCAAGAAGAACACGGCACCTGTCTATCTCCTTCATATTCCTCAGGCTCGCCTCTGTCTCGTCTGCCAAGTCGATGGCTGCGGGAAAGACTGGCTCGATATATCGTGTATAGTGTGCCAGTAGCATCCGAACAGTGCTGGGAGATATCGAGCTCCTGTCAAACTTTGAGGACACATGGACGTTCATGCCTTCTTCCTCTGGGTTCAAGTTGCCCGGGATGAGGAAAGGCGAGTCGATCTTGATACCTTGCTGGAGCAACTTCCGGATTGTTGCGTTGCCGATAATGACTGGAGGAGATCGTTCCAGAAATAAATAGCCGTTTCGAGAGGGCAAAATGAACTGGAACTGGTTTGCAGGGTCCTTAGGGACCTCGGTGGTAACGCCATTGATCTGAGGGCAACTCTGGTGGACCGAGACTATTGCCTTCAGCTCCTCAATACGGTCATAGAGGCTCTTGATGTAGCTCCTTGGGATGTCTTCCTGAAGAATATCATCGTAGAAAGAACAGGCCAGGCCAGATTTTTGGCAGTTCCGGCATGCTGGAAGTCGTGCATCGCACTGGATTGTTCACGGTCAGCCCAACATCTTTCTTTGAAGGGGCGAGATCGATAGCAACTTGCCCTTATGCGTCTAGACCGACACCGAGTACATGTCTTAAGCATGATAGCTATACCTTGAAGTGGCCAAGGTACGGCTTGATTATCCAAGGTTCCATCCAGAGACAAGTGAAAGTGCAAGCAGCAGATTTGTTCCAAGGTTGGTTGGCCCTGGAGGTCATCTGAAACCCTGCCCGGCCATCATCTTACAGCGGGGTAATGACTCAAGAACAGCGCAACCCTCACTAGATATGCCCCCTGTTCATCTCGTGTGTGATACGCTGCAGAGGAACATCCCCAGAATGCCCAGGCTGTCCCTCTCTCCATGCAAGTGCTTCGTCGTCCACGACTCCCAAGGTTAAGGTTCCTGAAAGACGGATTAGATAGAGCCGCCCCTTAAGTTATATCTACAAAATGAGCAGAATACCCGATATACAGCTGGCAGCTTCCGGGAGACACTCCTCTAGAGTGTGCGCCAGGTGTAAAAAGAGAAAGACCAAGGTGCGTCGATGTGCCATAATCCACAGCCAAGTGATCCTTTTTCCTTACCGTAGCTCCACAAGCTGTTCGACTTGATCTGAAGTCCATATCAGTAGAGGTTGACTAATATAACCACAGTGTGATTCTGCTTGGCCATCTTGCGGTGCTTGCGCCAAAGCAGGCGCTGCTTGCCGAGGATATGGCTCGGGGGGCGAGGACCTACCCAGGAGGTGCGTGGATATATCTTGTCCCCATGCGTGATAACGTCCTACTGACTCTGCAGATCAGTCTCGTTAGAGCTCTCGAGGACCATGTTGCCCAACTAGAGCGCGAGGCAGCTGAACTCCAACATTCACCCGATAGTGTTGCGGTGGCCTTGGTCTCGAGGCTTGCTTATGCTACACTTTCCCCCTATAATGCATCACCAAGCCCTTTCTTTCTTTCTACTTTATCGCCGGCTTCATTCCTCCGTCCAAGCTGTCCTCCACTGCTTATATCGAGAATCAAGCCGACTGTATCAGAACGAACCTCGGATCATCGGCAGGTTCAAACGCCTCCTCGCGATGGGCCCTCGATATCCACCAATATTTGCCGCATTCCACCGGCAGCTCTTGAGCAGATGATCTGGAATTATACAAACATTCACTTGCCACAATATCCTTGTGTCCAAGAGAAATGGCTTCGCCCCATATTCGACCGGATGCTGGAGAATCACGGCGGCGACACAGATGCGGCGTTGGCTCTGGGAATTCCCCTAGAATCCGGCCTATCCCACTTCGACTACTTTGCTGCTTTTATTGCTTTAGCCATCTCATCGATTACATTGACTTGGAAAAGTGAGACACAGGCTAGGAAGGCTTCTGATGCCTTTTTTGCGTCCTCACTCCAACATCTCCGACTCATCGCGGTGCCTACAGAGGTGCAGAGGCTTCAGATCTCGCTATTGCTAACCCATTACGCTCACTTGAGCCCAGCCAAGGTCGACAATTGGGCCTGTATTTGGAACGGTTCTCGAGTGGTCCTAGAGCTTGGTCTTCATAAGAGTTCGTCAGAGAAACCATCACAAGAGCAAGCCGGGCTACGCAACCAGCTCTTTTGGGTGCTCTACGGCATGGAGAGATCACTTTGCACTCTTCTCAGGCTTCCATTGACTTTCTCCGAAGAGTCCATCACTGCATCGCTGCACTTCCCCGATTCCAGTTCTATCGGCAACGATGAGACAAAGAAGCAATCATCAGCTAGCCATTTATACCGTCTTCGGGCACTTGAAACAGAGGTCTACCGAGTCCTTTATTTGCAGGATACTCAAGCTCAGGGAGACTGCACGGATCTCGACAACTGGATTGAGGACGTCACAATTCGACTGGATGAATGGTTGGAGACAGCAAAAGGGTTTTCCAAGTTCCAGATGTTCGAGTTCAAGATGGTTCAATACTCGTGCGTCAAGGCACGTATCTATCGACCCACGCCACGGCTTGAGGCGAGAACACCTCAGTTCCGTCAAGCATGTTTCGAAGCTTGTTCAACCATTGTGGAAGACTACCAACATCAAGCTAAACGCAGGCGGCTCTTTTACCCCTGGCATGCTGTCCACATTCTCTATGAAGCTGCAATTGTAATGCTGGAGGCATGCTGGGCCCTGCGAGATCATGTCCCGTCGAGGCAACAAGCCAGACATGTACTTGCCGTCACCGTACCAGACTGCCTCATGCTACTGTCCAAAGTCGGAGAATCATGGGAAGATGCTGGGACCTGCGTCAAGTATCTCAAGCCGATAGTGAATGATGTTACTGTTGCATTTGGAGACAGGATCATGGCATCTGTCTCTTCTCCTCGCAAGGTCTCGGAAATAGAAACCACCGAGAAATTGCGCAAGCTCCTCTTTCCTGAAGGACCTCCAGTATGGAGTACGCCTATGGCCACCGACTCTGTGAGAACCGAGGCCGATATATCGGCTTCTCTACCGGACGGCACTACTGCTTTAGGTGGGATCGAAGAGTTTGACTGGCCTGCAGACTGGAATTTCCTCCAGGATCTGTCACCAGTGCTCACGAAGGACTCGCCATGGGCAGGTTGACATCCATCACGAGCTTGGGGTCAGTTTCGATTCATTACGATTCATCCTACTAGTGATAACACATCGCCATCCACGTCTTTCAGGATCCCGGCGCCTTTCACTACCTGGGCAGCTCGTCATCCGAACCCGTGACCGGAGGACATACCGGATGATTCGGTTTTCTGTGGCTCCACCTGCCAGTCTTGTTTGCCAGATACGGCAGTCTTTTGCGTGTCCCTGGGTGAAGGAATTGTCAAGGATCAATTGCTAGAACAGCCCAGAATCCAACTTCTTTGCGATAGCAGAAGCTGATAGCATCTTACAAGGCAAGGGCACCTGTTTGGAGACACATAGATTGCTTGGAACCTCGCGTCAAATTAATGCCGGAGCCGACTCTGGTAGCAATTTGTAGACAGGTATAATTCATTTTATCGCTTCGGGAAACTCTTCGACATGCAATGTGACATCAGTTGTCTAGAGCACATCGTACCTGGGAAAGCTTCTGAGAACACAGTCAGACAGTGTAAATTGTTTGGACACCGGACTCCGGTTTCAACACGGGTTGAAGGATAGCCTCTCGTGCATAATCTGAAAGAAGTGAAGAGAAGTGGATGAAACAGACATTCCCTACTAATGCCAAGATGCTGAGGGATGGAAATGCGGAATTCGATCGTTGATGCAGAAATAACTTTTAAAGTACATGAAGCTTGTGTATCTCGGCTTTGGTGATGCAGAGCTTCCATCTTCAACTTAGATCAGGTTTATATGTATTTGAGGACATACACACAGTCGGGTTCTGGAGAAGGGAAAGCCAACTAGGAATTCACTAAGGCACCTGGGCCTCGAAAACAACCGAACCACGGGGCCGTGGGATGTGGTGATGTGGAGGACTTCTAGTAGGCAGGTCAGGGGTTTGGCACCTGCATCAGAAAATGCGTTCCATTCTTCCCACGGTATAAATTCCAGGAGCTGTATATGGTGACAGCTTAGTTTCCCGGTACAGAACCGATCTCATCTCGGTCGCTTTCATTACGACGTCCATCTTGTGCGGCAATATCTGATGTACATGGTGGCATGAGTCCGGAATCGGCCGGCCGATGTAAGATGATTGGTTCAACCACAGCCGGTGTTCAAACCCAGGGGTGTGTCTTCTTTTCTTTCCTCCATAGAAATCCTATTGCTACCTAGGACTTGCCTTCAATTTCTATTTTAATTCGACCCAACAGAAGAAGAGTTGCGCTTTGGTCTTAGGAGTTATTTAAAAGGGTACGTAGGTACTTAGGTACACGACTAAGACGCCTTATGTAAGCAGCCGTACTTAGGTACCAAGGTACATGGCGCTATCAAGAAAAGTTTTGACTTGGAAGATATCCACCACCTCACTTCACAACAACTTCTAAGCCTCGTTTCAGCATAAGAGAACACAATAAAAGGGCTGTTGGCGCAATGGTAGCGCGCAAGCTTCCGATTAAACTGCTTGAGGTTCCAGGTTCGAGTCCTGGGCGGCTCGTCTTTTTGTTTTGCACCAGAATGTCCTCCTTCTCATGGCATCCGGGTCTTTCGTGATAGCACCTATCCAGCCATCCCCAAAGCATCTGTGGACCTTCTAGCCATGCTCTGCAGGTTTGTTACATCTATAGCTGTCAGTTCTAGACAGCTGTTGTTTTTCATGGCCATCACTCTTTCAAGAATCTCCTTCATACACATTGCCCCTTTACAGCAGTCAGCCCTTCATGAATCATGACCGTCACTCTGGCACTCTTATATGAATCATGGCAGACACTGTTCTATGGCTGTCACTCTTTCATAGCTTTCACTCCTTTGTGGTTGTCATTGTCGAACATTTGAATAACATGTTGCCTAGGTAGGAGTCACACGTTGATGGGGGGCCATCTTGATAAGGATAGTCACTCGTACGAAATGGTAAAACCTATGGACCTTGACATTTTCGACTAGGACCGAGAATCCGCTATCCCACGAACGTGGATTCAGCCACTGTAATACTTAAGCAAGACCATCAACACAGCCGAACGTAAATACTAGCCGACTGAACTCGAGGTCGCATGCTTGTTCTGGCTCGTTCGTAAGCTCTGAACAGTCATAGGTTCGAACCGGAAGCAGCCCGTACATGTCTTGACGGACCATGCCGCTACAGTCGGCATCGTTAAGCAGACATCCCTTGATACCGTGGACAAGACTAAGATAAACATAAAGTTAATTCTCTGAGTATCTCAGGCAATTCAGCCTAGACGTTTACCACATTCCGGGGGTAACCAACGTGTTAGTTAATGCTATTCCACGCTTGCCAACCAGCTAAGCCCCGAATGAAGACGAAGGAGTGCTAGCAAAACTCTAGGAAGACACCGCGCTCTTCAGCATGTCGGAGATTCGAGTCGACTCATCGCTCAAGTACCGAATTATCGACGGTTACCGTAGATATGTCAACTAGACAAACATCATTCAACAACTGTGAAGTGACCAGATCGAAGCAGACGTACTGTTCGAGCTCGATGAGGACGGCCTCCTCTATTTGAAGGAGCATTCCGGCAACAGACGGCTTTGTATCCCAGCGGCAGTCGCCACGGACCTCATTGCCGAAGCCCACGATGCGAAACACCATTTCGGTGAAGACAGAGTATGGCATGACCTGACGGATCGTTTTGTGATCAGGAACTGCGGTGAAGGCATCTTGGAGTCGGGCAAGATGCGCATTGATTCCCCCGCCACTGAGCGGGAACGCGCCATCTAATACTACAAGGCCATCGTGGATGATATGATACCACCCTTGCCGACAAACCAAAGGACCTCACCAACTTCAAGGCCAGCATCAAGGCTATCAAGAGCATCGACGAGGACCAGCTGCCCAAAGCCACCACGCAGTTCACCGTGGATGATCGCCCACGTACATAGAATACCGCTCCACATGAGCCACGGCCTTTGCGCCACAATACAGAATCACCAATTTATTCGTTCTTCGCTTCGTAACACGGTTCATTATTCATTTGTATGCGCTCTAGACTAGTCTCCTACAGTCTACTGCGCCTCCCGGTTTTCTAGAGTTAATTTATCAGGTAGTTCTACGGGTATGTTGTCCGGAGTCACTAATGCTCCGGGCCGGCTGTTTTCACCGGACCGAGGCAAGCGGACTTGCTCGGAATTTCCCTGGCTTGCTATCAATGGGTTGCGGGGAAGTCCGGCAGACAGCACCGGCTGAAAAGGGGCACCAGCAGAGAAGCAGTTGATACAGACAAACTGAGAGCGTATCGTCAACGATTTCATCCAAGTTAACCCTACGAGCCCCGTGCGAGTGTCATGATGTCTAGCACGCCTCTGAACACCAAGACTGGTCTGCCCGTGGCGGATGCAACATTGCCGTTCTGGCGGACTGAGCTCCATGAGCTTGACAGCTTCAGATCATCTGAGTCACTGCCTTCGGAATGTGATATCCTCGTGATTGGTGCCGGGTATGCTGGCGTCAGCACACTGTACCACCTTCTTGAGTCAAGCAATAGCCCGGACCCATCGAGAATAGTCTTGGTGGAGGCGCGTGAGGCATGCTCAGGTGCATCTGGGCGCAATGGTAAGAATGGCCATCGTCGCGTTTTATATTAGCAAGAACCAGAGTTTAATTATCTTCAGGTGGACATATCAAGCCCGATGTGTATTACAACATCTTGAAATACACCGAGAAGTACGGGGCGGAAAACGCAGCGGCCTTTGCTCGTTTCGAGGCCGCAAATATCTATGCTGTGAAGGATATGGTGGAGAAAGAGAACATCGACTGCGACTTTGTCCTGACTAGGGCCGTTGACGTCTACCTTGACCAGGCTCATGCCAAGACAACTCACGATGCATACCAAACATTACGCAGAATCGGAGTGGCGGATCTCGGTGATGTTCAATACCTTGAAGGATCAAACGCTGAGGCTGTGTGTTGCCCATGATGTCTGAGCTCGCCCCGAATCTAATGCTGACACGTTCCAGATATCAGGGGTCAAGGGAGCTAAATGTTGCTTCTCCTTCACAGCTGCGCACTTATGGCCTTACAAGTTGGTAATGCATCTCCTCTCCAAGCTTGTTGCCAAAGGCATCAACCTGCAAAATCACACGCCCGTGTTGTCCATCTCCTCGAGGCCAGATTCAGAGGGACGCTGGTTAGTCACGACTTCGAGAGGCTCCATCTGCGCAAGCAAAGTTGTGTTCGCAACAAACGGGTACACAGCAGCCATCGCTCCTCAATTTGAGCAGAAGATCGTGCCAGTCCGCGGGATATGCAGCCGAATCATTCCCACTGTGCCAAAGAAGACATCAAACTTGATCAACAGCTACTCTTTGCGTTACGGGCCGGCACTCTACGACTACATGATCCCACGCCTTGACAGATCCATCGTCATCGGTGGCGCAAAAGACCGGTTCTGGCACGATAAGTCACAATGGTACGGCATCACGGACGACAGTAAATTGATCGAGCCGGCTAAAGAATACTTTGATGGGCTTATGCAAAGGCATTTCAGCGGCTGGGAAAACTCTGGTGCTTATACCGATACTGTGTGGACAGGCGTCATGGGTTGGAGTTCTGATTTCATGCCTTTCGTCGGCGAGATGCCCGGAAAGAAGGGGCAGTATATCACGGCGGGTTTCAGTGGACACGGAATGCCTCTTATCTACCTTGCAACGAAGGCATTAGGTGAGATGATCAGAGGTGAGAAGACTTTTGAGGAGACGGACTTGCCAGCTGTTTTCAAGCCAACGCAAGAGAGACTGGACAGTCAGAAGAATGAAATTTTGGGCATATGATATTTCTGTGCCTCATTACCTAGCCATAAAGACTGTAACAGCAAACTCTCGGAATTGTACACTAATCTAAAAAAGACTGCTTGTATGCCTGCCTTCGACCATTTGGACTGGAGCAGCTTCTATCAACCTTCCTATCGACCAGAGTTCCTCCTATTCTATGTGTGTTCTACTATAAAATGCTAGGATATAGGTTATTAGGATATGTTTTAATATATATATCGGATACTCGGTTATAGGATACTCGGTTATAGGATACTCGGTTATAGGATACTAGGTTATAGATGTCGGTACGAGTCTTCCTGCTACTACAAAGAACTCGTTATTGAGAATGCCCATTGCGCGCTGCGCCGTGAGCTCATCAACAAAGTTCACCCAACAACGGCCGTTATGCGGACCATCCTTTGCCAACTTATCCCGGTAGCAAACAAAGCCATCAAATCCTCGCTGCTGGATGAACTCGCCGACCTCGACGCGCGAGCGGGCGGCCGGAAGGTTAACGAGGTACACTCTTCGCCGGCGCGCGTCATCAGTTCTCTCCTGCTTCTTTGTGAGTCTGTGCTGGACGGACATCTAAGATAAATGTTAGTACAAGGCGTTTCTGAGAGAATATCGATAAGGCATACAGTCGGAAAATGTTGGACTCGACTTGTTGGTCGGTCAGATCGGTGTACCTCTCGCGGATGAGTTGTCTGCGAAAGGCATCCCGGTCACCGGGTCGTCGAGTGAGGAATGAATCGAAGTGGGATTTGAGGGTGTTTGTTCGGTTTGCGACATGGTTTTCACCGCCGTACAGAAACATGACCCAGCGGTTTCTGCCAGGTCCAGCTTTCCTAGCAACAATGGTCTGTACACAGTGTGCACGTATTCCTCTGTCTTGCTGCGGCGTGGGTGTAGCTTTCCAGGGTCTTGGCCCGTAGGGTACGAGACCAGGAAGAACTCAGGCATTTTGTTCGGTGGTACTTACGATTTTGCAGGGCGGACGTTCTTTATGAATCAAGATGGTCGTATGGTAGAGCGGGCGTGCGTGGTGAATGATCTGGATGATGGACCAAAGTGTGTGGTTGTGATGAGGAAAGTTCTGAAGATGCGGGGCGAGAGGACGGTTTAGAAAGTTTTTGTGCAGAGACTGTTGTTTTGTTTCCAGCACAGTTGACGCTTAGGGAACGCGTGGTACGTGTACCGTGAGTTCACTATGACAAACGTTGTGAGAATATAGTGATGGCCGGCGCGGTGCTGCCTGTGAACTATCGGTACAACTCAACGGAACAACCTAACTCCAGATTTTTGTTCTAGGCCCACTACCGACGAGGACGACCTCAAGGTCCTCTAATGACTGCTCGAGTCTGTCTTGGGAGGCCTACCCCGACGAGGACGTCGCTCCTTGTAAGCACGAAAAATCGCCTTTACTTCTTGCACTTATTCCCTTGACATGTGTCCAACCTTCTAGAACTGTGACGGCAGAGGTGGAACAATCACCGCTGATTTGTTTGACATATTTACGGTCCCCATGGACGTGGACTAACACTCGGGGCCCGACTCCTCTGCTGCGCTTAATGATACCGGTAGTTGATAGAAGACGTCGGGAGTTGAAGAGGGTCCCGGCACGGCTGAATACCTAAAGTAGAAAGTACTTAGTACCTAGGTACCCAGGTACCCACAGCACATGTGATTGGCTCTTTAACAATAATGCGGCCATTAAGAGACAGCTTCACTGAATTCAGCAGCCTTGTAAGCTTCGGTACAATTCCAACCCACAAACCTTCGAACTTCAAAACTTTGCGAAACGCGTCCACAACCACAACCGCAAACTGCAAACTGCAACGACACCATCACACCACCATACAAACTCTTTTTGGTAATTATATGTCTTCCTTCCTCATTGCAGTAAGAAGAACCAAGCTGATCAATCACGATAATCATCGTCACAGTCATTCCCAAAATGTCGGCCACTCAAACCACCGCACAAGATGTCGCGCGCCAGGAGAATGGCGAGTTCAATTGGATCAAGGCGGCCAAGACGCCTTACACATCCAACTACAAGAAGATCCTGGCCGCGCGCCACCAGCTGCCCGTTTTTACACAGCGGCAGGAGTTCCTCAACAAGTACAACACGAGCCGAGTTGTCATCCTCACCAGCGACAGTATGCCTATTTCTCGCCCACAATCCTTTATGAATTTTCTCCTGGAGTCGTGTTCTGGGAGGCGTCTCTCTTGAGACAGACTTCTAAGACGTTCGAGTTGAAAATTTACTGACTGAAACTATTAGATAGCCGGTTCGGGCAAGACGACCGAGATCCCTCCGTTGGTTTATTTTATAGAACGGTCGACCGGATTGCAGATCATCTGCACCCAGCCGCGGCGCATAGCCGCGAATTCCGTAGCTGTACGCGTAGCAGAGGTTATAGACGTAAAGCTAGGCGAGGAGGTTGGCTATAAGGTGCGGTTTAATGTTAAGATTATAGGCCTAAGACTGAGGTTATCTATACTACCGATAGCATGTTGCTTAAGGAGTTCGAGAACGACACGATGTTCTGTAAATACAGCTGCGTTATCGTCGATAAGGCGTACGAACGGAGTATCAACTCCGATATCTTAATAGGTATGTTAAAAGTTATCTTTAATAAGTAGAAGAACTTCCGCGTAATTATTATATCGGCAACTTTAGAAGCTAAGACTTTCTAGGAGTACTTCCCTAGTGCTGCGTTCTATTATATCGAAGGTCGGTTACGACCTATCACTATTAACTATCTCTCTAGCCTAACCCTAAACTACTTCTATTAGGATAGATCTATAAGGAATACGACGAAGACCGCGAGCATCCCGGTTATATTCTTATCTTTCTAACAGGGGAAGATAAGATATAAAAGGGGTGTAAGATACTGCGCGAGGACATCCTAAAGCTCTAGGTCTTCCCGTTCTACTCCTCGCTATCCCGCAATAAGTAGGCCTAGGTCTATCTCCCGGTAGAGAAGGGAAAGAGGAAGTGTATCCTCTCTACTAATATCGCCGAGGCTAGTGTTACTATCCCGGACATTACCTACGTTATCGACACCGGTGTCGCTAAGGTTCTCAAATATAATCTACGCGCCGGCATAGAAATGCTCGAGACTACGGTTATTTCTAAAGCTGCCGCACAGCAACGAGCAGGACGATATAGACGTACACGGGATAGTAAGTGCTTCCGTCTATACACGGAGGAGACATATAACTAAGTGTTTACCCAGAGCACTATACCGGAGATTATATGTTCTGATATGAATTCTCTAGTCCTCCGCCTAAAGGCAATTAGCCCGAATAACGTCCTAGAATAGCCGTTCGTTCAGCCTCCAGCACCAGAGTTGCTATTCCGTGCCCTAGAAGAACTGCGAGATATATAAGCAGTCCCTGATCGTCTTCATCCTATTCTTTATAAGTAGGACCTACCGTGATATCTTACAGGGATCTTCTCGACAACACCGGCGCGCTGACCCGAAAGGGTAAGCAAGCAACGACGATGTCTCTCGAGCCGGCCTGGTTCGTCGCCCTTAATAAGGGGCACAGGCTAGGTTGCTCTTCTAACATTATTACTCTTGCCGCTATCTTTAGCATCTAGAATTCTATTTTCACTCGGCCCTAGGCTATACGGGCAGTAGCGTTGCAAGCTAAGACGTTCTTCTCCGATCCGCATTCGGAATATATAGTATACCTTAATACGCTGCACGCTTACGTTCGTAAGAACAGGGCGCAGAGGATAGATATAAACGATTAGTGCCGAGAGCACTTTATCTTACGTTAAGCGATAGAGGAGGCGTTAAGGTTACGAGAACAGCTGATCCGGCAGTAGAAAGTATTGGTCGGTCCGGTAACCTCTCCCGCGTTTGCCTCCGAGGCGTACGATACCAAGATCCGAAAGGCTTTAGCTCGTAGATTTTCTTATCAAGCTGCCGTCTTACATTAAGGACTACTATATAACGGTCTACGACAACTAGTATGCCGTGCTCTCGGCTAAGAGTCCCCTAGAAGGCTTCGAGTATAAGTAGGTAATCTACGATAAGTTTCGCCTTATTAGTAAGCAGCAAATGCTGGTTACTATAGCCGTGGAACCTGAGTAGCTTATAGTAAGTTTACGCTAGATGATTATCGTAAGCTATTTGCATACTAACTTAGCTAAAGGATCTGCCCGCCTTCCGAGATGAACGATAGGCCACAGACTACAGCGGTTCCCTGAGGCAGAAGTACGCTAAGGGTTCTCTGGATGCTGCTCGAAGTCGCCTGCAGTCGAGTACTGGTGAGAAGTCGGGTTTCTAGATGAAGATACTTCACGATGCGCGAGCATAGTAGGCAACCTTGGAAGGTTTTAGTGTTTTAACCTGGCGCAAGCTCACGGATTATATGATTCTGCTTGGTGTGGCTGGATGTATGTAATCGGTTTATCCCGTCTTGCCTACCTAGGTAATTACTTAAGTTCCCTGCATTGACTTGCCCAACGCACTCTCTAGAACCAGAAGCCTCTGCACTATCAAGCCTCCGTGTCACGGTGACCACCTCGTAACTCACACTGGGCTATCCAGGATAATTATGAGCCGCATGTGAGGGCCTTAGTCGAGTTAGTCGAGTCGATGCTGTGGCCGGGCGAGAACAGCTTGCGAGGGACAGACTTTCGGAAGCGCTTATAACTCAAGTACGTGCTATTTTTCGACACGCAGAACCTACATGACGAACCTGAGGCATGTCCGTTGCCTAGGAGACTGTCAAACGTGTCGCGGTTCTGCATAGCTGCGCTGGTAGGCGATGGGAAATGGTGTATAAGTGTGAAACGCCAGGGCCCGGAGTAAGACGTGCGCAGTTGCCGAGTGGTCAATGAGTTTCTAGTGTTGACATCGTGCTCGATCTCGGCGGTCGACTTTATTACATGATTTTAGGGCATCGACCCCGACTGTCCCACCTCAAGGATGGCGGTATATCTAGTTCATCATGGGACAGTTCCTTCGCACTCACCGGAACTTGGATGTATCGAGCTCCAATACAAGGGTAGGGATGCAGACCTCGAGCACTTGAGGAGCATGAGCCCGGCCACCAGGTCACCGCAGCCAAACTGGTTAGCCACGTACGGACCGAAGCTCACCAAAGAATTTTCCTACGAGTCCATGCGGCGCGTCGTCGCCGTGTCTACCTACGTCTAGGGACGTGGCGCTGTCAAGCCCGTAGCGATCAAGTTGCCTGAGGTCGACGAACTTGCTAACCAGGTTAATGAGCGGATTCTTTAAGTTACCTTCGGTTACGTGCCTCTTGCCGTAGAGAACTAAATGGACGAGGCTGGATTCGCTACCGCATCTGGGGCAGCGGACTGCCGCTATGAGCCGGGCACCACGTCTCGAAGGGGGGTTGGGCAGATGCCCATCATGTACATCGAAGAAGAGAAAATGCCACCAACCAAAATGCACTTCTCTAGGATTCACCGTTTCCCCCGGGGCCCCAACCAACAACGCCGCGTTCTATTCACCACACGTTCGATACGCTGGCAGGCCGGCGTCATCGTCGACGTTGCAAAAGCTCATCAGCGAGCCCATTCCCCTCGAGTCCGCTTGGCTGGTCCAGTTCTTCCTATATAGGCGGTCGGAAAATCCCCCCGCTGCTCCCACTTTACAGATGCTCTGACAACGTGGTTTCTCACGCTGCTCGCGCGTTCCGGGGGAGTGGAGAAGATGTAAACTCTACTGAGAGAAGAGAACTAGCCCAGTGGTCCATAGAAAGAGAACTTCAACATGCTCAATGCGGAGGGGCCATGGTCACATTTGTGCATAGCACAGAGAATCGAGTCCATCCGTCTTCACACCAAAGGTGGCTTCAAATCTGAGCATTACTACATATGTACTAGCCATGAACAACCTGATCCGACTTGAGAGCCAAGTCCTCGTATTTCCGTTGGCTTGCGCCGGAGAACCGAGCTGCATTGCCTTTTGCTGGATTCGAGTAACGTTGGCTTTCGCCGCAGACAATTGCGTGGTACTTCACCAAATGCCCGGGTTCCGGTAGCCTTGACGTCCTCCGCCCTGCTCTTGAGGATGCTTCTTCTCGTACAGCGCCTGTTTTTCGTACATCTTGGAAGCTCCAGACTCCTGCCGCACCCGTTCCTGCTCCAATTCCCGGGGAATTGAGGGCAGCACCATGTTACAGACTTTCTTCTTGCCAGTGCCTTCCTCCAAGAATACTGCAGGCGCCAAAGGGTCCTTTGACCACTCGCGGCCCTCCACATAGTCCGGCTTGACCTGGCGACCATGAAGCTGCCACTGATGGAAGAGATCGTAATCCCCCCAACCCGCGCCGATGCCACGTGGGCGCCTGATGATCGGGACATGGCAGCCGGAGGTTGCGGCCCGCGTGTTGCTGCCGATCTCGGACGGTGGGACGAAACTTGTCGTGATGAAAGGGTCTTTGCCTCTAATTACGGATTAAGTACCTAGGTACGTAGGTAAGTACATCTATCTTTTCTAAGGAGGCAGCATCTACATGTCTACATGTGGAGGCATACTGACTCAACAACACAACTTAAGCCTAGTATTTCATAGCATTGTATATAAAGATCCTGGCACCTACTACGCCGCGGCGATGGAGCGATTCCAAGAGTTCGAGGATGTCTATGTACACGGTTACAATATGGGTCTTGCCGTCTACTATGCCCGAAACCGGGTTACTGCCTGGGGAAACGGACATGGGGTTGGCTTTCGACCCGAGGGGGAGGATCACGATAACTTCGTGAAGCTTCGGCTGATCCGAGACCTTACGGTCGAGCTAAACGTAGGCACCGAGGACGCCCGCGTCGCTATGATTGCTTAGCCACGACCCGGAAGATTCGATAATGTCTGATGGACATGCTGCTGGCTTTGGACGCTTAGCGTTGAGCTTTTACTAGACTCGATGATGGAGAAGGACTGAAACCAGAGTTGCGAACTAGTGCATTTGATGGGGCTTTGGCATGAGCATGAACGAATTGGGATGGCATTAGCCTGGGTATATTTAGGAACCTGTTTCTAGGTACGGTTGAATTTAGGTCTGGATTTTGGTGCTCTTTGGTTTTTATTTGCTTTCAACTGGTAAAGGTTTTCTTTTGGGACACTAAAACAAATGTTAGAGGATTGAAGTATGCAGAATTATCTAAGCACTTTCACAGCAAAGGCATAGCTAGCTTGAGAATACTACTTTTGAGATGATTCGACGGTGTTATTACTTGTGCTAGCAATTAAGCTCTGTACCGTCCCGGAGGCTCCGAGTAGTCTCTAGTGGGCCTCCTAGGCCTGTCTACGATCTCTCCTAAGGCTATGTGATGCTAAATTATTATTAACACCGTTTCCCAGGTGGGTCGCATGGGCGTCGTGCATATCATATGTGACCACATCCCCCAAAATATGAACAAATCAGCACTACTACTGGCAAATAGCAAAGCACATCAAAAGATTCTAAGTCAACACAATGACAATTACTTAGGACCTTGCTTCGAGTCCTTCTTGGAATCCTTTTTGGTGCCCTTTTCAAAATACTTATGAGGATATAGGGTTTGGGGTCTTGCTGAGCGCGCTCTGCCAGGAACATGTCGTCGATCATGAAAAACATGAATCGGCTTGCGCCGTAAAGAAGAAAGAAAGTTGTACTTGCGTACTGATGAAAAACATGAATCGGCTTACGCCGTAAAGAGGAAAGAGGGAGGAAGGCTTAAGACGCAGCGTCTTCCCTTGTCCAACTTCCCTCTAGAGGAGGTTCGTGCGATCCCTTAGTCCTCCTGTACCACATCGACTTCTTATACTTAAGGCCCTTGAGATCCGCATCATTTTTAATGCAAAGCTCGACGTGCTTCTTTGCGTTGGTGATAGAGACTACCTGTGTGCATAGCAGACACACCGCTTCGAATTGCCCTTTATGCTTCGCGGCATATCTCTTCATTCCCTCCCTTTGACCGGCTCTCTTGACAGCCCTACGAGGGTCATCGTTCTCGTCCTCGCTTTCCCTCTCTTGGAGCTCCTCCTCCGTCATGAGTCTGCGCACGACCTTTGTGGTTGCCCAAGTAGCCTCCGGGTGACTCTTGAGGAAGTGGTCCCTGATACCGTCCTCTCTGGAGTACGACCTTGTGCATTGCTTGCCTGTCTCGGGGTCAACATAGTAGCAGAGGAGCCGCGGCTTGCTCAGGTCTTTCTTGGCGCCTCCTTTGAGCAACTTGGTCGGGAGGGCTTGACCAGCATACTTGTGGTCAAGGGGGTACTTCCTTCCCTTCCTGTGCTTGCGCGGACCTCCAGTCTTGCGGTGTCTCAGGTCCTTGCCTCGTGGCTTCCTGTTCTTTTGATTCAAAGCTGACAGATCTGCCAGCTCTGTCTTAGTGTGAAAGACATGGGCATCGAAGGTGATAACCTCTACCCCGGCGAAGCAACAGGCAGCATTCCACACTAGGTCATTGTATGCCCCACGGTTATAATCGCAGCTTTGGAGCATATACTGGCTGTGGTATACCAGAAAGACCAGGTGCTTGATAGTACCATTAGGGTTTTTGACCATCCAATATGACGGCGTGCTCTGGTGAACACGAGGCATGTTGATTTCGCCGGTGTACACCTTACTCTTGAACTTGACCAACTGGAAACGGTCGGTGAGAGTTTTGCTTGTCGACAAAGGCGATGAAGTGACCTACAACCCACAACCCATGAGGCCTCCGAGCCTGCCGATACCTATAATGAAAAATAAAACGGCGATCTACGTCGGCAGGCCTTGTCGAAATCCCGACCGAGCCACTGCCGTCGAGTCTCCCATACGCTGAATAGGAAGAAATTGTTGAATCCCTGTGGGTAGGCTTGCTCTTCCTCGCTTTCCCCATGAATGGGGATGGCTTGGCGGCCGGTAGTTCCCTTGCCTCGGTTGAGGAAATGCTGGCTTAGGGGCGGCGGGAGTGGCTGCCTCTGCCTCTGCCTCTTCGCCGATAACTGCGGCTTCGACGCTGCTTGGGATTCGATCGCACAGGTCCACTAGGGCCTGCTCGTGCATACGGGCCCCGTCAGCCCACTGTCCCAACAGACGTTCGTTGGCGTTCTCGGCATTCTTAGCGAGGAAAGTGACTGCGGTTACTGACTGCGGCTACTCTGGACTGCGGCTACTGCGTGCTGAATGTGCCTTGGGTCTGTCTTCCTACGTTCGATTGGAATGGGAGCGCTCGCAAATTGACCATCCTTACCGCAGTACTGCCTCTTGCTTGGGTTTCGAGCCGCGTGCTATAGCGAGTGCGGTTGGGAGTGACTGGCGACGCTTGAGGGGGGGGGAGGGTACCGCTGTGAGGGTGCTCTCTCTTCCAAGATTGCTGACCTTGTTGCTTCTGGGCGCCTGTGGTATTTTATCGGTTAGATCCTCCTCGTTTAGGTCTGTTGAGCATATTTCTTCGTGCTCTTCAAAACTGCTCGAGCCGTATATATACGGTACCATGTTCCTATAGCTTACAAACCTTTGCAACTTACATGTCGAAATAGTGATCTTTCTTTAGTACCCAGGTACAGACCATCCTAGTCCGTTCGTTCCTGTCCGTGTTAGCTGAACCTTCCTCAGTTCCCTGTTCTCTGTAGCACCTGAGCAGCATGTGGGCTCGCGTTGTCAGAGAGAGTTTGCACAGAAGAGGGAAAGAAAACGTATCATGTAACCCCATGCCTTAAGCACTACCGTCTCGACGCCGAGGGCGTACACCTGGTACTAGAGCGGCCAGTGAGGCAACTCCAAGGTTGTGGTCGCCGCTAGACTTAAGCTTCGGCGTTCGAACAGCTGTCACCGGCGATCAAGGAGTCCGAAAGGCGAGTAGAACCTGGGCACGGTCCAGGCCTGTTTCGTACTATCTGGCCGGAATAGCTAAACCACCGTAACAGGGCTATATCTCGGCTATATCGTCGTAAATATCGTGATATATCCGTAGTATTTAAGCGTAACTATAACTAAATCTTCCGAGGAAACTACTGCTGCTTATATTATAAGTAGTTTAGCAGATAAGTTAGCTATAAACGTGCTTAAGGCTCGGACCTAACTGCTATTATAAACTAGGCTCGATATTAGCTCTTAAACCGTCACCCTAGCGTATACGTAAGACCTCGCGACTATCTAGTCGTCTAATTAACCTCGATATAGCGCCTAGAAAGACGAAATCGAAGCCCTTAAAAGCGCTATTAAAAGCATTAAAAGCAATAACGGAGGCCCTAGCAGTTCCGGCCTATAAGGCCGCCTAGCCGGCTGCTAAGCCGGCGGGAAAAGCAGCTACTAAAGGCACTACTATAAAGAAGACCTCCGGCCCTGCGATACGTATAAAGCGTAGTACAGACGGGAAGAAAAGGGTTATAATAACCTCGCCGGCTACAGCCGAGGCCTATACGAGAGAACAGGCATTATAGAACGAGGCTAAAGTATAGCTAGAGTAGTAGCCGAGCTTAGAAGCGCAGTTAGACTAGTAATCTAATACTCCCGAGAGTTCTGCTAATACCTCTAACCCGTTTACTTCTTCTCCTTATCTGCTACTATTACCGACGCTATTACTACTATAGGCTACGCCTACAGACCTTTATATAGCCGTAGTTTCGAACTTCGAGTTTCTTTTAGAAGGCTAGTAGTTACCTCTTTTAGCCTAGCCGTATCTCTAGCTATAGCACGATAACCTATATACAGATACAGTCTAGGCGCTATAGTAGATTAATAGGTTATTCGAGAAGATAGTTAATAGCTTAGAAGCTCGGCTAAATATCGTAATAATTAAGCGTGCCGGGACGCTGTCCTTTACGTACGCCTTTATAGCTACGATAAAGGGATCGAGAAGGGAATTTATATAGAGTAGGGATATTGTTTCGAGCGGCCTTAAGCCTAACTTTAGTACTATATCTGTTCGAGATATTATTAGTGCCTAGTAACTATATAAACTACTATATAGACTAACCGTAAGCTTTAAATATCGGCTATAAGCGCCGCTACTATTAGAGCCTATCCCTAGCCCGGCCTATAATATAGGTCGGCCTTTATAGCAGAAGAAGGCTATATCGCGTACTAACTAAATAAACGAGGCCGGCAACGAGAAGGAGAAGGCTTAGAAGGATATCTAGGCAGTTCTAACTAATAATTAGGTATATAAAGAAGGGAAATACCGTAACTACGATAAGGCATCTTATATCTAATACTAGCTGTAGTAGTATAGCGGTATATACCTACGCCTTCTATCTTTAAACCTAACTAACTAGGCTAATATAATTTAGCAAAACCTCTATATAGAGGCGATGCTATTAAAACCCGTAATATCTTAAGCTAAAAGCTGTTAGCAGACGCGTTAAGAACGTAACGATTTCGCGAGAAGGTTAGCGGCAGTAGGTATAGAAGGGAACTCGCCTATAGTAGTATTAACGGCTTAGCCTAGTATAATGCTATCGCTAGTATAGATAAACAGGTAGTTATAGGGTATACCCGGGATACTTAGCGTAAGTAGTATATAGTTTAATATGCCCTCCGGTATACCTTCCGGCTCGAGTAATCTATCCTCTTAAGTGCTAGTAAAATTAGCTGCTATAGAGGAGGTATTATCGAAGCAGTAGGGAAAGAAACCGGAGCTATAGCCGCTACCGCTACCGTAACCTATAGCTATATTAGTTAAAGTATTACTATCGGAAGCTTAGCAGATAAAGACACCTACTATTAAAAGGCCTAGGATACTAAAAATAGCAGGGGCACTGCTTCTTAGTTTATCGCTGCCGATCCTACGTAGTATACCTACTAATAAGCTACTATTAGAATTCTGCTACGCCTTTCTTAGGCGTTACTATAATAGCTTAAAATCGGAGTACAATAAGGCTCTTATAAGGGCTATAAACGTAGTAACGGCGGCTAGCCTATTAGTTATCTCGATTAGAGACTTAAAGGAACGCTAGTTTTAGTAGCAGGGTATACCTAAATAGATGTATAAGCCGATAAAGGCGTATATAAAGCCCTTCCTAAGTAAATAGGAAGGCATCGCGAAGGAAAGGTAGCAAGATAATCGGAAACAGAAGCGTAAAGAGATAGAGGCCGAGGCTAAGCGTAACGTCGAAGAAGACGGGAATAAGGCTATCGTAGGCCTTAAGAGTAACCGTAAGCCGGCTTAAATAGATCTGCTACTACGTTAGTTATCTCTAGTATATTAGGAACTATATAAAAGCGAGGAGATACCTTTATCGCTGCCGGCAGTTAACTTACTTTTAAGGTATAATCGCGTACGGGAACTACCTAATCTAGCCGAGATATCTAACGATACCGGCGAGCCTAACGATACCGAGTTACTAGAGTCTTAGATTACTACGTAATCGGGCTCGCCGGAGCCTATTTTAATCGAGGATAAGGGTACGTCGGATATCTCGCGGCTATCGGAAAGCGATAAAGTAATCCCTAAGACCTCGAGCGAGGTTCTAAATAGCAGGGAAGAGTAATAGCGAGGGTATAGATAGCGAGGTTAGCGATAGTATAGGTAGTTATTTTAAGGCTTTAATTCGGTCTGCCTTAAAGCGAGTATAAGAGGCTATAGGGCTATAAAGGCGGTAAAGGTAACTATAAAAGGTAGTTATAAGGTATAGATAAAAGTTTTAGTAGTAATACTATAGATTTCTTCTTTACTATATATATTTAGAGTTTTTCTGCTATTTAGGGTTAATTAAATCGATTAAATCTACTCTATTAGACCTATAGACCTAACCTATAAACCTAACCTATAACTTAACTTTCTATACTGCGTTCTATACCTATTTACTCTATAAAGCTATCGCGACCTTATTAAACCTGTTAAAATTTACCCGCGCCTGTCGGAAATGCCCTCTAATACCCTTTATATTACTTAAAACCTTTTAAGCTACGGCTTCTAGGAAGGCTATAAACTCCTTAAGGCTTACGCTGTCGCCGTACTCTCTAGTATATCTCCGCTATAGCAGGGTCTTAAAGTCCTTAAAAAAGGCCTCGATAGGGTTTAAATCTAGGGAATACAGTAGAAGATATACTAGCTTTATACTAAATTCCTTATATAATAAAGTAAGTTCTTCGTAATAATACTATAAGGCATTATCTATTATAAGCACTAACTTAGGCCTAGGGAACCGCTAGCACTAAGGTAAAATACGGTGCCTAACCTAGTTTATAAAGCCCTTTATATTACTCTGCCTAAGGTATACGAAGGCATTAAGAAGCTTATCGATCGTAATAGCTAGAAGTAGGTAATATCGTTACCCCCTCTCTAGCCGGCTTTTACCCTTAGGTATAATGCCTAATAGCGCCTAGCTATATCGATATGCCCTATCGCGTTTATTATAGCTAGATTTATCTACGTATACTAGCTAATATAGTTTATATAGGGCCTTAAGTTCCTCTATTTAGGCCTCGCGTAGTTCTTTATCCCTCTAAGCCGTAATTAGCCTTATTTTTTTATTCGACTAGCTAATACCTTTAAGGTACTTTCTAATTATAGAGACGTCGACGATAATATTATATTCCTAGTATAGGAACTAGCGTACCTTATAGAGGTCGCTATTAGGCTTTAAGGTAAAGAGTTCTTCGATTTGCTAGGTATATTAGCTAACGTACGGATAATAAACAGGGATAGCGGGATATATACCTCCTTAAGGTACGGCGTAATCTTTAACCGGCTTACCCGAGGCGATCGTAAGATATCTATACTGCCTCGAATATCCTATTTAGCTCGATTTCTCTATACGTAGCGATCGGTATACTATATTACCGCTACGATCTCGCTATTATTAAGGCTGCTATTAAATAGCATCTATATCCGAGACCGCTTTTATTCGGTTAGGTTTTTACCGTAAACGCCTATATTAATAGCGCGCCTAAACACTACAGAATATTACGAGGTTTACAATAATAACGAGGTTAAAAGCTTTAAAAATAGTAACGATATAGCCGAGATATAGCCCTGTTACGGTAGTTTAGCTGTTCCGGCTAGATAGTACGAAACAGGCCTAGACCGTGCCTAGGTTCTACTCGCCTTTCGGACTCCTTGATCGCCGGTGACAGAGGTTAGCCCCGGTAAGTCCACTGTGGATATCACCACGCGTCCACCTCACCAGTGCTAGACATGTCGGACGCAAAACAACAAACACCAAACACCAAACTCGCCCCTAATTTTGCAAAACGAACTACACCGCTGGGCCATGTATCTATTCGGTAGAGAAACCTAAATCTCGTACTACACAATTCGCTCAAGCACCATTTCGACGCTTTCCTGACCGACGAACCGGAGACAGAGAAGCTTTCGGTCGGCAGCTTGTCCAAGAAGGGTATAACGATCTGACGGAGCGGGAGGTAGATTTCAACATCTATGTGCCGCACGATTTGTTACCTACCTACCCGTACGGACGACAGGTTACTCAGAAGGAGGCGCGGGATTGCGACGCGAACTACCCGATTCCCATCTGGGTGGATCGCAGGAGCCTAATATACCGCAACTGGGACCTTCACCCAGAGACATGGCGTGGAGAGATATGCTTGGCAGATCTGACGGATAGGGAACTGACCGAGGATGAATAGCAGGCGCACACAAACAAGATAGCTCCCAAGGGTAAGAACACCAACGACGGCGCCGCTCCCCCCAAGTCTCCACGAACCCCCAGCAGGACGCGACCCGAGCACATCGCCCTGAGCAACACAAAGAAGCGGCATCGCGGCCAGGGTGGCAGGTTCGCGAGGACCCCGATCCCCATCGAGTCAAAGAAGGCGGATATTGAGACTATGAAGCACGCTACCACCGCCGTGACCTTCCTGGCGACAGGCGCAGAGACAGCCGACGGCGGCCTCATTCGCACCTGGGCTGTCGAGGCCCGCAAGTATGACAACCGCAGTCATCGGTCTGTACGACCGCATGGAGACCTCGCTGCGCACCGGCCAGTCTGAGCCCGCGGAGTCCGCCATTTAAATGTCCCGAGGTCTTGCTTATCATGTCAACCGTTCCCGCCGTTTATGAACAGCTCCGACCGGTATTCGAACGGCTCCTTCCCCCTTCAAACAGTAAGATAACTGCCCAGGTGTTCAGTTCATATGAATCGCTCATTCGAACATATACTGCTTAAAAGTTTTACCAATTGCTTATGGTCCCTGCATCAACCCCGTTGAAACTGGAGAATCCTCTGGTCACCTACACACGACCACCAAATTCAAGACAATCCCACTGTCAGTCCCATGGTCGTCTGATTAAGCCAGAGCTCGTACAGAAGCGCAGGTGGTCGAAGGAGAAGGCAGCCCCATTCACATTCGTGGATGCGGTGAACCCCAACTTGAGGCACAACTGTACCGTGTTGTCGCCGTCAATTCTCCGGGAATTGGAGCTGGAGGCGTTGTGGGCGGCAATTGGGGGCAAGATGGCTGCTCCCATCATATCCCTGTACGAGAAGAAGCACTCCAAAGATAAGAAGAAGCGCTCCAAGGGTGAGAGGGACAAAGGGACGGGAAGCCGCGACTCTCGCCAGATCACCACACACGCATAGTGAAGGCGCTACAAAACTCTCCTGGCTTGAGACCATGACCTTGATTCTCCGGCGGAAGCCAACGACTTCGGTCCTCTGGCGCAAGCCATAATGAATACGAAGAAGTGGCTACTGTGGTCGGATTGGGTCGTGTATAACTAGTAATTACGTAGTAATGTTACATACTTTCAGCATATCTTATAGTTCATGACGTGGTGAGAGTGAGGTCTGAGTGTTCGATGCCATTTGGAGGCTTGTAGGATGCTACGAGAAGGAAACCTCTGACATATTATCTTTCGTGAGTCCTACGGAGGGAACAGGGTGTGCACTTGCGCCGGCGTTCGTAAACGGCATATAGCATCGGCTGCTCGAGGCATGACTGTCATTCATCACCATCTCCGGGGCGACGATATGATGATTTGTTCCTCAAGTACTCTCGGTGCTGTTACTGACCCCTTTCGGTTTCAACGTGAAAGTACCTAAATACATTTACGGAGCTATGCACACATCCATCCAGTGTGCATTCTGCCGGTCGCTGCAGCCGCTTGATTCCCCTTTCGGGAAAGTGCACACCCACGTCGTGCCTTCCTCCTCGAGTGTACTCGAGCAGGATTGCCTTCTGTCCTGCGTAGGTAGCTATGGAGAGCCCATAGAGAATCCTCTGCTCACCAACACATGATCACCAGATTTCAGACAATCCCACCGTTCGAATTTCACAATCCCATTCAATACACAAGATCGTACATACCCAAGAATTCAAGATGTCTTCTTTTACTCCAATGTCCAAGAGACCCTCCAATGCCGTGCTGCCCGTGCCAAAAAAGCTGAAGAAGGATGCCTCCGACGTGAGTGTGATACCAGCCAGTGATCTCACGGTGATCTTTCTAACAGATGGGCTGAGCAGGATTCCGATGTCGAGTACCCTCCCATAACTATGTATGGCGACGAGGACGAGGACGAGGACGACTATGAGTCGGAAGTTAGCACCGACGTGAGTTCATGGGCTGAGGCTCTCTTTCCTGATGCAATTGTTGCTGACAGTGAATGAAAAGTACGAGGACTCCGAGGACGAGCTGGACGGAGATGAAGACAAGGTCGAGGCCGAGCCGGACGCCGATTCCGTCCTTCTCCCACTCCAAACCACCGAGTACGGGCATGTACACGACCGAACTAACCCGTGTCTCCGGCTTCATGACGACCGTATCGGGCCAAACCCATGGGTGCGAACCCAGGATCATATTCCGACCAGGTATCAGTCGGTGGAAGGCTGTAGGCTATAAGTCATGCATACTGGGATGTAGAATATAGGTTATAGGTTGTGGGTCGTGGGATGTGGACTATGGGTTGTGGGTTGCGGGCTATGGGATGTGGACTATGGGTTGTGGACTATGGGTTGTGGGCTGTGGGCTGTGGGCTGTGGGCTGTGGGCTATAGGTTGTATATTGGGATGCGGACTATGGGTTGCAGGGTGTGGGAGGTGGGAGGTGGGAGGTGCCACCATGATGGTAGTTCTAGCCGCGATGGCGGGTTATATGGCCAGTGTTCGTTCTTGTTATATTCCCCGAGTTTCATTCGCTTAGATGCGTCCAGTCCAACAAATATAGCCGTCCTTCTTGCACGCAGAACATCGAACCCCCCCCCCCCCTTCAACATCTCCATCTTATCATTCTTCCTTGGCCATACACCCACATATCCAAAAACAGCACCAAGTCTGCCCTTCACGTAAACTCGGCACGAGCCATCCGCTGCTGCTGCTCCCGCAGATCAGCCCAGTTACGCAGCTCCTGCTCCTCATCGTCAGGTGTCATCGTGCCGCTCGCCTGTCCACCGGGGCTCGGCGTCGTGCCGGTACCCGTCTTCTCCAGCCGCGTGAGGATCTCGAGGAACACCTTCAGATACTCCTCGTTCTGCAGCTCGTACCGCCCCTTCCGGTCCACCGGGTCCCCCAGCAGCGTGCCCGCGACCTGGCGGATCTTGCCGATGAGTGAGCCGCCGTTGGGCTCCATGTTGCGCTGTTCGATGGACGTCACGACCGTGAAGAAGTTGTGGACGACCTCCTCGCGCTCTGCCAGGAACATGTCGTCGATCTCGTCCCGCTCGGCGACAGCTCGCATGGCGGCCGCCGCCAGGGAGGATGACGTATCCGATGCTGTCCTGTATATAATGCTGCCACTTGGCTCGGCGCGTTTGTTATTGCGGTAGACATCGTGGAGGGATAGGTAGCGCTCGACGTAGTGAGAACGAGTACTCAGCAAGGACGCATATGTGTTGGCTTTCTGTATCTCGTACTGCAGGTACCGCTTCTCTGCCTCATTTGCTGCGACCAGATGCCGGACATCATTGTTCGGCTGGGTATTTGGGTAAGCAGGCGGGACATATTGGTAGGTCGAAGTGCCATTCGGGCTGTCCTGCACTGGTGGGACAAAGGGAACGTTTTTCGGAGTGTGGGTGCTCATGTCGAGTTTCAGCACAGGTGGGAGATACTGCTCGATGGATTTGACCTTGACGAGGGAATCGTGCAGACACTGCTTCTGCTGCTCCCAACTACACGCTGAAATGCCATGTGAAAGCTCTATCCGTACAAGGTCATCCATGGTCTGGTAGATCTGGATGCACTTAACAAAGCCAGTCAAGACAGAGATGGTTCCCTCGGGTTGCGGGAGAATTCTGTCAGGGAGGATATACGCATCGTCCACCTCTCGTGGCCAATCAGGGTAAGGTGCATTTGGCGTGGCTGGCGGGATGATCAAGTCTCGAGAAGAATTGCCCATCTGGCCCATAGATCTGGACCAAAATTAGTGATATGATAGCATACGGACACACCCATAGAGCTTACCGGACGCCCAGATAAATGGTCCAGTAAATGCGCTTTCCGATCTCATCAGTAATAAAGTCGGTAGGCTGGTCGTCAGCACGGTCTTGGCCGAGGGAAAGAGAAGTTGGAGGAGGTCTCCTCCTATGGAACCCCATCTCACGAAGGTAGCGCAGTGACTCTCCTAAGAACCGACGACACTGGTTCCAACGCATGGTGTAGCCCGTTGCGAGACACAGGAAGTAGCTGACGGCCGCATCGTTCACAGTGACATTGTCCCTGAGTATCGACTCGGATGTCCGCATATCGAGAGCCACTTTTATGCAACGATCGACCAACATTATTGATCGTGGGAATTTCTCGTAGCTATGCGCAGCCTTCAGATGGAGGCGCGCCGAGCGTGGGAAAGACGCAACCAGGGCACCGATCATGCCTGCCAGCAGGGCCAGAAATTCGGGGTTCTTTCGATCCTCGCGGTTCTCGAATGCCTCTCGGAAAGTTGGCTCGTGTGGGAACGGGACGAGTGGGTGTATGTAGGTGTAGAAGTCGTCTACAAAGAGTCTGAGAACGCCTAGAGGCGCGATACATAGCTCAGCATCCATAACTGTCGGTGTATCCGGTGCGCCCAGGGAGACTAGAGCCTGGGCTGCGTTCTGATGGGTTGGGGTTGTGGTGTCGCTTGCGCCATCGGACTCGAGCCTTCGTCTCTTCTCGGCCTCTCTTGCCGCTTGTGCGGCTCTGTTCGGAGGTCCTCGTCGTTTCTTCACACGTTCGTAGGTGCATGAGACGTTAAGCTCCCGGCAAGGCCCGCATGGAGGAGGCCCTCCTTCGCACTGGATTAGGTAGATGTCAGCCTGGGCGCAGATTCCACGAGCACCACAGTGGTGGGCCAGAGATCTCAAGACCAGAGAACGGGCATTTCGAGAAGTGACGGACCTTGACCTTTCTTGTGCTACAGAGGTCGCAAGCTCGCGGTATTCGAGTGTTCTTCTTCGAATAGGCTGAAGTCCCAGAATCAGCAGGCGTGGGTGCCTGCTGGCTTTGTGGACTTGCGGAGGGTCCATGTTTCTCTACGGGAGCGTACTGAACTTCCTGGGCGCCGATTTGTGGTGGCTGTGATTGATGCTGTTGTTGCTGCTGCTGTTGTTGGTGTTGTGGAGGGTTCAGGATACCATGAGGCACGGGATCTTGCAAAGCAATAGCCAGGCTACCGTGAGCACCGGCTGCATACGCTGGGCTCTGACTCTGCCCAGGTCCATGATGGGGATTGGTGTATGGCGACTGTAGGGCCGGGGTTGGTGGCGGCAGGTATGGAGGAGCGTTCACGGCGGGGTCGGGCTTCGTTGAGGGTATTGCTTGGCCGGATAAGGACGCGGCAGGATTATCGTGGTATCCTGACATCATGAACAATCACTCACCCTCCCTCCTGTCGCAGGGGCTGGAATGAAAGGTGCGGTGGTAAAATGTCGGTTGCAGTCCGGTTCAACATCGGACGTTGCGCCAGGTTCGGGAAGAAATGGCGGGGGTCTTCGGCACATGGGAAAGGGATGCATGACATCTGCTGTGGGACGCCCCATCACTTTACCCCTGACATAACGGGGCAATCACGTGCACTGCCAGGTGCAGATATACCTAGGTACTTAGGTACATATCTACCTAGGTACATCGTCTCCAGACCTCGCCGGCTGGACCTCACCCGAGTAGCAACGAAGGATCACATCTCGATTTTCAGACACCCACATATGTAGACTGATCAAGATGCCCTAGTTAATTGATTCGATTACAAGTAAATACATGTGCCAATCTGTTTTAACCTTCATAAAAAAACGGGCCGTCACATCCCTGCCGTGGAACTTGGCGGGTCCAGCATGCCCCCAAGGCGAGGGCATATCTCAAGTGCTCTGACTGAGGAACCAGCGTCCACGACCGTATCGCACACATGTGGTAAGTAAAAGAGGAAACGTCGAATTGGCCTTAAACCAGGGAGTGTTTCTAAAGGCTTCACATGAACCTGCATAACACACACACTGCAACATTTGCGACCCTCGCCAGGGTTCCCGGGCTCCAGAATTGATGCGTTTTGCATCAATCAAGCCCCCGGCCAAGGTAACGAAGACTGCATCATCTCTCATAAAGTCGAAGATTATGGTATTGAGCCATAGATTTCCATTCGTGCCTTGGCATACCATGTGACCCCGGGCGCCCGAACTAACAAAATCACCCTTCACCCACACAACCTTCATAAAAGGAAAGGAGCTTCAGGGCTAGTGGTTCCGACGAGAATTTGAAGCTATCCCCAACTGGCATTTCATTTCCAGTCCAAACGAATGGTCCTCGAATGAAATCGGCCTGACCTGGCTGAGGCACGTTTTCATCCCTCAACTCAACACCCTTCGAGGTAATGACGAGGGTAAGGCTGGCCTTTTAGTTCTAGATGGTCACGGTTCTCATACATCTGTAAGGCTTCATTTCTCTGGCCTGATCTGGTCTAATTTCCTCGAGTTCCTACGGCTAATTTTCGACTGTGAATTCCTAGGAACATCTGAAGTGTTGGTTTTCACATATTTGATAAGAGGTGTACTTAAGTAATTCTAGCCCGCAAACACGCTAAAAGCAAGGACAGAGTTCCTAAAACATTGATTGACATCGTGGATATGAGGTCTTCAAGTGGTTCAATTGGTGGAGTCTAGATGTCTGGTTATCACCGGGAGCCCCGGAGAGACGTAGAGTTTCTCTTTCCATGAAACGGCAGAGTGGTATTGAAGACCTCTGATCAAGCACTACAGCAGCAGTTTGATAACGAGCCTGCCGTAGTATATAAGGAAGTTGCGGAAAGGGCTCGCACCTTGCCAATATCTGCTCTAAGAAAATGCACGATCTAAAGGCAATAGCAGTTGGTCTACGTATCATGTAGAGTTCGAATAGAACAAGGTGTTCCCGAGTGAACTGTTCCAGTAGGCTAGGAAGGGATTGGATATTGGGTCATGGGATCAATTTGATAATTTTTCTTTCATTATCCTCTCCACCAAGTCCAACCAAGCAAAATCAGGGTTCGCGACCGCCTAGCCAAAGACACTACCATCTCCCTCTCCCGCCCCAAGGCCGGGGATTAAGACAGGCGTCTGCGCTTAGGCGGCGGACCCAAGGCCGTGGTCGGGCTACCACGCGAGTGTTGTGCTTCTACACCGTCGGGGCCGGGCCGCCCGGTATGGCTGGATGAGAAGCTGGAGGTGAGAAGCTGGAGGTGTGTGGTGCGACGACGGTGTCGAGCTGGATGAGCCACTGGTGAAGGTGGTAGTAGCAGACATAGCCGACGGAGGGCGGAATGCGTTGCGCATCTTGTGGGTAATTTGAGCAGTGCAGATGTTGTAGTTGAGCGGAAAGCCTGGGAGGGAGGCCAGCTCGCCGTGAGTGAAGGGGCGGTTCGCCGCGGCAAGTGACTCTCCGAACGTCTTATACGGCTGCTGGCCGGGTCTGGGCAGTTGGGCCATTGGTCGGGGCGGGCCGCAGGGGAAGCTTCGTACCCGGGGCCGCACCTATTAGAACGTGGCATTGGGGATAAACCTGGGGCAGGCCGTACTGGATAAGGGAGATCGGCGACCACTGGATCGAGTAGTCGCGAGACGTACAGGCTATAGACAGGTTTTGGAACATCTGATGATAAGTGGCGGCCGCGAGCGACTCGGGGTGGTCAACAAGGAGGAGGCAGGGGCGGAACTTCTCGAGGAGCATGACGACGTTTGTGATGTTGGCGAGCGCCTCGGACGGGGTCAGGTCGACTGGAATGTGAAGGATATCCACGGGGGTTTGCTTGGTCACGTTGAAAAAGGTGTGTGTTGGTATGGAGCGGAAGGGAGTATCGGGAACGTTAGCTGTGATCCCAGGGCACGCGGCGTCGCAAGGGTCGACGACGACGACAATTTTCAGGCCAGCCATATGTGCGCCCAGAATAATTTTCCCGGCGCTACAGACGACATCGACGAGCGTGTAGGGCGTGCCAGGCGCGGGCTCGGTCGACGTCGGCGGCGTGGTGTTGAGGAGCTTGGCCCGGATCATCCTCGGTGGTATGGCGAAGGGCGCCGCCGAAGCACTGCTGTTGCCTGAGGTAGTCGAACCGCAGCGTCCACTGGCAGGTCAGGGGCGCCTCTCTTTCAGCATCGGCGTCCTTGCTCATCATCGAAATGGCAGGTGGAGAAGGCCTGGTTGGTTTTGATCAGTGTGCAGCGTCGGCTGATATACGACGGCCGGATAGTCACAACGACCTAGACATCCTCTGCGATGCGTCACCGGCAGCCTTGCCAGCCAAACCTGGCGATAGTTACGTCGTCCGCATCATAACCATGGCGACCAGCTTCATCTCGTGCTCAGGAAGTCTTTTTTGTGCGCACAAGTTTGTAGATAGATGTCCACATCACCACCCTGGCAATATTCGGTAATGATCTGCAAACGGTTGTCAATTTTGTACCATGCCTCTGTTTCTTTAGAGCAAAATGTCACCCCCCCCCCTGTCCGATGAGAAAGTTCCCCGCCCCCCTCAAATTCGAACTCAGAAATAACACTTTCTCTTATATAACAACGTATACTACTCTAATAATATTATAATTGATATCATTAGAACCGCCTTCTTATAAGCTATATAACTATATATATAACTACTATACTAAGGGCTAGATAGGTAGTATAAAGAAGAGTTTACTAGATTTTGATATTCGTCTAGGTGAATTTAAGGTAATTTTAGTAGTTTAGTAGTAAATATAGTATTAAATCTTTTAAGTAAACACCCCCTTTCCCTACTAAATCTGTAGACTTAGCACTTAATATCGCTATATACTTTCGCATATCGCTCTATAACGGTAGCCTTTTAGATTCTATAATTTAGATATTGAAGTAGTCCTACTATAGGCTTTAATTTGATACTAGGTTTATTATATATAGCTTAGTTTTGAGAAAGTCGATTTTGAAATCTTTGAGAGGGGGCGGGGGACTTTCTCATCGGACAGGGGGGGGGTGACATTTTGCTCTAAAGAAACAGCTGAACTGGACGAACGAACAAGATTGCCGCTGGATTTGCCATTCTCTCACTCGATTGACTCTCATCACTTCGGCCGGTAATTCGACCCCTCCAGCCTCCTCTCCCCATCATGCCACCGTGGTACAACCTGATGCCACCGCGGCCGTTTCCACAAATTCTCCCACTGCATCCGCGCATCCCCCTCAAATTTCGGCTCTGGGCTCTCCCGCCCAAGCACCTCCCGCTCCAACCACGGTTTTAGATGCTCGAACGCGGACACTTCCACCACCAGCGCCCCCAGCCCCTGAAGCTTGCAGAGGGCGGTGACGACGTCGATGTAGAAGTCGTATATAAACCTGAAAATCGGACGAATGTCATCGGGCGGGTCCTCCCAGATGAGCGTGTCCTCGACGTACACCCACGTGCACTCGCCCATGTCGACCGTCAGCGCCAACCGGGGCAAGTCTGCATGCGAGGCGAGGAGGGCGATAACCTCGCGCCAAGTTCGGCGATAGAAGTCATCATCACCCGGCGGCTTGACAGCCCCACCGCCCCAGTATGGGATGGCGATTTGTGATTCCAGCGTCGCGGCGTCGTAGCCTGACGCGACGGCACCATTGCACCAACCTTCCACCTGCGCGGGCGTCATGGTGAAATTGAGACGGCGGAGACGGTGGATGTTTTGCGGGAAGAGGGAGCGGAGGAAGGTGACTGAGGAGGAGGGGTCGAGGTCAAAGTGCAGGTTTGTGTAGAATACTCCGAGGGCTTCGGTGGATGTTTGGCGGGAGACTGTGAATAGCTGGGTGGGAAGGATTCGGCATTGGCATTGAGGTTGGAGTGTGCCGTGGGTTTTGGGAGAGGCGCTGAGTCATGTCAGCATATGAGTGTAAGGTATGGGTGAATGTGAGAGGGTAGGGGGAGGGCGGACTCACCATTTCGTCCTTGATGGAGGGTCATCCCATGGTCCCAGTGGAAGCTGGTGGCGCGGGACAACGCGCCCATCGCGAACTTGCAGGATACCAAATCGGGGATCGTAGCCACCTGTTGAGGGAGGACCTAAGTGGGTGTTGGAGAGGATCTGGAGGCGGAGTTCTGCTGGAAGGGAGGGGAAGCCCCAGGCTTTGGCGGGCGATTTGGCCATTGTGAGGAGGCTGGTGACGTTTCTACCAGGCATGGGTTCAGGGTAGGTGAGAAGAGCTTCAGAAGATAGAGGCGTCCATGGATGACATGAGTTTAGGAGTCAATGATCAAGTGGTGTGCGTGATGTGGATTTGCGGTGGTCTGGTTTATATATCATGCGGGAGGTTGGGACAGCGTTATATGTACCGAGGTATGGCCTATGGGTTGGCCCGTTCCTCCAGTGATCTTAGATAAGCTTATCATAGCAGGCCGAGACCTTGCAGACAGCCTCACACTCCCTATAGTATCTTATAATCGACGACGACTGTAATGTCAAGACAGGCGTACATTGAGTTCGCGTATCCTACTGAACAGGCCCGTATAGGAGACATCGAAGCAATTCAAGGGAGATGTATCTCGGTATTCGGTAGAGCGGAGGGTAAATAGAGCGCGAGAGTGCAGAGAACGTCGGTTGCTTGTAGGTCTAGGAATTACCCACGGGTGGGTAAAGATTACCCAGTGACCCAGTTACTTACCCAGTTACCTAGTCACCCAGTCACCTAGTCACCTAGTCACCTAGTCACCTAGTCACCTAGTCACCCAGTCACCCAGTCACCCAGTCGCCCAGTCGCCCAGTTGCCCACGGGCACCCACGGGTGAATCTTTCCTGGGCCTAGTTGCTTGAACTAAGTCAGAGGGTATGCAGGTATAGAGATAGATACGGCAATCAAATGGTTGACAGACCGGTGTTTAAGAAGATGCAAAGAGGCGGTGAATAACTGAACAAAGAAGGGGATGAGGAAGTTGAAAGTTCAGAGTACAAGAAATGAACATGTGGGAGGGAGGTTCTATTATATATCTGCGGCTCCGGTCGCAGTTTGCGCTGAGCCCAAATGGGGTGACGCTAAACCCGGGTGGCACAACAGCATATCCTCGATTAAATGTGATTATGGCGTCTTCAGCACTTGAGGAGGATGCCTGTGCCAACATATTTACTTGAATTCAGGGACTTGGTGTGGCCAAGAAGACCATATGAATAACTTACAACTTGTAGGTCACAATTCCCTGTTCCCGTTTCTGTTTGTAAGCGAGATTCAAACCAACTCCATTCAATGTTACTAATTAGGTAGACGTAAAGACATAATTCGTAGATATATGAGACCGTTTTAAACACCAAATTGTCCAACGTCGTGGGGAATAACATGCCGTGGCTATGTCAGACGCCAGACCTCCTCCCATGTGTCCAGTAACCCTCGGAGGTCATTATACAGTCTCACGCTCGGCGCCGCGTATACTGTCATCGTAGATCGTGGCTGCGAAGCCAGCCTTTTCTCAAGCCGCGGGGAGGTTATGAAAAAAAGTCTGTGAAGCGTCAGTGGAACTCAGGCAGTATAATTGGGACTCAAAAGAGAGGGCCGTACACAGGAGGTCTCACTCTGGCGGTTAGAACCCGGAAGAGTAATCTTGACTACCCTGCCCCGGCGACTAGAAATGTTGCTGCCCAAATCTACCTGTCCTGTCGTTCCAGTTGTTATCATTTTGCTGCATGTGAACATCTACCATGCCCTCTTGTGAACCAAAGCCAGAAGATGTCCTACTGCTGGAAATACTCCCAGGCTCTGGCTTTGAGAAGAGATTTTCTGCGCCGACATGTCTGTTGATCTCCATGGAACCGCGGTTTTTCTCATTCTCAAGCTGGGAATGGCGCTTCTTCTGAGCGAAAAACTCATAGACCCAGTAAAAGACGGAGAAAAGCATCAGTGCGAACGTAGCCCAGGTCATGGCAATGAACTTGCTGCCTTTTTCGGCGTAAAGTCCGATGCCGTTGCCATGTTCTGTGACCTTATCGACAACCTTGCCACTGCCGATTGTGGTAATGAGGTTGCCTATCAAGAGGAAGAGGACCGCGAAGCCAGCCAGGCCCAAGTTGGCCATGGCGAGGATCACTCCGGAATTGGGTATGAGAAGGGCGGCGCCAATGGAAGCGAAGAAGGTTAAGCAGATAAAGATGGCTGCAATAATGTACATAGCCACGATTGCCTTGATGGCCTTGGGGATGACGTCGAGTCCACTCTGGATGTCCTTGGTGAAGCCCAAGTCTGCCAAGTTCAAGGAGAAGGGGCCAACGCTGAGCTCGTGATCGAGCAGCGCAGAGACGTTGAGCATATCTGTGAGCCATGTCAGATATTATATAAGCTAGTTCCAAAAAGGGGTTACACTCACTATAGTCGAATGCAGTCGTGCAGTTTGTGACGTTGAAAGTGGCGTCGGGGTCAGTGGCATTGGGCTCGAAGTCGCCATCGCAAAGGTCCACCAGATGGATGGAGTAGAATTCCTTGATGCCCAGCTTTTTAGCCAGCTCATCCGCAAGGTCATTTTCGATATCAGACAGGGCGCTCGTGGCTTTGTCTACCGCGGAGGTCGCGACGCTCGCAGCTTCAGAAGTGACGTCCCCGACGACAGACGAGGCGCCGTTTTTCACGCTGTTGGCATCGTTGCCTATGTCATCGATTAAACCTCTCTCTTTATGAGACATAGCATGGAAGCGGTTCAGGAGGGTCGGGGGCGCTGTGGGCTCAGGCATTGGTGCCCGAGCCTTTAAGGAGGGAACGAGGTTCTGGCCGAGAGTGGACGTGTTGAGCTGTAGACAGCGTTAGTATCTCATGAAAGCCTCCTGGGATGTTCCGAAAATACTAACATAAAGAACGTGGTAGTCCTCCATAAAGTCAGGCTTGTTGCCGGCAAAGATAATTAGCATCACCAGCACGAAGCTGACGGCTGCAAGGAGGACGGAAACTCCTGCGATGGGATGCATTCTGAAATAACGAGTACCAGCTCGTGGAATGAATTTAAGACTTTCACCGCACGATACTCAAGGAATAATTAAAACGAAAGGAAGTGCGTGGCTTGCGTGAACCGTACGGAGGGATGGACCTTGAGCGGACGGGACGGCGTTTAGATAAACAATGTCAGTGGTTATGATCAGGCAGAGGCGTCTCAGGCAACTGAATAAGCCTAGAGCTGTGAAACCAGACGTTTTTCAGCTTTGAGACACCTTCGGAGACATAAGATGGCAATTCGTGTCAAGGTTGGGCTGCAGGTGGGCACCCACAAAATGCCCATGTGGTGGCCTCCCTGCTGGCTCCAGCCAAGGAACTGTGACAACGCCGCTCTTTGTCCTACATATTGGCTGGTAGTACTTAAAGGCCTGCAAGAGCCAGCCGGTCTTCGAATTCAAATCGAGTTCAAAAGTTAGACATCGTTGGTAATTAACGACGAACTGGTGGGTCGAAACGGTCACTTCTCCTTGTCCAAGTTGACCCATAACAAGGCCGATGACCCGCGTCATCTGCAAAGGCTGCGTGGAATCGATTTCGAAACCCAGAAGAAATCCAAAGAGAAAACGATTGGTCGGGGTTTTCTATAGCCCACAGTTCCAGGCCCAAACATGGCCTGCCAATTGATTTGACGCCGCGGCACTGTATTGCTGTGTCGTGGTCGCCGTGTGGGCCGCCGCTTCCCGGCCACGAGGTCTAAAACACTTGCAGACGGCCGGGCTAATGAGGGCGTGCTGCACACAGGAAACCAGTCATCAATGATGTTGCCTACATAAATTCTACCGGTGCTGGAACTGAGTCGCTGGAAGCCATGCAAGACATCTTGAGGGTTGCCGTTGTGCTGAGCGCTGTCATATTAGGACTTGCAAGGTCCTCTGCAGATCTGGTCCATGTTACTCCCATGACTTTCCCCTTCTGGCGCATGTCGATATAGAGGAATAACCAAGCAAGGAAATAATAAGACAAATCAGGGGACAATAATCGCTTCATTAGTAGCTCGAGGGGAGCACTTTCATCTGTTCTTAGTATACAATAGGCCCATCAGCATGAAAGCTCTCCCCAGCATTATTCCGTACGCACCGTCTGTTACTCTTAACTACTGTTCTATACTGACACCTATTAGACTCAGTATCCTCCTGTGGCTTTCCAAGATAGGCCATGAAGAGGTAAGTAGAGGAGTACAAATGTAGTGTGTCTTTTTCTTCTGTTAATAAGTAAACTACATACACCTGTAAGCACTTAAGTAGGAAATACATGCATGCACAAACCTTCCGAGGGGATGTCGCTCGTGGGCTTCGAAAAACTGAAAATGGAGAAGAATGTAACCCACGAAAGTAGAGTACCCAAAGCAACCTGATGCATGGCCCATGGATATCATCCGGTCAGGACTCCGCAATTCCCTTCCCGCCACCCCTCCTCTCTCATAAATTGAATATTGACGTACACATCCAGGCTTGATCAGCGTCTCACCTGATGAGCGAGGCGCCAGCCAAAGCCCAGGAGAGCTCTCAGGCTAGTCAGGTTACTGCCAGGACCAGCAAAACCGCCACCTGCGAGGGCGGTACCATAGGCACGGCCGCCAAAGCGGGTAGAGTTGAGGCTGCGGCCATGGCCACGAGGCATGTCGGCAAGGCCATGCTTGAAATTCTTGCCAGCGGTGTTGAAGGCGCAACTGCGAGTCGGGGCTGCGGCTGACGTCGAGGGAAAAGCGCGTGTGTGGAGCCCGCGGGTTGACGGAAGGCCAAAACCGCAAAGAGGCAAGGCAGCGGGAGAAGGCCTGTGCTTGTACTCTGTCGACCTCGAGCGGAGCATGTCCATGTTCTTCTGACGCACTGCAGCGATGTTCAGGCTTCTTCGCAGGCTCGCATGTTGCAGCTGGATGCTGAGCAGGCCAGCAGCACCGGCGGCCGGATGGGTCAAGGCGATGCGCCAGGTCAGTTCGGGGAGGAGGATGGCCAGGGGGATGTCAAGTGACTCCTCTTTGATGTCCTTCTGTTGCTGCAGGAGAGGGCGGTTGCGGACCAGGAAGTGTAACTTGTCAGATGGGGACGAGGTTGACGAAATCTTGACACTATGAGAGGTGGATGTGGCGGCGGCGTTGCTGGACCGGATGATGATGTCGTAAGAGCATGTGTAGACTGACGCGGTGTTGCCAGCTTTGCAGGCCGCAATACGAGCCTTTGGGTCTCGATAGGGTATATCTGCACGTATGATGGTGGCGCCTGGGTACATGTCAAGAAGACGTGCAGCGTTCTGGTCGTCCGGGCTGCTGCTGAAGTCCACCATCAAAATAAGGAGAGGTATGTCCACGTCGCCTTTGTCGTCCGCGAGGAGAATCACCGCGGGAACGATCATCTCGCAGATGCCAGTGGACGGATTGGAAACGGCACAGTCGTACGACGCAGTGAGTATATCCAGAGATTGCTGGGCCTCATCGCGGAGGGCAGATGCCAGGGCGTTGTCGTTAGCCAACTCGGTCAGTTTGCTGGCTAGACTTTGGCGGAGGGCGGCGCCAAGTTCCTGCGAGAAAGTGCTGCGCAGCTCGGTGCTGAACATGATTAGGAGCCGTTGACAGATGGGGTCATAAACCAGTTTGAGAGGCGAATTCTGTAGATTTCTGCCGAGCTGATGGAGGAGGGTGGATGGGGCTGGGTCTGACCGGTGTGGATTAGTTAGAGGTGAACCGAGTGATATATGAGTGAGTTGGATGTAGACCTGAGGTAGACACTGAAACAAAACAAAGGAGTATAAAGCAAGTAAAATGGAGTTGAGGCACGTGGGTGAAAGAAAGGATGGTTCAATGCCTGTGAGAAAAAAGAAGAACACCCTGGTACATACTATCCATAGACAACTGCTGTTCTGGGCTGCCAAAGAGAAGCTCTTCAAGAAGCTGGTAATCTTCTAACGACATTGGAACAGTGAGCTGTTCGGTCTCCTTTCCGTTGAAGGTGCCATCAAAGGAAGACGAAACCTGGATGGCATAAGAGATTGCAAGGCTCTGCATGCTGTCGCCCTTCAAGGTAGATATGGCCATGATGGAGGCAGGTAAGGATGGTAATCAAAGCTGAGGCCAGGAATGGAATAGTTGTGGACGACGGGTTAATGGAGTTGAACTTTGTGAAGATAGAAACCTGAAGTAAGCACTTTTTGTTTTGATCAAGTATGGAAAAGAAAATAGGAGGGGTACATAGCAAGCTAGCCTGATTTAAAGTTGATATAGTCCATAGTGGGGCTGAGAGTTGAGTTTAACAGTAAATATAATGTATGTGAGAGTCAGAATTCAACAGACTTCCTTGGTACCTAGGTGTAGGAGATAATCAGTCTGTGCGTTCAAATATTGCTACCATTTCCGACAAATCGACCTATCTCTTGATACACACCACGGGGATTGCCAGACCAGCAACGTATTGTTACGGTGAAGTCCACATAGCCTTCTGTACAGGAAGAGGCAACAGCAACTTCGAGAGCAGGAGTTTCATCTGGCAGGGTGTACTGTACACACAGATATGTACGTTCGCAACATGAAAACAGCATCACTAAGTACTTCAGTACTTGAGTACCTAGAAGACTATGAATACTGGATACATGAAATCAAAGCACTCATCATCGCCTATCCACAATCTCAACAACACATGTGAATCTTCAACCTTCCATCACTGTCCCTTTAGAAGATGCGTTCCAGATTTGTTGGCGCCACCAGCCAGTCTGAACAACTTAGAAACCGGCCAACCCTAGAATGCTCCTCCGCTATCACCAAAAACCTCAAACCTTTCAAATGTTAACCATCAATTACTCAACAACCATAAGGCGCGTTAGCATTACTCTCTCTTGCCTGTCTGGTTGGGGTTCTTTGCCGTTTTCGACGTTATTGCTTGTTTTATATGCCCGAGAGGGTTGAAGTGCCGTTTTGAAGGCTGCGTGGATGATCCATTTCGACCGACTTGAGGCTTGACAGTGCTGGAAGGCTGAGGTCGAGGGTGCATTTCATCCAGGGCCCATACATCGCGCATCGTTGCAGCATCCATTGCATCCTTCGCGCAGCGGTACTTGCACACTCCTCGGAGCGGTGTTGTCGTCTCGGTTTTACAGCGGTCAGGAATGTTGCATGGTTTCTGGCGCTGCGCATGTATCGTGTAGCCCAAAGGACAGTCATACACGACGGGTGGGAGCCACTGGCACATGCTGACTTGTGGAAGAGGACTGGACTCTTTCACGTGATTTATCTCGCTGACTGGGACGTAGTTTCTGTTTGGGATGGTAAGCAGGGTACGATTCCTGGTCTCAAGAAAATGGTGTTACATACAAATTTGTTGAAGAGACTACCACCAGGAAGTCTTCAAACTGAATATTTGCAGAGGCAGAGGAACAGAAGAAATGACTTGAAATACTTTAATGACACGCTTTGATAGGATAATTCTGAGAGATTCGGTGTGTCTTTATATATTTGCAGTTGACCGTTTTGATCAAATCCACTCAGGCTGTCAGTCTAAGCATAATATAGATAGACTGGGACCCACCGGGGCAGCTGGCACGTCGACCAGATTCCATTGAATCCTGTTGACCAGACCAAAGGATTAGGAAGGGCCTGAGGTTGACCATTTGGAAGATCTACTGGATCTAGTAGGCGCTCTCAAATTGGGGCCTGTTTCGATCCTGTACACCTATCTGAAGGTCGCCCTAAATTTGAATTATGGCTAGCAATGTTTGCGGACCGAACATCCATGCCGGTCCATGGATGACGGCATTTGGACTCTCGGTGCGATTGTGGGATTGGGATCACATTTATCTGACTATTTTCTTTGGACTCAAGTCCATAAATGGAACTTTCCTCTTGTTTTCATTTTTTACCCTTTCCAGTGAAGACTGGTGGTTGCCGGTGAGGAAGTGAATAATAGTGAAGATGTCAGCATATATGCAATTATCAACAATGCAATAGACGGGGCCTCTGTTTCTTTAGAACGAAATGACACCCCCCCCCTGTCATTTAGATTGTCTCCCACACACCACTCATCTTCAGACTAGAAAAGTAGACTTTCTCTTATATAACTACGTATACTGCCCTAATAGCAGTACGATTAATATTATTAGAATCGTCTTCTTCTAGGCTATATACCTATATATATATTTAATATACCGAAAGTATATTAAAAGGTATAAAAGAGACTTTAGAGATTTCTAAAAATTTACCTTATTATTTTAGAGTAAGCTTAGTAATAAAGTAGCATATATAGTAAAACTGCCCTTAAGTAAACACCCCCTTTCTTACTAAATCTATAAAATTAGTACTTTTTTATACTATATATATCTGCCTATTACTCTAGGAATATATATACCTATAGAATAAAACTTACGTGTTATAATCTATATACTATAGGCTTTAATATAATATAGGTCTTTTTATATTTACCTCGGTATTAAGAAAGTCGGGTTTGAGATTTTTAAGTGGTGTGTAGGAGACAATCTAAATGACAGGGAGGGGGTGTCATTTCGTTCTAAAGAAACAGCTCCTGTGGGGGTCTGATTGCAACCATCACGCACCATGTTCGATAAGCCGTGGGCCGTGATGTCTTGACCGTACAAGCAATATGGCGGCCAAGATCGACTTCATCTCAACCACAACACATCCCTACAGCCCGCCCGTGTCAAACACCCATTACCCGAGAGCGTGGTCAATCATAGGTCTGCATGAAGGATTTGAAAAATCCAACTCTGGTCTCCTCTTGAGCGACTAGACCCATGGATAAGCAGATGTCGCAGACTGCCTGTGGACATACATGGTGCTCTAGCATCCTCAAACCCCGGTCTCTTCTCCAGGCCACACAAACTCCGAGAGCCTAAAAAAAGAAAAAAGGAAACAATGTCTCCTGATGACGAATATCCGGATGATGAGGTCATCAACGCAATTCCACGCCGTCGAAAGCCTGCAAGGTCAGCTATCGCGGCATTGCTCGGTGTCCTCCTCCTCGTCAACCTTGCAGCAAGCCTGTATCAGTTGCCCCTCAACAGGGTAGTGGAAAGGCGTCTCTGCCGGGAGTTTTATGACCAAAATGACCCAACCAAGATCGGACCCGATGGCAGTGTTGAAGAAGGCCTGTGCAAGGTGGTGGACACTGTCCAACAAAGTCTTGGACGCATCCAGGGTGCGATGGACACCATCTGGATTATTGGTGGTACGCAATAGTCCCGTTGCCATCTTTCTTTCTTCGTTTATAGTATTCACAATGGCTGAACCATACAGACTTCCTTATGACAATACCGCTTGGGTTCATGGCCGAATATTATGGGCGAAGAACAGTCCTCTGGCTCAACCTTGTCCCAAGATTCTTCATGCTGATATGGGCTGTTCTTGTCGGAAACTTCGACGCCCTCCTGCCAACGAAGGCCATTCTTGCAGGGCCCATTCTATCATTCCTGGGTGGTGATTGTGTGTTCAACTCCATCACATATTCCCTAGCTGCAAGCATCACGGACGATTACGTTCTCCGCGCTTCTTACTTCGGCTATATGAGCTCTATTTCGTATGTTGTCAATCTGCTCGGGCCAGCATTAGCCTCCGGATCTATGACAGTACTGTTGTGGCTACCATTCTACATCGGCATCGCGCTTCTCGCGCTCGCCATCCCGGTCATATCCATGCTCCCCGACCACGGTGCATCCTCAAACCGTCGGGATGAACAAGCAGAGCCACTCCTATCCTCGCCTCTCCTCAAGGCTCAAGGCTCCGAGACTTCCGCGCTCCAGTCAGTGGCCAACCGCTTCCGCACGCTGAGAACAGTCCTGGCCAGCCACCCTCGGAACTTCACGCTGCTCCTCGTCTGCTTCCTCCTCGCCTCGCTGGCGAGCTCGGACACGAAGCTCCTGGTTCAATACATCTCGAAGAGATACCACTGGACCTTTGCGTCGGCCGGGTATCTGCTCTCCGGCAAGGCCGTCGTCAACTTCACGCTCTTGACCGTCGTAGTACCTCGCGTGCTAGCCTCCGCGACCCGCAACGGCAGGGCTGGTGACGACTCCGCAGGTCTGTCAGATCGCATCAACATGCGCTTCGCCAACCTGTGCTTTGCTGCCTCTGTTATCGGAGCCCTGGCTATTTCGTTCTCTGCAACCACATGGTTGCTTGTGCCAGCGCTCTTGGTCTATGCACTTGGCTCCGCGCTGCCTATCTTCACGCTGTCGTTGCTCAAATCGCCTTTCATTGCGGCACCCACACCGGACAATCCGAGAGAGGTTGATGGAAGAGTGCCGCAGTTGGGTGACGCAGAGACACACGTCTTTTCTGTTGTCATGCTGGTCAAGACGTTAGGCTCGCTGTTGGGGGCTCCGTTGATGGCAATACTATGGGTTTGGGGCATCGGCCTCGGTGGCATCGCACTGGGGTTGCCATACTTCGTGAGTGGCGGTTGCTATATCGTGGCTTTCATTGTCTTCAATCGCATTGTCGTCGGGTAATGGGGTCAGCGCCTCGTCAGCTAAACGTTCCTCTCGCTCAGTGATGGAAGCTGAAAGGTCACAATTGTGTATGATTTGGTCTACAAATTTCAAAACAAGTCTGTATTTGTGTGTGTTGAAAACAAATGAGGCTATCTAGGAAATGGAGGAAGTACTAAGGTAACCTTGGAAGTGGCTGGTGGTCCTAACACGCCTCAGTTTCAATGTTGCTTGTGTGAGCGCCTTTTCGGGAAGTCCTCCCATATGGACCAGAAGACATCAATAAGGTACTGGTTGTTGGATAAAGTCCAGCTCGTAGTGACCTGTTCTTCTGCCGTTCGTTTAAACCACTCATTCCATTTAACGTCCATCAACATGTATAGCGATGATTTCTTGTTATTCTCCCTCTTCTGGAGCCTGCGTAACCACTCTCGTTTAGCATCCATTCCGCCACCTGGATACACAAGAGCGACGTAATATCCCTCATTAGCTAGCCGAGTAGGTAGCCCCGGATGCGTAGAGATCAAGATGATGCAAGGCTTCTCTGCAGCTTCTCGTATAGCGGCCACATAGTTGGCTGGGAACGCGCCTGGCGTCTTGTCCTTGCTATAGAAGCTGGAATCAAGGTCGACAATGTCCATCCCAGTATCCGCGCGTACGTCGGTATTCTTGGCGAAAGTGGTTTTCCCGATGGCTGCAAATCCAGAGATGATTATAGCCTTACGCTTGTCGATGTTTCTTTGTCCGAGCTTCATTCTTGAGGCCATGACGTTCTCCCTGTGATTATATCTTTGCGTCGAGCCTGTCTGTGCAAAAGCGAGGAGTGTATGTGACCGATAAGACGATTCCGGTGTTTCAGTGAGACAGGTGGGCTGATGCAGCAGCTGAGCGATGTTAAAAGTATGCAGGGCGTGACAATTGTGCTTGATGATCTGGTCCTCTTGTTTCTGGACAAATGCAGTACAAGTCCGCTTTGGTTAAGTGTTAACTATTGTTGTTAGCTAAGGTTTCTTTGTGCAAAAGCAACAAGAGTTCGTAACTGGTAAGAAAGTTATTTAAGTACTTCTGAACTTTGGTTGTCCCCCTTGAAGTACCTACTTAAATATTTAGTCCATTTATGGCCACCTGGGCAGGTATGTTATCAATGAGCACAGCTGCCATTCGAATCCCAAAAGCGGTCCAGTCACGCACCCAACAGCGCAGTTCGAAACGCACGTTGAGGCCTCGGACCTTGCCAGGCCTGGGTCACTTTCATGTACGGATCCGTACTCTCTATAATTAGTACCACTTTTGGCCCAGGATCCTGAGGCCTCGTTGGCGCTAATTAACCGATGTGTAAGTCATTTGAACTGGCTTGTCACACGGTGCGCATTCCCGGTTGGGTCAGATTACTGCACCGCCGCAATGTCACTTGCTGGGTTTTTCGACTTGATGGCTTCCTAGGTACCTGTGGAAAATACAGGTGCATGTGGGCAAAGATTACCTAGGCATAGCCGTGTGACTTTCTTCATATTCATACATGTATAGTTTTCAGAACACGGAAGCACATGAGCAAGAGGCATTCATTATGGTCCTGTCCCGTGATTGTATCAGACTATAATTACTCGGTATGTAGGCCTTGGGTGTTTCAGTTGCCACATTCTCACAACAATGTTTTAGGGGCTTTCAAAGAGCACCGTGCCATCAGTCTATTATTATCGGTTTCTTGAGTGGTAACCCGATATAGGGCCACTGGTTTGCTTGCGTGGAACTCTGGCCATCGAAGTGCGTAATCCCATAACAATCAAAGCCTGCCTGTATCATTGTCGTACTGCCGTGGTGAACTCGGTGAAGAGTCCTTAAAACAAATTGTACCCAGGGACCCTTTCCAGTCTATTCATGAACACATAACCCAGAGCCCATCTTCTTACTGGCTGTCCGCGTCCTCCAAGGCCTGTTCTCGAAGGGCCTTCCTCGATTTCGGATACCAAGGCTCGATTCCATAGTCCCCAACATGCTTCGAAGTCTCATCTAGACCTTCAAGATCTGCCTTCCAGTCCCAGGTCTCGCCTGCTGCAAGTCGTTTGCGGATGATTTTCTTAAGGAGCAGGTCTGCGGGCTCATCCGAGGGACGATCGCCGTACCCACAGGACTTCGGCATGTCCAACTCACCATAGGAGCTTTCTGAGAGTCCCATGACAAGATCATACGAAAGTTTCAGGGCGTCTTGGCTTGGTAGCTCCATGAGCTCCTCGATCCCCGGCAGAAACCTCGTCATGGCTGCGCTGATGTCATCGGAGGTGGTCCCTGTCGCCTTCCAGTCGTAAATCTCCTCGCAGAGTCTTCCGCTCACTCGACGCATCTCGTGCCTGATGCTCGCAGCCATTGACGAGGCCGCTTCTGGTCTTGCCATCAGAAGAGGACGGAGGTTTGCCGGGGCCTCTTTAGGTCTTGTCAGCCCGTGTGCATGTAGAGACTCGGAGGACATGAAAACTCACTCGTTGCGACACCAAGCTTGTTGATGAAGGCAAGGGCGTCGCTCAAATAGGCCTTGAGGCGTTCTGGGTCTTGAATGTCGTCGAAATTCACAGCCTCTAGGGCATCCTGGTCCTCCAACTTTGGCTTTTTACTTGGCGGAGAAGCGTCCGACTCATCATCATGACCGTCATCGTCATCGTCGTCGTCGTCGTCGTCGTCATCGTTGTCGTTGTCGTCATCAGTGTCTCGTCTGGGGCGCTTCTCAGTAGAAGAAACCTTCGAGTCTCTTCCAAGAAATTCTGCAATAGAAGACCTTCGTGCAGCCTGAGCCTTGCAAGTTGAAGCAGTTCTTGGGGCGTATTGGTCAGGTGGTGCCGCTCGGACCGCTGGTCGATACCGCCGAGGCATTTTGAAGTTATCTCAAAGAAAGAGTTGACCCAAAGTGAGAGCGACACTTGGTGGGTTTCAAGATGTATGGTGGAGGTATGTTTGCAGTTGGAGTTTACGCTGTTTTAGAAAATAAAGATCATAGCGCGTCGGACGCGACGCGTATTCAAAGGGTTATCTTGCAAGGGGCCCATATGCCTGCGTCACCCCGCACACCATATGTATGTAATGAACATATATGCTGGGGTATCATGCTATGATACTCTGCACACAGGACTGAGTCCTGGAAACTATAAATGTCCCAGTGCAGATGATTAGTCTGGAGGTACTGCTTGCTCGCCATCGTGAAACCGATGACAGTCCTATAGAACGGGAATTCAATTTCAGTTTGCATCACTCAAAGAAGGCCTCCCGCGTGCATGTCAAGAACGGACCACGGCAAAATCTTTTCACTTTTACAACAGGTGTTTGGGTGCAACGAGTTCTCCAGCCGAGAAATCAAAATCGTGAGTCGTAACGAGTTTATGGCAAGTGATGCAGGCGTTAAGAGGAGGTAACCCCATCAACGACCTGCTGAACAACGTCGTCGAGATCCTCATTCTCCAGGCCAAGCAAATCCATGGCGAAGTCCGGCTTCTCTTCCCAGTTCCCATTGATTGCCCCCAGGACAAAGACCAGGTCTTCAATGGCATCCAGGTCGCCCTTGTCAGCCAGCGCTTTCTTCTCCCGAATGAACTCCTCTGAGTCGTATCTCTCAGTCTGCCACTTGACACCCATAGCCTTCTCCAACGACCGTAGTACCTCATTCTGGCTCACGCAGAAGCTCTGGATGAACAACATCCGGTTCTTTGTCACCTCCGGCCGCTGCAGAATCCTCACAGTTGCCCTGGCTATCTGCGCCAGTGTAGCCTGGGAGCTCTTCTGGTTGCCGTCATCAATGATCTCGGCCTTCTTGGTCTTCAGGTTGAAGTGCAAGAAGTCCGCCCGCAGCCCCCAGTCGAAGAAGTGCCCGCTGACCAGACTCGTCCAGCTGAACCCCTCGTTGTCGGCTGCCAGCTTCTGCAGGCTCTCGCGGATCTGCACCTTCCGGTCGAACAGCTTCACCAGCTCCCTCTCCCTCTTGCCATTGCTGTCACAGCTGCCAAAGTCGGCCGGGATAAGCCTCTTGACTCCTGCGGCAACCGCCGCCTGCCCGAATTTGATCTGTTCCGAGGCGTCCTTGGCTCGGTAGCAAACGACCACTGCGTCCTGGCCACGAAGCTTCTCCGTGAGTTCGTCCAGCGGAAGACCGTCAGAGATGGTCACGATGCTGATCTCGTCGGTGTGTGCCGGTTTGGATTTAGACGAGGCGCGTTGGAGGACAGTGACCTTGAAGTTGCCCTCGTCGATGAAAGCGTCGAGCACAGAAGACCCAAGGTCACCAGTAGCGCCTACCAGTGTCACCTTTACAATCGACATGGCGGATATCGAGCAGTCTGGAAGGTAAGTTATTCTGGCTTGCGATACCGGAGTGATGATGGGGGGAGAGGGAGGGGGAGGTTGGGTCCTTGGGACTGGTTCTCGAGACAGTAATCAAGAGTTTAGATTGATTCACAAAGGTGACATCTAAAAGCAGTCTGCTCTGAAGGGACGGTCTTTTTGAAAGTTCGATGCCGGCCGCCGTCTGTTTGTGTGAAACAACAGAGAGGAGCCATGGTGACATCGGATATCTGACTCAAGTCCCTGTGACGAAGCCGGCTGCAGGTTTTAGGGTTAGGGTAAGTACTTAGGCACCTGGGTATTTTCCCAGGTAAATTCAGGCATTGTTCAATGGGTTGGCTCATAGGCTCCTTGCGAAGGTGCTCTAGATCTGCTGCACGTCCAGCTGCGGGGTTCTTCGGGGGTAATTCCTATTATAGTGGGAGAGTTGGATGACTGGGACTGTAGGAGTATGTGCCCTCAGAACCGCGACGTTGAGTTGAGGTGTTGAGGCTACAAAAGTTGACAACCCTGAAACTGCAGACTGCAGGTGACGTGACGTGCTCAACAACAGGGGGTAAAGCTCTATTTTACCCACAGTGGCTTAGGTAATGGTCATGGTGGGGCAAATAAGGTTGCTATTTCAAGCGATCGGAGTGTCACCTTTTTCCATTTTCGTGTCCACGGGCATTGCGTGTGTACGTCCTGCGAAATAACTAACCACCATGACGACAATTATTCTTGGATCACAATGGGGCGATGAGGGCAAGGGCAAGTTGACGGACATTCTTTGCCAAGAAGCTCAGCTTTGTGCCCGTGCTACTGTAAGTGTTTCCCCCCAGCTATACATGTCCTCTTTCACTCAATTCTACCGCGTCATTTCTGTGACGCACCATTCCCTGTGACTCTTCCTGGGATTGTGGGATCAACCAGCCCACCCCTCCTCAACCACCCCGCGACCTCACTTCTAACTATCTTTTTTCCCAGGGCGGTCACAATGCTGGTCATTCCATCAAGGCCAATGGCGTCTCTTACGATTTCCACCTCCTCCCTTCTGGTCTCGCCTGTCCCGGAACCGCAAATTTAATAGGCTCGGGAGTCGTCTTCGCAAGTTACCCCCTTTCTCCCCGCCACGGAGCCTTGTGTTGCCTCTTTGCGAGGCGTCCAGAATGTCGCAATTCAGGCTCGGGAGCCCGGCTAATTGTATGTGTAGCACGTGCCCTCCTTCTTCAAGGAACTCGGCGAATGCGAAGCGAAAGGGATCAAGGACGCCCGCGAGCGCATCTTCGTCTCCGACCGATGCCACATCAACTTCGACCTCCACGCCGCCGTCGACGGTCTCGAGGAGATCGAGCTGGGAAATAACGCCGTCGGTACCACCAAGAGGGGAATTGGCCCATGCTACAGCACCAAGGCGGCCCGGAGCGGCGTGCGCCTGTCCGAGATGTTCAACGAGGAGGTGTTCGAGCGCAAGCTGCGCCAGCTGGCTGATGGTTTCAAGAAGCGCTACGGCGACCTGCTCCAGTACGATGTGGAGGAGGAGATTGCCCGTTTCAGGGAGTACCGGCCGAAGCTTGCGGACCGCGTCGTCGATGCCGTGGCCTTCATGTCGACCGCGCAGGAGAAGAACACCAAGATCCTTGTCGAGGGCAGCCAGGCTCTGTTGCTGGACCTGGACTACGGCACCTACCCCTACGTTACCAGCTCCAGCACTTGCCTGGGCGGAATTGTCGGTGGCCTCGCGCTGAAGCGGAGGAATATCAAGGAGGTCATTGGTGTTGTAAAGGCATACACCACGCGTGTTGGTTCCGGATGCTTCCCCACCGAGGACCTCGGCGAGGTCGGCTCGAGCCTGCAGCAGCTCGGCGGTGAGGTCGGCGTGTCCACGGGTCGCAAGCGAAGATGCGGATGGCTCGACCTTGTTGTCCTGAAATATTCTTGTGCCGTGAACGACTACGACTCGCTCAACCTGAGCAAGCTCGACGTGCTCGACACTTTCGAGAACATCAAGATTGCCATCGCATACAAGGACCCCAACACCGGAGAGGAGCTCCCCTCGTTCCCTGCTGATCCCTCTCTCCTTGAGCACGTGGAGGTCGTGTACCACGAGATGCCCGGCTGGAAGACCAGCACCTCCAAGGTTCGGCAGTGGTCGGACCTGCCGAAGGAGGCACGCGATTATGTCGAGTACATCGAGAAGTTCGTCCAGTGCAAGATCAAGTGGATCGGAACTGGTCCTGATCGGGACGACATGATTGTCCGGTAACCTGCTGGGGGCCGATGGTCAATGCTGCATGCATCAATTGGGTTTTGTCGATAGATCAAGCTAGCATAAAATATAAATCCTTTAGCATCAGTTGGGTTGCATGGTAGCAGTCGTTAGTTTGCAATGAATTCACAAAGGTCAAAGTAGGTGTGAAATTCAGACTTCTTGAGTTTGAAGAACGATCTCGAACCTTGTATTACACGTACCTACCTCACTGTTGTAAGAATCCTCGGGCCCTGACGGGATCGTCACATCTGTATTGGTCTATTTGTCCTCTTCTTGGTTTCTGATTGTTTGTCAGGGTAGCCAAAACGCTGGTGCGTCGAGTAGATCCCCTCCGGCGACTCATCGAGTTCCTCTTGATTTCCTGGAGTAGGTCTCTTGCTGAAGTGTCCCGAGACCGCGGGTAAAGGTGGGGGTGGGGCGCATTGATGAACGATCTGAGCCCGGCGGCATGGGAACCGGAGTTTTTCAAGACGACGATCCTTGCAGAGACAGTTTGGGGGCCATTGAGACAGGGCCAGAGGACGTCTCATCACCAAGTGGGCTTGGATGTCCTGTGCTGAGAAATGTGTTGATGCGTTCTAAGGTTTCCGCATGTGCGTGGAACCCTTCTGTTGAGGCCTCCCTGTCGCATCACCATCGATGTTCCCCAACTTCCCCGGCTTCTCTCACAGAGGACCTGGATATCGCCGAGAGAGGGAAGACTTCGGCGGCCAGCGGCACCTCTCCTATACAAGGGTCTGTCTGTGAGTTCCCTGATGCTTGTACCGGTGATGTATCTACCCTCATCGAATACCGATACTTCGGAGGAGCTCGGGTGTCTTCTGCAAAGCTTTTGATGTTTTGTCTGCGGTTCTTCCTCTTTCCTGTTGGCTCGTCAAGAGTAACACAAAAAAACAACGGCGAAGGTGTGGATGTCAGACTTGGTCTGTTGCTTCAGCGGCTGGGATTCTTTGTGCAAGACCTGCCGTTATCTCATACTTCGACCATTGGCTGTGGGAACCGGTTCCTATTTTTGGCCGGGAAGGACTCATCCCCATTCTTGACTAGTGGACTGATCCCGATAGTCTGTCTTGCCACAGATCAGTGCCCAGGTGCAGTTTGTAGACAGGTCAAGTTGTCTTCGGACAGAGTCGCGTTGCCTTCAAGTCCAAGTTCGAGCTGGGAACCAGCGGCTTGAATCATTATTGAGCGTAGCTGAGAACGGAGTAGTTGTATTTCAGCTATGTACTTAAGTATCTACATCACCGATGGCCAAGCGAGAATGTACGGCATCCAGATATAGTCACTAGCTCAAGAGTTAGAGATCCATAGGCATGAATAATGACCACGTAGTCTGCTACCTGACCCAATAGAAGATAGGACTGGTCTAGTCGACCAGCCAGAGCTGGTCATCCGGCGTTCTCTCCAGAATAATCCGATGTGAATATTGTTCTGCCAGATATTCCCACATGTAGTCCTGACTGTGCTCACCCGCACTCACCTCCGCAGCGTTAGCGAAGTCAGGCCTCGCCTTCCAAGCCTCTGCAACAAGTTCTTCCATGCGCTTAATTAACTCCGTTCTCACCAGTTCGTACTCCTCTGACCCTATTTGATCTCGTACAGCAACAAAATCGGCTGTCACTTGTTCACTGGCAAGTTCTTCCGCGAGCTCCGTCATCGTCTCCGCCATAGTTATCTCTGTCTCCGTCGCCTCGTCGAAAAAAACATTGAACTGTTTCCGCACAATAAACTCGGTCTCGTCCTCTTGCTTTACGAGCACTAACAAACTCTCTTTTAAGTTGGGCGTGCCATCGAACAACAGGACTGTCTCTGCGGTCTGTCGGATGATCGCACAATGTCCAGTGTGTATTGCCTTGCAGATAGGCGTGTCTGGATTTTCGTCTGCCCAATTTCGGGCCTTCGAGGTCACATCAGATAGCCAGACTTTGAACCACTGGCCTGTATCTTCTTCCTTAAGCGGTAGCGCACCTTTCTTGTGTTGCGCCAGAACGCCATCCCAAGGATGCAGTCTGTACTGCTCAGGGGCAGTGTCCACGCCCGAATACGGCCGAGCTTTCACTCTGAAGCCAGGGTAGCTCCCTCGCAGCCCTTTCCGGTCGCCCTCGGAAACCAGTTGAGAGAGCTTCGTATCAGGGCCGCAAGTGAACCGGATGGTACGTTGGTTCGGACTTAGCGTCGAGTCGAAGAATGGCCTCTCTGCGTAAAGATTGCTCGTGTCATTCCCCGTGGACTGCTGAACATCAGCAGCCAGCAGGCTCATCGGCGCCCATCGGAATCCCACGATGTCCAGAGGGTTATCGATGTAGAAAATTGTACGAGAGGGGATTCCGCCAAGTCGCCCGGCTATCATCTCCCACACTGTCGTCATTCTCTTTTGTGTCGCATTTTCGCCGTTTTCATTTGCTACGCGGCTGACGTCCAGGCCCAGAATCGTTGCGATACAAAGCGGCTCATCTTGTGGTACAGATACTGAGCGACAGTAGAGAGAATTTTGGAGATCCCAAAGGATACCGTGAGGGCATCGGATCGAGTCTGGCATGTGTCCAAGCGACCCAGGCTCTATGTGCGGCATGAATATTTCAAAAGGCCTAAATTCAAGATGCAAAGCAACCCACAACAGTTGGTGTCGTATATCCTTTTCGCCGGCTTTGGACGCCTTCGAGAGAAGCACTTCACTCGTCACAGCATAGTCCGCGAACTGATAGTACAGTGAGCGCGCGAAAGCCCCCTCCTGTAATGTCCAGAGTCGACGCATCCATGCAGAGCAGCTCACTGCTCGAAGCAAAAGTTCTGCTGGTTCAACAGTCTCAGAATTCAAGGCAGTAAAAGACGCATCAAGGACAAGAACATGAGTGGCGTTTCGGTAGACATCTGCTATGCGCTCGAGTGCGATTCTCTTGCCATTCGACTCAACAGGACAACATAGAGGGTCAACCCAAAGTTCGTAGGGGCTTCGGCCTCTTTCTTTCCAATCAGGATCAACAGTCTTCTGGAGCTTGGCGACGAGGTTGCTGAGACGATTGACTTGGCACCGAGGCAAGGCGTTTGCGGTTGGATTTCCTAGACCGTCTGCCCAGACCTGTATTCGATTGTGTCAGTACTAGTCCTGGACGTATGACCAGCCTTCATCTTACATGCGACATTGCAACATAGGGTATTCCCGGTTCAAACGCCTCGACTTGCGCCTCGTCTCTCTTGTACACCTCATTCCATGCTGTTTTGCCCGTCAGCACAGGAAACGAGTGCGTATTGTCCAGAATGTTCATCACGCCATCTAGATCCACGTCTAGGAGGTCGCAACCACGGCATTGCTCGACATGGGCAGGCTGATACTCATCCATCCTGGTCTGGAAGGCTAAGCATCTGTACTTGTGACACCGAGAATGGTCCCTCCTGGGCCCACATTTCCTCAGTCGACTGACGTAGTGCATGGTGTTGAGGCTAATCAAACCGTGCCCTGAATTTCTCAATTTCACTGGAACACCACCCATGAGCTAGCATCTGCCCTTCCAACCATCCTCCTGCTTTCGAGGTACTTATAGGCCACTGGTTTCGTGATACCCATTTTCAGTGAGAGTTGGAGTTCGAAGTCCACCGATCGGGATAATTGAGAAAATAGCTCTACCAGGGCAGCCAGAGAGTACCAGATGTTGTTATCCAAAGTCGTCGCAACACTCAACTTAAAGGTCACCTCAAACGCATAGTGGAGGCAGTGGTAGAGGTACATTAGCCGCAGTCCGATTCGCCTGCGATTTCGGCCGTTGCCATGATGCGCTTTTGTATCAAAGGCATCAAGGAGAGGACCTTGAGGCCTGTGATGTACTTTCCCCTATCTTCCTTGACAATGACACTTTCTTCGTAGAGAACGTCGAGCTCGGCTTGTGCTTGGGATGGGTCGACGATATGTTTGCCATCTTCCTGCTCGTTCAAGCCCAGGAACTCGGCCACGAGTCCGAAGAACAGCCATGTCTGGAGAAAACCGTTCAAATCTTCGCGCGTTAAGGCTTTCAGGTTCGCGAGGATGGAGACAGGACTGCTACCAGCGTATGTCGGGAAGCGGCCGAGCCCCCATCGTTTGTCGCCGGCAAGGTATGGCGTGTCGTCGGTGGGAAACGCCGGGTCGGCTGGGGTAAGAAGAAGATCCATGATGGGCGGTGTTGATCAGGTAAACAGAGGAGAGTCTGGCCTCCCCTTTTGAAGGACGTCCTCCATCATCAGCTTACTGCCTCGTCGAAAGAGGGGTCTGCATGCCGTCATACCCCCCCTTTCAGGTGCACGTGAGATGGTGGCGCGCCGGGCAGACGTCCACTGGCGAGTCGGAGGAAAGCATGCCCAAAAGGTTCGTTTGCTTTTTATACTTCAGGTTCACCCATATCTGAGTCTCGGGATCCCTAGTGTGCCTAAGTTGAGCCGTCGTTCAGGTTCATGACTTTGGATGCTGACAACGTGCTGAGTGCTGCACTCCTTCTGGACGATGCAAAAAGAAGCAGTTGTATCTGTCTCTCTGGTCGAGACGGTGAAGTATTCAGCGCTTGTTTGTCTGTCCGTCTGGCATCGTTTCAATCCACCACTCCCCGATGGTGTGGACATCCCCAGACAATCTCCTGTCGCACACACTCAAGCTTCCAACCAAACGTGATCGCAATTCTGGATGAGCAAAACTGTGGGTTCAATGACACTGCGACCTGGATCTCCGAAATCGCTGTTATTTTCCGGTTGTTCTCCGGTCTTGTCCAAGTTGCAACCGCGTTTGCACCTTCTTAATGCCCTTCGACGTACGTCCCTTTTTGAAGACAACTCCCTCTCACGAGTCCGTGCTACATACTGAGAATCAAACCCGAAGTAGCCGTCCCAACTCATAAGTAAGGACAACGATATCCAGCATGCTCGATGCCAATAGCGTCTTCCGAGTTGACGGCATCGTCGCCGTGGTGACAGGCGGAGGGACAGGTAAGCCGGCAGGAGCCCATCCGCTTTCTGATTCGAACCATATACCGTGAATTGGTCTGTTTCTGTTCTGACTTGTGAGCAGGTATTGGTTGGAACATGGCCGAAGCCCTAGCCGTCAACGGCGCTCGTAAGGTGTACATCCTCGGCCGCCGCCTCGATGTTCTCAAGCAGGGCGCAGCCAAGTACCCAGATGTCATGGCCCCCATAGTTTGCGACGTAACTTCCAAGGAGTCTCTACAGTCCGCAGTAGACCAGGTGTCTCAGGACATCGGGTTCATCAACCTCCTCATCGCCAACAGCGGCATTGCTGGGCCAGCGAATCACTACAATCACTCTCTTTCCCTGCCCGACCTCCGAACCCAGCTTCTCAGCGCGTCCATGGAAGACTTCACGCAGACACTCCACGTAAACGTCACCGGGGCTTGGTTTACCATGGCGTCCTTCCTGGAGCTGCTCGATGCTGGCAACAAGCACGCCGTGTCCGGCAAGGCCGGTGCCTTCGGTGCGCCGGTCAAGGAAGGGGTGAAAGTGCCGTCTATCCAGAGCCAGGTGGTCTTCACATCCAGCCTCGCGGCGGTTTCGAGGGGCTACTGGACCGCACCATCCTACGGCGGGAGTAAAGCCGCCATCACGCACCTGATGAAGCATGCGTCGACGAACCTTGCTCGGCACGGGATCCGGGCGAATGCACTGGCACCAGGGCGTAGGTGGTCACGATTCCTTCCCTTGTTCACCCGTCAAGGCTGTTTGCCTTGAAGTGCGTACTGACACCCCCCCCCCATATATTTAGTCTTCCCGTCCGAATTGACGACTGAGATGCTCAGCGGCCGTAAGCCCGATGAGGAAACCCCGGACGACCATCGCTGGATCCCGGCACAGAAGTTCGGTGGGGAGGAGGAGATGGCGGGGGCCATCTTGTACCTGGCGAGCCGTGCGGGGTCTTTCACGAACGGCATGGTCCTTCTCAGCGATGGTGGGCGGGCGTCGATCATCCCGGCGACATATTGAGCTGCTGACCTGCTGAGCATGCATGTCCCGTCCTCGGTGCTTGGCGGTGGCGGTGGGGAGAGGGTGTTGATGGAGATGGGGGTGGCGGTCTTATGTCAGCGGAGGGTGAGCGGGGGTTTGACTGTTGTCCAGGGGTTCGTTGCTCTCTGTCCAGCAGGGTTCTGAGTTATTCGGATGTAAGCCGCTGACTGCCGAATGAAAGGCCTTTCGGTGTCGAAACATGTCGGGCGCTGTCAAACCAGCAAAAGTTCGAAACCGGTTCTTCTCGAAATTGTCTTTGGATACCGACTGAACGGGAGCAATCGGGCTGGAAAGCGCCATTATATCGGTGCTCTAGCATCGCCTGTCAGGGCAGCCTATTTGTTCGAGGCGTTGTTTCGGGATCCGCCTCCGCAAAATGGTGGTTCGACATTGGATCCACATCAGACCACAATCACTCCATCCAACTAGACGCCCTCGATTGTCAGCAGAGAGTCCAAAAACACATGATGTTGATGTATTCTGAGCCTGAATGAACGGATTTCATGGGGTCGCGATTCGCGGGGGAATACTAGAATTCGTTGTTATAAAGAAAAGGCATGTGCTTCGCGTGGGGACAAGAGAAATATCCATATAGCCAATCTACACATCCATCCGTTGCCTGCGATTCCTGTATGAATTGGCAACTGCGAGGACGACTACCAGACTCGACACATTTGTAGAAATCGACTTCACTGAAAGTAGTCGAAGATGGGACCCTCTTTTCACCGGCCGATGCGTCACATTGACCGCAAAGACCTCTACACAAACCTCGAGGCAAGAGTTCAGTACTTGCACACATTCCTGGATTTCGGTTCAAGTAAGTTCCCGCTACTATTCCCGTCCCCCTTGATATTGCTTTAACGCGGAACATAGACGACATTGAGGCGCTTATTTCGGGATCAAAGTATATCAAACAATTGATACCAGCCATCGTCAACATCGTATATCACAAACTTCTGCAATATGATATTACAGCGCGGGCCTTCGAGACGAGGAGTACCAGCTACGAGGGTCCAGTCGACCCAAACCTGAGTGAAAACAGCCCGCAGATCCTCCATCGGAAGATGTTCCTTCGCGCATATCTCAACAAGCTCTGTTCTGACCCCAGTACCATGGACTTTTGGTACTATCTGGACAAGGTCGGGTGAGTAAATGACTGCATGCACTTCTTTAGTAAAGTTGAAATATTTCTGACATGACATTGGGATATCTTAGCATGATGCACGTTGGGCGAGGACGTGAGCACCCACTACACGTTGAGTACGTCCATATTGGGGCATGTCTCGCCTTCATCCAGGACACCCTGACGGAAGCCCTACTCTCGCATCCCCGTATCAAGATGGACCGCAAGATCGCGCTGGTCAAGGCCCTCGGCAAGGTCATCTGGATCCAGAACGACCTGTTCGCGAAATGGTACGTCCGGGATGGCGACGAGTTCCTCGAGGAGATGGAGCAGCCCGAGGTCGAGCCGGAGGGGTACCTCGACGGCCGGAAAATCCTGGAAGAGATCGATGAGGAGAAGCAGGAAGGGGCTTCATCAGACGCCACGCCCAAGAGCCCAACAACACCCAAGACGTGTCCGTTCTCTGGAATCCCAATACGCACGAGGGCTGAGGCCAGTCCTCCGGCGAAGGAGAAGAGTCCAGTGGCCAAAGAGGCACCGGCAGGCGAAACTAGCGAGGACGGATCATGAACTTAGGCTTCTGGGATAACCTCGGTGGGCGTTCGGTATAGGGGTCATGGGGTGAGATTGTATATATCTGGATATAGGCACGCTTATGAGGCGATGTTCAATGACGAAAGACTTCGGGAACCTGTTTAAGTACTTCAGTATTGAGGTGATTATGGGGAGGTGACTGATCAGGTAACCTGGGCCATGCCGTAATCTTCCTATGTTTTCCATCTGCAAGTCTGTCGGAGGAGCCCCCATGTCTAATGAAACATGTAGTATGAAGGCGGTAAGTAAGGAAGAACGGACCACACTGTAACTTGTCAGGGCCTGGAGGACTGCATATCATCTTCCCAAAGCCGCTATTACAGGATGGAAAGCTGTAGTCTTATGCTTATCCTCCCGCGGCCGGGTATCGGATAGGACTACGACCGACCAGACAACTGCTTTTAAGCAATGTCATAGATCAGCCGAAAACCCCTTGCTTTCAGTGGGGCGGTGAGCAGCAGGAGGACGTAGGAAGAGAACGTCTGTCCTTTTGGAAAGCTCCCCACGGTGCCACTTGTTGGTTCCTACGTACAGCCAGATACGAGAAGATGTAGGAGGGATCTGCACACATCAGTACTTCTTACTGGTTACCGGCGGGGGCAGAAGAGCCGCTATGTGCAAGGTGACTAGACGGTGTAATGAGGAACGGGGGAGCTGCCAAACCTTGGACGACGTCTTAAGCTCATTGGGTACCAGTTATGTTCTGACCGGGACGGGGAGTGGAGAGAGTCGACCTTTGGGGCCCCAGGTGACACCCTCATTTCCGATGGCTTCCCTGCTATCAAGACTGCTGACGACTAAGAGATGAAGCAGACACCCGGAAGACCTCGGAATAGCGTATTGCGAGAAACGATGGGAACGTAATAAAGAAGGGGTCCGGGTGATCGGAAGGCCAAGCAATCCACAACGCGTATGGCCGGATTACATGTCATCATTATGAACGTTGACTTCGTAGTCACTGCCTCTCAACTCTAAAACGTGGCCAGTACAGTCAGGGCCCAAGACAGGCCCTGATGGTAATTCCCCGGTACCAAACTATCACCAAGTTGGACCATGAGCTTCTGTCCATAGCCCATATGAGAATTAACAAGAAGGAGGCTATGTGAACAGCCCATAGACTCACAGTAGTTGGGTATTAACATCCAAGTCCAACTCAAGTGATTACTCTTGCGGTGACGCCTGCTGTCCGCCCCAGAGGATACTTGAGCTGACTCCAATGATCATCAAAGAGAACACGGTGCCACTCAAGCAGTCAATGCCCACAGCCTTTTATCTAAACCGAGATGGATAATTCCCGTTATCTACCGGTAGGGACTGAGACTCCGTTGCAAGGATACATAACGAACCAGTTGTCCGTAATCCTTTGGATCATCCAATCAAGGGTCCATGATAGAAAACCGCGTCATCGAACGATGCCACCAAGAGATACCAATACATGTTTTAGACGTTGGTCTCTTGGAGCTGGTGTACATCAATATGATCGGCAACGCGGCCAGAATCGGCCTATGTAGTACGTACCCAAAAGTACCCATGCAGCCTTGGGCTGAAGGGTCCGGGATAAGGTCCTTGGACCCTCTCACAAATCCCCTCACTTATGCAGTACCCAGATAGTTCTCCAATGGGACCGGCAGGCCGGTCGCAATGGCATTTTGTTTTGATCCACCATGGCAGAATCCATCATCGACAATGATGACGGTGCCGCGGCAGTGTGTTCACGTATGCCGAATGTGTATCAGTATAACCCTAACCCTACACACTTGGGGATCTGATGAAGAAAACCCCCGGCTTCTTTCTCTTTCTTTCGGCTTTTCGTTCGGTTGCCTATAATTACAGCGTTACCAATACAATGCTACCAATACAACAAAATATGTAATACTTAGTTACTAACTCAGGGTCACTCATACAGATACGGTTAGAATACGTGTACGTATTAATGTATTGGTTGTATTGGGATCGAACACCCATGGACTACCTAGATACTGTGTAAGCGGGGACGTGCATTCCCAGTTGATGTCCACGTGCAGTTGGTTGAGCTGCAGGGCCAAAGATAACATCGAAGATAGCCGTTGGGGCTCAGACGCAAGCGAGAACATCAACCGACGGAAGGCGAGATTTGATCTGGAGGATGATGTATGTACCGTGTCTCCAGCGTCGATCTCGTGCCTTAGCCGAGGTGTGTGTGCAAGGCTGATAATTTACTGCATCGTGTAAAAGGCAATGCAAACATCTGAGTCGAATGTAGACGTAAGGTAAAGTCGCGGATGACAACGATAACAGATAACGATGCTGGTGATCGCTTAGAAGAGCGTGTATGGACCAATGCCGAAACTGTAATCGCCAGTTTACGTTGCCATGACTAAAAGTTTCTTGGTTCCCCACAATCGGTATCAATTCTCCAGCTTGTAGGAGGAGCCAAGGCTCTGTTATCTGGGGTCGGTTAGTCACGGTCGTCAGAATTCAAGTCATGGTCCCGAGTCAGACTCTACAAATGGGAATCTCACAATGGTTTTAACATTCACGTTTCTCCCCCGACCAGAAAAAGGTCATCGAGGTCATTCATACTCTCGTGCCATCAACACTGGTCATCATCTAAGTTCCCGTTTACTCCGGACTTGGCCATTCCTCGGAGTACTCATCGTCCCTCCTTCACCACACCACACCACACATATATACGAGAGGGAACGCCGGCTGGTCCAACATTCCTCTGTCGGAAGGACATCGACATCGCCAGTGCCATTGCATACCCAGGCCGACATCGGACACAGCTGGAAAAGATGAAGCGGGAAGACCAATCGCCAGAGAGATGGGCGGATGGGAAGGATGAGGAGGTGGGCGAGGTGAGGATCCTCGACGATGGCACACGCAACCTCATTGGCGCCCAGGACCAGCTTGAGCGAGGTCTGAAGAGTCGACACATCCAGTTCTTGGCTCTTGGCGGAGCGTAAGTTCTCATCCCTGCATCCCCTCACTCACTAGAAATGGTACTGACAGCTGGGATAGCATCGGCACGGGTCTCTTTATTGGTTCAGGCTCCATCCTCGAGATGGGTGGCCCACTCGCCCTGCTGCTTGGTTACGTGGTCATGATGCTGTTCGTGTGGAATATCATGAACATCCTCGCCGAGATTGCCGTCTACCTTCCCCTGAAGGGCGCCACTATCCCCTATTTCGTCGAGCGCTTCGTGGAGCCGAGTCTGGCTTTCGCAGCCGGATGGAACTACTGGTATGCGTACGCCATCCTTTTCGCCGCCGAGGCCTCGGCAGGACCGCTCATCCTAGAATACTGGAACACGCCGGTCCCCTCAGCAGCGTGGATTGCCATCATCCTCCTTGTCAACCTGCTGCTGAACATCTTCGCCGTCAAGATCTTCGGCGAGGCAGAATTCTGGTTCGCCAGCATCAAGCTCATCACCATCATCGGCCTGATCATTACCGGTCTGTGCATCATGTGCGGAGGAGCTCCAGATGGCGAGGCCATCGGCTTCTGGTACTGGCAGGAGCACGGCCCGATCAAGGAGTACATCGTCTCGGGTAACACGGGCCGATTCCTCGCGTTCTGGGCTGCATTCGTCAAGGCAGGATTCGCCTTCATCACCTCGCCCGAGCTTATCGCCCTCGCTGCTGGTGAGACCGTCGCGCCGCGGCGCAACATCCCCAAGGCCGCGGGACGTTTCATCTGGCGTCTGGCCGTCTTCTACGGTCTCGGAGCCTTCATGATCGGATCCATCTGCCCATCCACGGATCCTCGCCTCCTGTCAGGCACGTCGAACGCCAGCGCCAGTCCTTGGGTCATCGGCATCACCCTCAGGGGCATCCCGGTCCTCAGCCACCTCATCAACGCGGCGATCCTGACCTCTGCCTGGTCTGCCGGAAACGCCTTCCTCTACTCCGGATCCAGAATTTTGTACGCCATGGCCCTGAATGGCCAGGCCCCAGCCATCTTCGGCAGGACCGGAAATCTCAAGAGCCCGTACATGGCCATCTTGGCGACCTGGGCAGTGGGCCTGCTGGCGTTCCTGAGCGTGAGCCAGAGCAGTCAGGTCGTGTTCGACTGGTTTGTCAACATCTCCACCATCTCCGGCCTCATCGCCTGGGTCATCTGCTGTGTGACCTACCTGCGCTTCAGGAAGGCCATGGAGTTCCGGGGGCTGCTGCATACGCTCCCCTATAAGACTCATCTGCAGCCATACGGGACGTACTTCGTCATGTTGGTGCTGGTCGTTCTGACGCTGACCAACGGGTTCGCCGTGTTCTTCCCCAAAAACTGGGACGTCGGCGACTTCGTGGCGGCGTACATCACCCTGCCCATCTTCATGGCGCTTTACGTGGGACACAAGCTGTGGTTCCGGACGCCATGGGCCAGGAGGACGGAGGACATTGATGTTATCACCGGCGTTCGGGAGATGGACGCGCTTGAGGCTGAGGACAGGCCGCCTGTGCCCAAGAACTGGGTGGAGAAGGTCTGGTACTGGGTGGCTTAGGGCACCCACTGTCTGTTTTGTTGACTATGCTTCAGCGAGAACCAAGTTTCAATTCCATTATTAGAAGCCGGTGAAAGACGTCCATTATTAGAAGCCGGTGGGAGACGCTCGACGTCTGTGATGTGTATATATATGACCGCAATGCAAGATACCTTTATGATACAACAAGCACGACGCCCTTACTTGTGACATGTGATTGTTCCCACCATACATACATTCTGACTCCACTTGTGTCTTTCCTTGTCACATCCGCCTGCCACGAAAATAGAAGTCGTATGTCCAAGTACTCCACCGAATATACTCTGTCGATCGGGCTCCACCTCCAAAGCCACAGTTATACCTCCCTGTACGTCTTCCCCGTCAGGTCTAGACTCTTCTTGCATCCCGACGCGTTGCAATTTACAGGCATCTTGCTTACAGACAGTTCAGCACATTTACATGAGTAACGCCAGCGCGGAATGGATAACAACGTTCGCCACAACATTTGCACCAACTGACCAGGATGTAGTCAAGATTCTGGGGTCCCCAAGGTCTCATCTCGCCATTTGTTTGCCTACACCAAAGCATCCTGCAGAGCCTCACGGGGGCCTCGGGCAACACACCCTCGCGGTTTTCTGTCATTCCATAGGACACGACGCCATCGCGGGCCTCTCGTTGGGCTCGGCCGAAAGTCCTATCGGAAACATATATGTACGCCGAGCATCACAGTATCCAGTGCCTACAAGTGCGACACGGCCGGTGAGAAAGTAGTCCGCAAGACCTGTGAACATGCCGTGCTTGACATCGGCCAGGTCGACGAAGTGTGCTCCAATGCCGGGAGTGTTCACGGGTTAGAGTCTGATTTATATCGTTAAACATAATTTCTACAGTTTGATTACCTGGAGCTCCCTTGTCACAAATCTCCGGCCAGTGAAATCTCCCGAAATTATCTGGAGTCTCCAGGTAAGAGTCTCCAGGTAACCGTCTCGTCAGAAGCAGTACCTGCTTTGGTACGACTTATACAGTACTTGCGTCTCCTCTCACCGCAGTCTCGGCGTACTCAAGTGCTCACAAGTGGATGTATATTCTGAGGTCATGATGCTCGCTCAGCAATCTTTCCTTTGGGAGACACGTTAGGGCTTGCTACAAAGTGCATACTAAGTATTTCGTGACAGCACAACGGACCTCATGATAATCATTGATGCCCAGGTGCTGAGCTACGATTCCCGTACTCTATGAGAGCACAGTTCTAGTTCGGTATTGCATGGGAATATAAGTCTCATCATCGAAGTCAAATCCTTACATGACATGTAGCGCCTTTTGCATACCAGTTGATATTATGCCTTTTCCTATGCGTAAAGACTATAAAGTGTCGTGAATGCTTCTGAAGGTAAAGAAGGCAAGCAATACACAAGAAGGAGTGGGTCAATGGCGCGTTTCCTGATATTCTCGAAAACGGAAGGGACGTTGGGAAAGGTCAGCATGACGGCACATCAGATGTTAAATACGCTGCGGGAATCAATAAGATCCAGCAGCTTTCCCAAAGACACCATCAGTCACACTACCAGCACAAATGACCTTCGGTAAGTTATTACTTGCAAAACGGTGCTCAAACCAACTGCACCTTGACTTCCTTGGGAAGATTGGCACTGTCTCTACGGGGTTCGACCACACTATAGACCTCAACAACCTTTCTGACGGTATTGGCGTTGGCCCAGATACCACCGTTGCTAAGTGTTCTCCAATAGAGCAGAAGGGTCAGTCAAGAAGAAGCGCGTCGCAACGCGTCCAACCAGCCACCGCAAGTATTGAAAGGTGAGCTCCACTCCAACAACCACAAACATTGGAAGACACGAAGCAGGTCTGGAGACTACGACTACTTTCTAGCACTTTTTCCATCAAAATATTCACCAGTTCCACGCAAGTGAAGAGAGTATACCACTTACTTACTGCAGCCCGTCGAATTAGGAAGTTTCCAGCCAGACTTTGGCAACAGCGGTTTCGTCCGATGTGAATCGACCCCCGCTACTAAAAGGGAAATAGCTGTGGCAGCTGGTAGGCAAAAGGGTCAAACTATAACCATACAGCAAGAGTTGGTGAATTTCATTAACCTGAAATAAACAGTAGCCATCAAACAAAAGTCAACTAAACACGCCAAGTAAGAGTTGGCAGCGACCACCGACCAAGAAGTCAAAGAAGCCCTCAACAATACTAAATCCAACAAACAAAGCACCGCCGACAACAACATGGTTACCCGTGAGATCCTCGACAGCAAGTTCTGTGCGAACCGCACCGGTCTGAGGTCCTGGCGCGAACTTCGATTCATCGGCCAGGCTATGTGGAGCCAGGCGGAAGAGGACAAGCTGAGACGCGAGTGTCTGACCCTCCTTGACGACGAAATCTCATGGATTCCTCCTTCGGTCAGCAACGCGACTCTTTGGGCAGCAGCGTTCGACAGATACGGCGCGCCCCTCAGTGACCTCTTCACCTACGGCCTCAAGCTCCACCCCACCAGCACTCGCGGTTTTCGAGCGAAGTACATCACTCCAATGTGCTGTCAGTTCCTGGTCGTGATCATGGTACATCCCATCTTCCAGGCCAAGATCGATCTTGTTCGCTACGTCCTGCAGCGCATCATTTGCTTGCGAATGGGAATTCACCAGCCACCCGTCGGGCCTGCGGCAGGCATGGACGACACCGCCAACTCCACTCTCGATGATACAGCAGAGATTCTCTACAATGAAGATCAATGGATGGATCAGACCGAAGCTTACCATGGCGCCCTATGGTTGTACATACAAGAGTTTGGTATACAGACGCATCCCGAGATCGTCAACCTTGTCGAGGCTATCAAGGTGGCCTTCAAGAACGGCAGGGCCTTCAACAACAACAACATTCCGAGTGACAACACTCCCCACTGCCGAAATCTCTTCTTCCTCCAGCTCTGGGACCTTCAGTTTCTCGTGCAGGTCCTCAACAACATCGCCTGCCCTCAGGGATACCTCCCCGCGGAGGAGTACCACAAACAGTGGCTGAAGGTGACCAGGAGGGTTCGCCCATACATCGAGTCAAAGATCGACGACCTGGTCGAGGCTTGGTTCCTGCTCGACGAAAGAAACCACCGTGTCCGGCAGAAACTGCTTGCCAAGAAGTCCGGCCGCCCTATCTATGACATCGGCGAAGAAGACTTCAGGCCTCTGTATGCCAAGTCCGGGCTCATCACCGTGGGCATGCGGTCGATCCTGTGTGGGGACTACCTCAAGCCACTCTGTCCCTTCGTGCGGGTGGATGTCATGGACACCGAGATGCAAGAAGATGTCACAGTCAACAAGAAAGAGGAAATCGCAGTCAACGAGACGCAAGAGGATGTGATAGTCTGCAAGATGCAAGAGGACGACACAGTCAGCGAGATGAAAGAGGATACCACAGTCCACGAGATGCAAGAAGATGCAACGTACAACGAGATGCAGGGCACTGAGATGCAAGAGGATACCACAGTCAACGATATGCAAGAAGGAAAGGGCCACGAGATGCAGGGCACTGAGATGCAAAGCACTAACAACGATATTGACACGCAAGAAACTGATGACGACTTGGAGTTGCAAAGAGCTTACAACAGTATCGCTACGCAAGGCATCGACGACGACACAGATGTTGAAAGCATCGAAGACATTGCTCTTATCCTCCCCAGCAATCTCCAGGAGGATGACTCCGATGAGTACGAACCATCTATCAGCGGAGACGAGGACGATGATGACTACGAGACCGTTCGGGCTCCACGAACTCGCCGTCGTCCACGAAGCATCAGCTCCAGCTGCAGCATCGCATCATTCCACTCGATTACTAGTTCGAAGGCCGATGAATGGGAGCCCGTCGAAGACGAAGTCCCTAGACCCCAGAACGAGCACATTGCACGCCGAGGCCTGCCCGAGCATGCTCGCCACAAGCCTGCGTTCCGAAGGCGTCTGGACTGCGACTAGAATCAGGGCGCCAGCCGGCGGGACCGAAATGTGGACGAGGCAGAAGCGCATATGGCATGGATACGGAATTGGACAAGAAGAGCCCACTTGAGGTTGCCAAAGTTGGAGGGAGGTGTTTCAGCAAGGAGGCTCTCGGATATGGTGATACATACCAACACTTGGGGAGCACCAACACTATGAGATGAGCAAGTACTCAAGTTGAAGGTGCAGCAGTTAACGAGAAAGCACGAAGTCATTGCAATTCTGGAGCAATTTGCTCAGGTTTAAGGCCAGCACATGTTGTATCGAAAAATGAATGCCGATCTGAGGGAGCCAGAGATCAGCATCTGCCAGGGCCTCGCTCACAAGGCTTGGACTTGGGGCCAAAGCTTTCCATTTCTGAGTATTACACAAAGTCGGAGGGTTGAGGACGGTGATAATATGGACTTATGGAAACTTTGAGATCTCGAGAAAATTGCCTGAGCAATACTTTCCCAATTTTCCAGGTATTTGATGGTGGGCGATGGTGTGTGATATGTGTTAACTACTGAATCAGCATCGCAGCTTTCCCCGGTGACCTGACCCTTCCAGCCTTGAATATCTTTCGCGCTTTTGTGTACGAGAGAGAGACTTGCACAGGCGAGCCTCGAAGCTGCGCAAACGTTCACAGCTCTTGTGCTGACCAGTCGTCCTAGCCACCTGGAACGCAAGACGCTACAGGCAGCGATATCCAGCAATACAAAAGCTACAGCCACCTCCTCGCCCTGGTCAAAGAAGTAATTGGCAATTAAGCCAACTCCAATGTATCGTGCTTCTGGGCCTTAGGGACCAAAGCTCCCCCCCCCCCCCTCCAGTAAACGACCACTAACACACCGAAGAGCCCGAGATGGGATGAAGGCATTTGGCAGTCCAGTGACCTACCTAGTTACCAAAATTTGTTTTCAAAACGGCCCCGCTACACACCAGCTGGCTCCAGTACCTACCTACCTTACCTGCTATCACATCCACATTGGCAATTCCCCAGCCAACGTGACCGACCACCAACACGGTAAACAACCACGACACCTTCGACCGCGAGAATGGAGCCGTATGGCGAGGCCAGCTCCTCCGCTAGCAAGCAGCACGACCCCCGATGCTTTGACGACCGTCCTGGAGAGCTTCACCTGTATGTTGCTCCGAATGAGATCCAGATTGGCAACACCCGCGACCACAACAACCGTCGGCTTATCAACCTGCACAACGTGCCCTTGGGCTACAACTACATTGCGCCGCAGATCAATGATGGAGACGAGTTTGCGTAAGTTGATGCTCTCACTTGCCTTCATGTCTTTGTAACGATGTCCAGCAGTTTGACGCTCTCGCGATTGTCGAGAAACATTGAGTCCATCTGCCCACACTCCTTTCCAAACTGTCATCAGCAAGACCATACTGACCTCAACGTTTGCAGTATTGGCGGAGACAACGCCCACCTTGTAAAGACGCTCACGAACCATTTGAAGTACCGATCTGACGAGAAGTGGCACATCGTCGGAATCCCCGAGTCGCATCTCCAAAGCCTCGTGCCCAAGGCCAACCCCTCCCATGTCGGTGTCGCAGGACAAGGCGGACCTGCCCGAGTGCCAGCCGCCCAGGCTCCCCAGCAGGATGGTCAGGGTATTTGCGGACAAGGCGACCTGGCCGCACAGAAGGCTATGATCAACAAACTGAAGGCCGAAGTCATTCGGTTGGGTCAGGAGACGTCAGATTGTAACGGAACTGATGGAGTCACTGAGCAGAATGTCTTCGCTTTTTCTGGACAGCAGAGCCAGCCTTTCCAACAAGGCCAGCAGTCAGGATATCCTCCACAAAGCGTCGGCAATCACGGACAGGTTGGCAACGGCGGATTGGCCCAAGGTTATACGCAAGCTCAGCAGAACGTCGGATACCCCCCGCAGGGCAACTTCAGTGGCTTCGGTCAGGGCGGCGCACAAGTTCCACCGCTTCCTCAGGCCCAGCAGACGGGTCCCCCTCAGCAGGGCAACGTCGGCGGTTCGGGACAGGGTGGAGCAGGCCGACCTGTGTCCATGGACTACATGGAATACATGGCCTCACAGCGACAAGGTGCAGCCCCGTATGACGCCCTTGCGCCCGGCGCCGAGGTCCTCTACATACCTGGGGAAGATGACTGGATCTTCGGAGGGGAGAGCATCGCTTTGGGCCAGCCCGACAACGGCAGCTACAACAACAGCAACGGCAACAACAACAACAACAACAACAACAACAACAACAACAACAACGCGAACGCCGGCCCCGCCGCCCCCCAGGACGAGATCCGACTGACCCCACTCCTTCAGCCCGCCGCCGTCATCACCGAGGAGCCCGACTCCATGACCAAGGTCCTGCGTGCGCACATCAACTCTCCGGGCCGCTTCGAGGACAAGTCCGGCACGGACAGGTGCGACTGGTGCGGCCGGCACGGCCACGAGGCGGTCGTCTGCCTCAAGTGGGACCCGGAGCACTTCGACAAGGCCGTCTGCATCGTGTGCAACAACATCTCCCACAGCATCGACGAGTGCCCCCGGTTCATCGGCATGGCGCAGGACGTGCGGGCGTTCCTCCTGCTCGACAAGGGCGCGGGGCGGCCCGGCGTGCGGAGCCGGTACCACGCCTGGACGGACTACTGCAACAGGGAGTACTGGGGCCAGGGGTTCCCGATGACGAGGCGGTTCGCGCGGGGGCTCGCCGACGACGAGAGGACGGGGCCGATGATCCGGAACCTGTGGAAGCTCTGGGACTACAGGCGGGGCGTGCCGAGGGAGTTCCACGACCCGAGGTTCGACAGCGTGAGGAAGATCGTGCTGGCGGGCTTGGATGAGAAGTTTCAGACTGATCGGCCGTTTTCGATGTATGGAGACAAGGGTTCTTCGTCTCCAGAGGCCGATGAAGACGATGGCGAGGACGAGAGTGATGATTAGGTACAGTGATCAGGGAAGGGGGGGGGGGTTGCAAAGACTTCCATGGGGACGTCAATTGGAGGGAGGAGTGATCGTGGTCAATTGTAACGGAAAGATCGTCATGTCGGCGAGTTTCTGCCGTTATGCACATCAAAAATATTGTAGGATAGAGTAGATCAGAATGTAATATTGTTCAGGAATTGAGATTTCCACATGGCAGCTATGCCTTGGTAGCATTGGTGTGCTTGATGCTAGATTTTGCCATCCATGGGATGTCTGGACGGTGAGGGGAGCTTACATACAGTTGATGACTCCTTGCGAACGGTTCATATAGTTTTTACTCAGCCCGATATCCAGCGGTTGTGCAAGGAGTGAGGGCGGAGAGGGAAAAAAAGGTCTCAACAGGTTAGACAAGGAAATCCGAACCTGCGCCTGCACCTTGGAGCAAGAGGCTGAGCCCGAAAGTTCCCAAACGCAAGCATTATGGAGTTACGGATGGCTTGCGTCGCCAGGTTGCGAGTGGTGGTGTCTGAGACGGGCCCCTTGGAGGTCTTATTTCCGCAAGCCCCCCCCCCTTGTGGTGTGCTGTCTGTGGAGCTGCATTGTCCTCAAACGACTCACACGAGGTCCCTTGGGCTTTGACAGAAGCTCAAAATGGAATAAGCCTGTGTGTCCGAGCTGCAGGACCTAGTGCGAGTCCATCTGCAGGTGCCGTAGAAGGGCTACCTAGGTACTCCTGCTCACCTGTGTCGTCATCAGTAGGCACCTCATGTTCTGGCACAAGCACTTCCCAAGTGACGTGTCATGGTTTCTGAGCTCTGAGACCTTTCCGATTCGCCCCAAGGCTCCAACCCACAGGGGCTTGAGGTTGTATGCAGATAGGTTCTCGAACTCATAAAGCAGGCTGTGCAGCAACGGCTATCTCTTAGAAACAAATGCCAGTGGAGATGCAGGTATCCGGAGGACCCGCATGCAAGCATGTGGAGGGACCCATCATAGCCACCGGGCGTTAGAAGTCAGCGAAGTCATCGAGGCTCCAGTGACAGTTGAAATCACATCTTGCGCTAAGCTGCTTGTTGCCTAGTCAGCTATCTGATTGTTGCCTCGATCGTCCTGTTCAGCCATGACTCCAGCCCAATCATCTGAAATGATATTGGGATGGATCCATAGCTTCCCTTTTAGGTTGACGGAGATGATAGCATTTCTTTGCTAGCTTTTCCGATACGTTAATGTTGAATTATACGGCTGAGAAATCCGTCAGTCTCTTTCTGGGCCCGGATTTTGGACGGGAGCTCACCCGCAAAACTGGGGACTGCTGTAACACCTGGGCAGTTGTCAGCCGCATCACGAAATGTTCATGGGCCGCCATTCCACCAGGCGCACGTTGGCTGTAAATGGTTAAATTGCTTGCTCTGTACTGTGCAAGAAGCGTAGTGGTAAATCAGGTGCGACCCTACCTACCTACCTGGTGCCTAGGTACCTAGTCTTTATAACTACCGGGTCTAGGGTTAGGGTGCTGTAGGCATGGGCCAATGTTCCATACCGCGCAGGCGGTTATTTTGAAAACGTACCCCGGGTGAAATTTATTCAGCTACAGTTTTGATATTCTGAAACCATTTCAGAAGAACACCATTCACGGACTATTTGCAGCTTCTTTCCTAAAGTACCCTTCTTTCCTCGAAGTACTTTCTCCTTCTTAAGGTCTTCGGTTTACTTCGGGCTTAAGACTAGCCGTTCTAAAATCAAATTCTAGTCTTCCTTCTACCGTAGCCTTAGGTAGTCGTATACCTTAGGTGGCTGTATGCCTTAGGTGGCTGTAATTTTAGATCTCTTCGTAACTATCCTAAAGTTATATTGCTTCTCTGTAGTATTCTTCCTTTCTCGATTATTACTTAAGTATACCTAATAGGAAACGGAGGGAGTTATAGAAAGAAGGTACGATACCTTCGTAGGTACCTAGGTACTATTTACTACCTTGAAATAGCTCGGAGCCCTGAAACGATTTTATCTAGGAACTATGTTTAACTGAATTTGAGCGTAAGACCGTTTTCTAGCGAGAAGACGCACAGAACACTGTCTTCAGACCGTTTTAACTGTAACCAGTTGCGCTGTATATCAATGCTATATACGTATATGCGGATGCAGGATATATGCATCGAACCGTTTTAACCGTAACCAGTTGCGCTGTATATCGAAGCTATATATGCAGGATATGCATCAAGGCGCTTGCTATTGGTTGTCAAATCTAGTGTCACATCTTAGGTACCTAGGTAGTTATTCGCGAGGTGCGAATGCAGACCTGTTGGTAGCGTGCGGCATCGTGCATTACCTAGTTCGTAGATTTCAGCAACTCGAAAGCCTGTAGCATTTCTGGTTGGCAGCGGGGACGAATGATTGGGACATAATCCCTGCACCATATTTTCCAGTTCAATTCACCGTTGCAAGTACATGGGCAAAATCCATGCGTGACACGCTCACTCTTCCGTACCTAACTCAAAGTTTAAAAGGTCGCCGTCCGCAACAATTATGGCAGGACGTTGCTCTTTACTCTTCGGGCACCCGATTCCATCGCGCGACCAGAACATCTCAGTGAGGCTCTCCTGCTTTCAGCATCAGTACATACTCTCGCGAACCTCATCCTAGCACTTCTTCTTCGTCTTGTTTCCTCCCTATCTACCTTCTACGTCCCAGCTTGGCCTGTTTCCAAACACCGCAGGTGTTGGACATCTCTGCAGCCCCAATCTGTTCGCTATACAAAGCATTGCATCTCGTATCAACCATGTCGACCCAGCCGCACCAAGGTTCAGCTACACTGAGGCAAGATGAAGCTCTCTTCCTGTCTTTCCTCTCTCCGCGATCTCGGCGTCTGGTGCCTGTGGGCTCCTCCGTTCCCAGCTAGGACCAACGTGCCTGCCGTTGTCGTTCTGTTCCCTCTGTGTCCGTCCCTACCTGTCGTTATTTGATCGTTTCCCCTGCACGTCCACATCTAGTTCGTCTTGAACACATGCCAAGTCGCTGTTATTCACAATGCTTTCGGTGGACGTCAACACTGTTGGCGCCGTTCACCATCAGCGTCGATGCATTCGGGCTTGGTGACACGAGCAAGCACGTCTCTTCCATCTGCAACGAGTGGTGACTGGCCCAGCGGCTATGCCTGCAGTTGTCTGAGTATTAGTAAACTATCTGTACCAACAGCAAAAAGGGCCAGTGCATCTTCATCACGTGACCCCACTCGTTTCCGATGATGGCTCAATTCTGTCAAGTGTCAGTTAGGTCCAAGAAGGCGGCTGATCTCCTCCCGATATATCCCATACGCTCTCCACACAAAGCAGATTCCTCTCTTCCCTCTTCATTGGAATACCTCAAATCATGACATAAGTGTGTCCGTCACTGCTCTCAATATAGACTGACATCGTCTCAGTGGAAGTGGGCCGGCCACGAACAACACAGGTCACCCGGGTCACATGGGCAGTGTCCAGCGCAGCACCTTCGACTTTGAGAACGTGCTTGCTCGTGTCGCATACTCTGACGAGACTACTCATCAGAGAATCCAACGGCAGCAGGCCTCTGCTTCAGCGAAGCTTCAGCGCGTCGATGCTTCGCTCATGGCTCATGGGTCCCGCACCGCCTCGAACGGAGCAAATGCCGGGGCCCGCTCATCCAAAAACGATGAAGTGCGTGGTATCGGTGCACAGTTCGACGTCTGATTCCGGCGGGTTCCACTGACGGATGTTGTCTGTCGCAAGCGTTATGAGTGTGAGTGAGTATCGACCCCCTCGACCTGTCAGTCAAACTAACTTTGATCATGGTTCCGTGCGTTGGGCCTTATTGTTTTAGCGCCAAGACGACAGGGGTATGTGGGTCCGTGGTTTTGGGTCTCGGGACTTACCGAAACAATCCGCCCGAGCGGGTCCCTGAATCTGAACTGCGGAGAACCTAATGTACGTCCTGTGGCACGTGCATGGTACCTGAAATTCCCTGGGTGCATCCCCGCGCGAGCGTCACGTGGAACGAGAGGGTCTCTTTGATATTGTGCCGGGAGTCTGCTGTCCCACCTGCAACCGGTGTTGGATGTTTCCTCTGTTAGCAATGGTGTTGCTTTCTTCATTCGTGATGTTTTCCCTCCTTCTTCCTCCTTTCTCCTTGCTCCTTATTGTTCTGACTGGCTGAGGTGGCTTAAATTATATCTCTGATGGTCTGCTGTTGCTCTGGGTTGGATATCGAGAGTCTCAATATTTACTCTGGCAGTGTTGGGTATGTGATGACGATATGATGGTTGATAGAATTTTATGTGCTTTTGAAAATTGGATTTGTTGCAACGCATCGCACTGTGTTCAACCGTACATCATTGAATCTCGGAGACTTTGTTGAAACCCACAAACAGAGAACATTATGAAGTTGTTGATGAGTCGTTCGAAATCGTCAACGGACTCACGGTGCTACCTTTCGCCGTTCTGTCCAATCATTTGAAACCCACCTGGCCCGTCAGCATGGGAACCGGCACGATATCGGCAGATCCGATCCTAACCGCCGCCGCCGTTCTGCAACAGAGGGGCCGAGCCGGCATCAGCGGCCGATAGTTGGCCAAGATGACATTCCTATTCGTTCTCCGCCGTTTGTTTCAATGTTTCGTCTTTCATCATTGGTATGAGAAAGACATCACGTTGTAACCTGAAGTATTGGCTCTCCTGACATCTTTACAACCCAACAGGATGAGCAAGGCCGAAGCAGTACTCACGGAGAAGGCTCCTAAGCCGCTCCCGCAATTCTCCCAGGCCGTCAAGTACAATGGCATGGTTTACTGCTCCGGAAATATCGGTGTCGACCCCAAGACATCCAAGGCTGTGGAAGGAACAGTCAAGGACAGGACTGTAAACTTCCACCGAAAACCTGTCACGGGGGCCGTGAAAGCTGACCTGCAGTACAGAGACAAGCCCTGAAGAACCTCCAGGCCGTTCTTGAAGAAGCCGGAAGCAGCTTGACCAATGTCGTCAAGGTCAACGTCTTCATTACCACTATGGACAACTTCGCCACGATAAATGAGGCTTATGATGAGTTCTTCACTTCGAGCCCCAAGCCAGTGAGTCGGAGTTTCTATTGCCTGAAGCTGCCCTTGGAGTTGTACAGCTAGCTAACCGCAACTTCCAGTGCCGGACTTGCGTTGCCGTAAAGCAGCTTCCCTTCGACACAGACGTCGAGATAGAATGCACAGCGTATTTGAACTAGCCAAGTCTAATATGATGAAAATGTATACTGAGCGTGAAATAGGGTGCTTCCGAGGTCGTCCAAGCTCTAGGAGAGGTATGCGGAAGAAGAGACCAAGATCGATGATGCGGATATTGGGTGAAACCGAAGGCCAAAAAGAATAGTCTGTGTTGTGTGTCTTTGCAGGTATTCCCCGGTTTGGTTTGTTTAAATTCGGGTGGCGGTTGGTTACAAGGGTTCATTATTCATTACATACGTAGTGTAACGACGACCCGAGGTGACGGATACAATTAGTGATTGACGTAATCCGTCATCATGCGGCGTCCCAGGTACAATACATACATACAAACCCAAAATTTCCAAAATTTCCACATGTCAGTAAATTTCACCTTCTAAACCCGAACGACGACAACGACGACGACAACGACGAGAACCAGTAATGCAATGATATCAACAACCCAGCTGCGCATTCTGCGCACCTCCCTGCACACCTCAC